>JABXJD010002608.1:0-30000 GCA_013375575.1 Percina caprodes
TGCCCGTATCAAAACCAACAACAATATACAAGTCGGCTCATTCCAGGTCATACAAACGTCCCTGGGTGGACTTGAACCACCATCCTTTCGGTTAACAGCCAACTGCGCCGACCTATTGCGCCACAGAGACCCGTCGTCAGCCTGATGTTTTATGGGCAAGAGCTCGATCTGATCACTATCACGATCACAGTTAAATAGTTAACAAAAACGAGCAGAACTCCTGATAACTGCTGTGGGCTGCTTGTGTCTCTGTCCAAGATGTCAACGTGCTTGCCCTGATTCGGTCTGGTTTCCCTATATGCAGACGCAGCTTCACACACACACACACAGCGAGACTGTCCATAGAGGACCGTCCTAACCGCATTACAAATGATGGATAGGTACATGGTTTACAGCTGTACCTTCTGATAAAGTAACACCACTTGTTTTATCTTTGGGCTTCTCTATATTCTCCTGTAAGGATACAGCCCAGAGTTGGCTCATTCCAGGTTATTTAAGCACAAGCGTCCCTGGGTGGACTTGAACCACCATCCTTTCGGTTAACAGCCGACTGCGCTGACCTATTGCACCACAGAGACTACGTCAGCCAGATGCTTTATGGGTAAGAGCTCGATCTTCAAGCCACAGAAGGTATTTTTCTTACACTTCAATTGGACATTTGACTTTGAATTCAAATATTTGGTATCCAAGAAAATTCCTCAAATAATGATGTGTCAGTCATTTTACTGGTGGTTTCTCGGTCACAGAAACTAGCTTGTTCATTTACATGCAGTTGCGCGCCATGTATCACAAACCTGTCGTGTGGAGCCTTATATATTTTCTTATATTCAATCAAGTGACCTACATACACGGACCGTAAAGATTGATATGTTTATGGTTTGCAATACCCTACCTTCAGATAGAGGTCATGTCAATGTGTTATCTTTGGGTTGCTCTACACTCACCTAAAGGATTATTAGAACACCTGTTCAATTTCTCATTAATGCAATTAATTAATTATTATGTGGAGTTGAGATATGAGTCTGCCTATGCTTGAATCAGGCAGCTGGTGACATCATCACATCCCCCACCTTGATCAGATCCTTTCATGTGACATCACCCCACCTTTGGTTTCTTAGCTCTGATCCTTCTTATGTGACATCAGCACATTCTATGCATTCTTCGGTTCTCTTCTGTTGTTTTCAAAATTGTAAACTTTATCAACAAATATTTTTGGCAAAGTGACATCCCAGCTTAAAAAATGTGAAATTAAAATATTTTAAAAAGTTTAATTACAAGAATACATCCAAAATGTACCTTAACCCTCCGAGGATGAAAGACGCACCAGCACGTCCAAACGATGTTTGAGCAATCTCCTACTCAAAATCGATATTTAAACATTTCATTTCAGACATTTATTACTATTTTAATTATATACAACCTTTCAAATGCCACATACACCATAAAAACAGAGTGTACCACTTTATTCCTATGACATACACATTGATAATTTGAGGAATATTCATCCAAAAACATTAAAAGTATAGTAAAACACTAACAGGGGATATTTAACTGCAGAATGAGGGTTTTACTTTTGACGATTTAAGTAAAATATTGTTGATACTTGTTGCAGGACTTTACTTGTGGCGTATTTTCAGTGTTGTATTAACAGAGCAGCCTGCGTTGTCTCTGCCGCTGGTCTGGCCTAATATGGCTTCTGGTCTTTTAATATTAACAGTCTATGGTCTCGACTGAGTCCAGGTGACTTTATTATGTTTATTATAATATTGGAGGAAAGTGAAACACAGCTTAGACGGGGTGTTGTTCGGCTTTTCACAAGTTTAGACAGCTAGCTAACGCTACGGCGCCGGACGTTAGCCCAACAGCGTTAGCCTAGCCTGCTAGGTAAATATTACGACTGCCTTTGGTGTTGCCTATATATGCCTCCATGTTGTCAACGTAATACCTGTGGCGTTAGTGCACCTTTGTACCATAATTGTATTGAATGAAATAGTAAGCTTCGCTCCCATGAGATGGGGCGGGTTTGTTGTTATAACATGTATGTATCCTCTAGAGGAGAATATAGAAAGCCCAAAGATAACACAAGTGGTGCCTTTATCAGAAGCTACAGTACTGTAAACCATGTACCTATCGATCATTTGTAATGCGGTTGTGACGGTCCTCTACGGACAGTCTCGCTGTGTTGTGTGTGTGTGTGTGTGTGTGAAGCTGCGTCTGCATATAGGGAAACCAGACCAAATCAGGGCAAGCACGTTGACATCTTGGACAGAGACACAAGCAGCCCACAGCAGTTATCAGGAGTTCTGCTCGTTTTTATTAACTATTTAACTGTGATCGCATAGTGGATCAGATCGAGCTCTTGCCCATAAAACATCTGGCTGACGTAGTCTCTGTGGCGCAATAGGTCAGCGCAGTCGGCTGTTAACCGAAAGGATGGTGGTTCAAGTCCACCCAGGGACGTTTGTGCTAAATAACCTGGAATGAGCCAACTCTGGGCTGTATCCTTTACAGGAGAATACACACTCACCTATAGGATTATTAGCAACATCATACTAATACTGTGTTTGACTTTCACCTTCAGAACTACCTTAATTCTACGTGCCATTGATTCAACAAGGTGCTGAAAGCATTCTTTAGAAATGATTGATTTAAAAGTACGACAGTCTTGTTTTGTGGTCTATGCAGTCCTGTACATATGTGCTTGCAACCATGTTCTTAATTGAAACTTAAAAAATCACTAGCTTGCGCTAACACTAATCTGATGAAATATGACGGGGGGGTTACTGGCCAACAGGCATCAGACTGGTCTGGAATATCAGAACAGCTGTAGTTAATTTGTTTGTTTGTGGTCTTGTGTCTTTTTTAGTTTTATACATTTGAAGCCTTGTATGTGTGTGATATGTAAGTTATGGTTCTAATTGTTGATAATGGTAATGTAATACAATGTATTAAATGTAATGTTAAATTTATTGGGCAATAAAGACAGAATTTTGTTAAAAATGTTTTTCTGAACATTAATGACATTCAAAACGGTGATAACTGAAACAGATATAGCCTACAACACACTGTGTGTGTGTGTGTGTGTGTGTGTGTACACTCATATGTATTGCAAACAGACCCGATTGTCAGTCTATTTCCCATCTGGCAGGGACATTTCTGGATTCAGGTGGACATTGTGGACAGAAACATTGGGGATCTTGATTCCCACCATGGATTTAGCCTGTATTGCACATTGGGGTACAAAGTCAATAAGATGCCTTCACATCCACAGCAATGTATTGCCATTGTCAAGACTTCCTTGTTAACTATGACCTGGATGACTGAGAACCTACTATATCATGACATAGTTGATTCACTATATTATAATTTTTGAGACAGGTCCTACTGAACATCTGTTGGAGCAGTCAGGATGGCCAGCGGTCCAAGGCGCTGCGTTCAGGTGCAGTCTCCACTGGAGTCGTGGGTTCAAATCCCACTTCTGACAAGTGTTTCATCTGGAACTAATGATTGAGACATGATATTGGGTTAATAACAGCAGTTCTTTGTATTTAAGAGGACATGAATGTGCGCAAGATACGCAAGTACAGAGTTTTGTGAGCTTTCCAAGGTTCCATGGTGTAATGGTTAGCACTCTGGACTCTGAATCCAGCAATCTGAGTTCAAATCTCAGTGGAACCTGGTTCCAGACACAGCACAGGTGAAAAAAAATCAACACATCTAGTTTAAAGTAGGCTTACAAGTCTAATGTCCTTGGCCATTTAGATTGAAAACGGTATACAACAATATAAACATCTATGTAAATTGAAGAAGAAATAGACCAAATACAAACTTTAAGTATAAAAGGAAGTTACCTAGGCCCACTTAGATTTCTTTGAGATGTGTGCATGAGACCCAATGAGGCCCCATGGTGGTGCTTTTTAGCCAGCCACTCGTTCCACGGTAACACTTTATAATAACCATCATTAATAGATGGTAAACTGAGTAATAAATGTAATTAATTAATTCATCTAGTTAATATTCATTTAACTTTCATACATTATGAAATTTTTAATTAATAATGTTTACTAATTATTAATAGTGCAGAAAATTAACAGTTTATTATTACACATTATATCCGTCACCTACTATATTAGGTATCAGGTAATGATTAAAAAAGTGTTTGTAAACCTTTAATAAACCACTTTTAAAACATCTATTGATAGATGGACCAGATATTCCTAACACATTGTTAAGGGTTACTAGTTGGTCTATAAACAGTGTCTTTATGGTTAGTATAAATAATAAAAGAATTCTATATATATATTTTACATTTTTTTGTTCAACCTTTATTTATTCAAGGAAGGTTCACTGAGAGGCAACCTCTCTTTTGATCACATTCACACAGTTACACATTCACACACATATATATATATATATATATATATATATATATATATTTATATATACAAACAAAACAGGACTGAAAATGTTCATGCGCAACTTCCCAAGCAAGGTTGTGATTTATAAAAAAACAAACATGATGGGAGAATGTGCGACTTCTGCTGGTCCTGCAGGAGGACTACGCCAGTGGAAGAATCAGGAGAAAAAAAGACTTCAGGGACCTTGATGATGACTGGCTAATATGATGATTTAAATTCCTAAAGCTGTGCTCTTGGATCTATGTACTGAACTGGGTCCAGTGAGAGGGCAACGTGCAGAATCGTACCATCCCGGTCAAAATACAGGTCCTCCACACCAGAGGAGCCACCGACTGTTTCCAGACAGCTACTATGCATCCTGATAAAGTTCCCTTGGCCTTTGGAATTAACCCCCCATCATCTAATGTTTGAGTTAGAAAAGCAGAAATTAGGTGTTATTGAGACTAAAATTAAAGGAATGTATTACATGTAATCACAGACTGGAATATGTCAACTTTTACTCAATACTATTTCAAACATACTTCAATTTGGTTTCAAATGCTATAAAATTGAATAAGACACCCCAAATGAACCCTCTGAACCCTGAAGTCATTTTTACAGTTCATTATCCGTCTGGATTTATTTTATAAAAAGCTTGTAAAACATCAACCCTGTTGTCTACAGTCAAGATATGAACATCATTTTTTCAGGACAAACTGGGTCATTAGAATATTTGTGTTGCAGTGAGGTCACTTGAATGTTAAAAATGGTTGTAGGACCTTAAAGACAAATAAATAAATAAACGGAACATGAATCTTCCAGATATGTATTGATATCACACACAGAGCAGTACAAGCTAAATATAGGTCAAGTCTCAAACCAGTGAGGACAACATGAGGGCAACATGAGGCAACATGAGGACAACATGAGGACAACATGAGGGCAACATGAGGACAACATGGAAACATGAGGACAACATGTGGACAACATGAGGGAAACATGAGGGCAACATGAGAACAACATGAGGACAACATGAGGGCAACATGAGGACAACATGAGGGCAACATGAGGACAACATGAGGGCAACATGAGGACAACATGAGGGCAACATGAGGGCAACATGAGAACAACATGAGGACAACATGAGGACAACATGGGGAAACATGAGGACAACATGGACAACATGAGGAAACATGAGGCAACATGAGAACAACATGAGGACAACATGAGGGCAACATGAGGACAACATGAGGGCAACATGAGAGACAACATGAGGGCAACATGAGGACAACATGAGGGCAACATGAGGACAACATGAGGACAACATAAGGGCAACATGAGGGCAACATGAGGACAACATGAGGACAACATGAAGGCAACATGAGGACAACATGAGGACAACATGAGGACAACATGAGGGCAACATGAGGACAACATGAGGACAACATGAAGGTTAAAGGGCAGTGACAACTGTATGTCCTGTACAGGCCAAAGATCTTTAACATGTGTTACATTGTTGGTGCTCCAGGGAGATGTGTGGGGACAGAGGCGGGCGGGGGGGCTCTGATGTGTGATTTCATCATGGTTCCTGTATAGTTTGACAGTAATGAGCCCCCCCCCGGCAGATCTCTCTGTTATTTCCATCAGTCCCACAACACAAGGCCAGACCCCAGAGGCTTCTTTGGACACTTGGACACTCTGGAGGCTGGAAGCAGCTTCACTAACAGGCCAATTAGCACACTCTGCATCATGGGAGGACACTCTGCTGTCGCCATGGTTACTGATGGAAACAGTGCAGGCTTTGTGCCCCTGTGGAGTCTAGTTTGGTTTCGGCCCTGAAACCTCCAACTGGGCCTCAGATCCACAAGACACACTTATGGAAAATGTGTTTGGACTCGTATTAGAATAATAAACCAATAATAAACTTCACATCATGAAAAGTTAAACTGCTGTTTTTAGTGTAACAAATGACAAAATCACGAAGACAGAAAGACATGTTCCATGTCTTTCCATCATAAACTGACCAGGGCTATGCCATTTGGGAGGGCTGCTCACTGAAGCCCAGATTTCACTGGTCTAATGTCCATTATTTGTGTTTCTTGGCACACACACATCTCTTCTATAACTGGGGTAACCCTGCATGTATACACCTTAACTGGAGTATAGACTGGTTAAGCATCTGTACGCGCTCCAACTGCCCTCTCCACTCACCCGTCTTCCCCTCTCTCCTTTCATGCTGTCCTGGAGATTAAAGTCAGAAATAGCCAAAAATAATCTTAAAAAACGTATATTATCTCCTCGGTCTTGGCAGTCTGGGCTCTGTTATGGCAACACACACACACACACACACACACACACACACACACACACACACACACACACACACACACACACACACACACACACACACACCGTACCTCCTTTGGACCCTGTGTGTACAGGTTGCTGCTCTCAGTGTGGCAGCAAAACTGGATATCTATCAGGATATATGCGTATCTTGCACTTTCATGTCCTCTTAAATACAAAGAACTGCTAAGTACTTAATTCCCAATATCATGTCTCAGTCATTAGTTCCTGATGAAAACACTTGTCAGAAGTGGGACTTGAACCCACGCCTCCAGTGGAGACTGCGACCTGAACGCAGCGCCTTGGACCGCTCGGCCATCCTGACTGCTCCAACAGATGTTCAGTAGGACCTGTCTCAAAAATTATAATATAGTAAATCAACTATGTCATGATATAGTAGGTTCTCAGTCCTCCAGGTCATAGTTAACAAGGGAAGTCTTGACAATGGCAATACATTGCTGTGGATGTGAAGGCATCTTATTGACTTTGTACCCCAATGTGCAATACAGGCTAAATCCTATGGTGGGAATCAAGATCCTCCAATGTTTCTGTCCACAATGTCCACCTGAATCCAGAAATGTCCCTGCCAGATGGGAAATAGACTGACAATCGGGTCTGTTTGCAATACATATGTATATACACACACACACACACACACACACACACACACACACACACACACACACGGTGTGTTGTAGGCTATATCTGTTTCAGTTATCACCGTTTTGAATGTCATTAATGTTCAGAAAAACATTTTTAACAAAATTCTGTCTTTATTTCCCAATAAATTAAACATAACAGGCAACAACATTACATTAAATATATTGTATTACAGAACCATTATCATCTATTAGAACCATAACTTACATGTCACACACATAAAAAGGCTTCAAATGTATAAAACTAAAAAAAAAGAAACAAGACAACAAACAAACAAATTAACTACAGCTGTTCTGATATTCCAGACCAGTCTGATGCCTGTTGGCCAGTAACCCCCTCATATTTCATCAGTGTCCCGTATCAAAACCAACAACAATATACAAGTTGGCTCATTCCAGGTCATACAAATGTCCCTGGGTGGACTTGAACCACCATCCTTTCGATTAACAACCGACTGCGCTGACCTATTGCGCCACAGAGACTACGTCAGCCTGATGTTTTATGGACAAGAGCTCGATCTGATCCACTATACGATCACAGTTAAATAGTTAACAAAAGCAGGCAGAACTCCTGATAACTGCTGTGGGCTGCTTGTGTCTCTGTCCAAGATGTCAACGTGCTTGCCCTGATTCGGTCTGGTTTCCCTATATGCAGACGCAGCTTCACACACACACACACACACACACAACACAAGAGACTGTCCGTAGAGGACCGTCACAACCGCATTACAAATGATTGATAGGTACATGGTTTACAGTACTGTAGCTTCTGATAAAGGTAACACCACTTGTGTTATCTTTGGGCTTCTCTATATTCTCCTGCAGAAGGATACAGCCCAGAGTTGGCTCATTCCAGGTTATTTAAGCACAAACGTCCCTGGGTGGACTTGAACCACCATCCTTTCGGTTAACAGCCGACTGCGCTGACCTATTGCGCCACAGAGACTACGTCAGCCAGATGCTTTATGGGCAAGAGCTCGATCTTCAAGCCACAGAAGGTATTTTTCTTACACTTCAATTGGACAATTTGACTTTGAATTCAAATATTTGGTATCCAAGAAAATTCCGCAAATAATGATGTGTCAGTCATTTTACTGGTGGTTTCTCGGTCACAGAAACTAGCTTGTTCATTTACATGCAGTTGCGCGCCATGTATCACAAACCTGTCGTGTGGAGCCTTATATATTTTCTTATATTCAATCAAGTGACCTACATACCACGGACCGTAAAGATTGATATGTTTATGGTTTGCAATACCCTACCTTCAGATAGAGGTCATGTCAATGTGTGTTATCTTTGGGTTGCTCTACACTCACCTAAAGGATTATTAGGAACACCTGTTCAATTTCTCATTAATGCAATTAATTAATTATTATGTGGAGTTGAGATATGAGTCTGCCTATGCTTGGAATCAGGCAGCTGGTGACATCATCACATCCCCCACCTTGATCAGATCCTTTCATGTGACATCACCCCACCTTTGGTTTCTTAGCTCTGATCCTTCTTATGTGACATCAGCACATTCTATGCATTCTTCGGTTCTCTTCTGTTGTTTTTTCAATTGTAAACTTTATCAACAAATATTTTTGGCAAAGTGACATCCCAGCTTAAAAAATGTGAAATTAAAATATTTTAAAAGTTTAATTACAAGAATACATCCAAAATGTACCTTAACCCTCCGAGGATGAAAGACGCACCAGCACGTCCAAACGATGTTTGAGCAATCTCCTACTCAAAAATCGATATTTAAACATTTCATTTCAGACATTTATTTACTATTTTAATTATATACAACCTTTCAAATGCCACATACACCATAAAAACAGAGTGTACCACTTTATTTCTATGACATACACATTGATAATTTGAGGAATATTCATCCAAAAACATTAAAAGTATAGTAAAACACTAACAGGGGATATTTAACTGCAGAATGAGGGGTTTACTTTGACGATTTAAGTAAAATATTGTTGATACTTGTTGCAGGACTTTTACTTGTGGCGTATTTTCAGTGTTGTATTAACAGAGCAGCCTGCGTTGTCTCTGCCGCTGGTCTGGCCTAATATGGCTTCTGGTCTTTTAATATTAACAGTCTATGGTCTCGACTGAGTCCAGGTGACTTTATTATGTTTATTATAATATTGGAGGGAAAGTGAAACACAGCTTAGACGGGGGTGTTGT
Source organism: Percina caprodes (assembly GCA_013375575.1). Classification (NCBI taxonomy): domain Eukaryota; kingdom Metazoa; phylum Chordata; class Actinopteri; order Perciformes; family Percidae; genus Percina; species Percina caprodes. The sequence goes on from JABXJD010002608.1 coordinate 9,584, forward strand.
TCGGCTTTTCACAAGTTTAGACAGCTAGCTAACGCTACGGCGCCGGACGTTAGCGCAACAGCGTTAGCCTAGCCTGCTAGGTAATTATTACGACTGCCTTTGGTGTTGCCTATATATGCCTCCACATTATTTTCATTTATGACGTTAAAGGCAAATGAAGAGTAGCCTGAGTGTGCGCGGCCTGGAGAGACGCGTCCGACCACACGGCGGTGTGGAGCGGCGAGCAGTCTGCAGACCGGGGGAATAAAGTTCAGATTCTCAGGGACCAGGTCTGAGCTCCAGGACTCATGGAAAGCCTGGACTGGTGTGGATGTTTCAACCTCACAGACAACAGACTTGGACAAGCTATTAAAAAAATTTTGAAGGATACAACGGTGTACAAATACGTGTACTGTTGAGTATACTGTGAAAATGTTTTATGGAGCTCTCAGCTAATCGTAATCTGTAAAAGATTGATTTTGCTCCAAACTGCTCTTTCCTTAACAACTTCCATATGGATTTATTTTAAAATGATGCGCTTTGTGCCCAAATAAATAGAACATATGTTAAATTACACTCTGTCCATTGTTGTTTAACCAAACTTTAATGTTTTTTGAAAATACATGTCTTTCTTATAACCCACGTCCTAATAACAATATAATTCAATATTTATTACTGTGTACCCCGCACAGTAATACTGGTCACCTCTTTCCTACACTACATCTGGAGTAAAGCTATATTGTCATTGAGGTGCTCAGTACTAGTACTACTGTAGTAGTATCAGTTCTAATGCGCAGTACTAGTACTACTGTAGCAGTGGTAATAGTAGTGGATTGGTGTTTGTATCATTTCTAACACTGCTATTATGAGGTATCACCATATCTTATTCTGTTTTCTTTAGATTATATGATATCAAGGGAATGGCTATAATGGCCCATAATGACTGTCTTGATACTGTCATAAGACGTTTATTTTGTATAGCCTGTCTGTATGCAGTGAACTGGTGTTGTCTAGGGATAAGGAGCCTTTCATATGACTCAGTCTAAAGAGAATGGTAAAGTTAATATAAACAATTAAAATATGGTGCATGCTGGTTGGAGAGGACCATGATCCTGTCTGAAATGTCACAAACGGATTTAGGCATCGTCAGATCAGCTGATCGCGGGGGCTGCTTGACCGGCGGCTCTAACGCACTCACTCCCCTACACCACCCGCTCTCCACCGCAGCACCACGCGCACAAGCACCTGCCAAACACAGCGACACGTTTTCACCGGAGGAAGAGGTAAACACTTAGAAATTACACTAGGGGGTGCCTTCTATCCCTATATCTAGATAAGTGTACCAGTACTTATCTGAACAACATGATCACTGTCACTAGATAGAAAGAAAACGTTGACGTTCACTCGGTGCTATTCACTGATAGTAAAAAGTAAAGTCATTGTATGCACTGCTGCGTTGCTAAATGAAGGAGATAGATGAAGGAGACTTCCCAAAATCTTGACAATTCCTCATTTGCCCTCTCACATCTGGCAGGTTGGTAATTATACAGCTGCTGTCCTTTCCACCTCTTCCTCCTCCCAGTCAGTCACCGTAGTTCTAGTGCTCGGCTGAGACTTCGCTCCCCATTGTGACGTCATCGCCGAATTGACTTAATAAACCCGCGAATATCAAAAATGACCAAAACTGACATTTAACACTATTTGGAGACATTTTTATAAATGATATACATATCTTGAGTGCTTTTGTACCCAATAATCAAATGTTCCCTTTAACGTCCTACAAACATTTTTAACATTCAAGTGAACTCACTGAAGCACAAATATTCTAGATAATATTCAGTTTGTCCTGAAAAAAATGATGTTCATATCTTGACTGTAGACACCAGGGTTGATGTTTTACAAGCTTTTCTACAAACTAGAAACAGACGGACAATGTAGTGTAAAAATGACCTCAGGTCTCAGAGGGTTAAATAATAAGTAATAATAATAATAACTAAGGTAGTTATTGAAATTAGAGAATATGACTTCCCAACTGGCGCATACTTGTGTGTACTGCTCTTGTGCAAACACATCCATCTTTCTTTTTTTTGATTAGATTAGAGTACAAAGACAGCAAAATGCAGTTTGCGTCTAACCAGAAGTGCAAAAAAGCAGAAAAGTGCAACGTGATATCCAGAGTATAGACAGGTGGTGCATAGGTCGGACAAGAAATATATTATATTATATATAGAAATTATATTATATGTTATTCATTTATTTTTTTAAAACTGTTTACTAGCATTTTTTCAAGAACAATTTTTAGTCCAATTGTGATTTGTGTATAGGACAGAAATAAATTAAAATTTATAAAACAATATATAACAAATAAATAAATAAAAATAATAGTAATTATTAAAATAAAATGGAACAATAAAGCTTGTACAAAAGTAAGAAGTCTAAGTATGTGCATGGCTACATATATACGCATAAATACATTCACACACACTGCTAAGTACACTTCCTTTCTGCAAAAATATGATTGTATAAAACAGATGCATACAATGAACATAACATGGTCTTCATTGTTTCTTATATAACAGGTAGGGCTGCACGATTATGGTCAAAATGATAATCACAATTCTTTTGATCAATGTTGAGATCACGAATAATTATCACAATTATTTGTTGATTTTAACCAAAACAAATGTTACTGTGACATAGACTATTCACAACTGCTTTCACATCCATATTGTTCCTCATTCCTCTTATGTTGAAGTTGGATGTTGTACATACATATACTGTATACGCGATGGCAGAGTTCCCAACTGGTACAAATAAAGGTTTGCCTCTCCTGTTTAACAATATACAGCTGTGTTAATAACAATTAAAACTGTGGACAAATGTCAGAACTGTGGACCGGCGCCGTCGCCACTCTGTCTCTGTTGCTGGGAACCGTGAGTGAGTGAATGGGGCGGGGCTACATGGAGAGTAAGAGGAGAGAGAGTAGAGGAGCGATGCTAACACAGGCATGGCTTTACAGAAGAAATAGGTCACGTAGTGCAAAATTAAACCGTATCGAATATAACAACATTGCTTTGTTTGTGGGGAGGCAGTGGATGCGAGGACATTACATTGCTGTTTGCACTTTGCCCGTGTCTGGTTAGGTTTTGAACATTTGTTCAAACAGGTATAGGACTGCTTTCCAGGTTGTTGTGGCCGAGTGGTTAAGGCGATGGACTCGAAATCCATTGGGGTCTCCCCGCGCAGGTTCAAATCCTGCCGACAACGAGAGGCATTCTTTAAGAGTGGTAGAAACCAATGACACATCACAGTACACCTAATTGCAGATGTGCCTTCCTGAACAGTATTGTATTATCTCATAGGTACTGGAAGCCACCAGTCTCCACCAATGTATTTCTTAGCATTTATTTTCAGTCTGTGTTACCAGATTTGCAGTGAACGTTGTATTGTGCAGCAGAAAGGCAACAGGTGTGTTACTTTGCCCAGGTTTGATTTCTTTTTTCTAAAAAAACCTGAACATCTTCAGGGGATGTAGCTCAGTGGTAGAGTGCATGCTTTACATGTATGAGGACCTGGCATCTCTATTATGGTAGAGTCTTTAAAAGAGCTGCAAAAGATATTACCTCCTGTGGTAATCTGACTAGTAGGGTTATGGAGCGTAGTGGTAGACTAAGACCTCCTGTGGTGATCTGACTGGTACAGGGGTATCACACTTCTCAGCCTCCCTGGTAAAGTCTACTCCAATGTGCTGAAAAGGAGGGTTTGGCCGATAGTCGAACCACGGATTGAAGAGGAACAATTTGGATTACATCCTGGTCGTGGAACAACGGATCAGATCTTTACTCTCGCAAGGATCTTGGAGGGAACCTGGGCGTATCCCCAACCAGTCTACATGTGTTTTGTGGATCTGGAGAAAGCATATGATCGGGTCCCCCGGAAGACACTGTGGGAGGGGCTAGGGGAGTATAGGGTGAGGGGCTCCCTTCTCAGGGCCATCCAATCTACAGTGGTGTGAAAAAGTGTTTGCCCCCTTCCTCATTTCCTGTTCCTTTGCATGTTTGTCACACTTAAGTGTTTCGAACATCAAACCAATTTAAACAATAGTCAAGGACAACACAAGTAAACACAAAATACAATTTGTAAATGAAGGTGTTTATTATTAAAGGTGAAAAAATCCAAACCATCATGGCCCTGTGTGAAAAAGTGATTGCCCCTAAACCTAATAACTGGTTGGGCCACCCTTAGCAGCAACAACTGCAACCAAGCGTTTGCGATAATGTGCAATGAGGCTTTTACAGCGTCCTGGAGGAATTTTGGCCCACTCATCTTTGCAGAATTGTCCTAATTCAGTTACATTAGAGGGTTTTCGAGCATGAACGGCCTTTTTAAGGTCATACCACAACATCTCAATAGGATTCAGGTCAGGACTTTGGCTAGGCCACTCAAGTCTTCATTTTGTTTTTCTTCAGCCATTCGGTGGTGGACTTGCTGGTGTGTTTAGGATCATTGTCCTGCTGCAGAACCCAAGTTCGTTTCAGCTTGAGTACACGAACAGATGGTCGGACATTCTCCTTCAGGATCTCTTGGTAGACAGCAGAATTCATAGTTCCTTTTATCACGGCAAGTATTCCAGGTCCTGAAGCAGCAAAACAGCCCCAGACCATCACACTACCACCACCATATTTTACTGTTGGTATAATGTTCTTTTTATGAAATGCAGTGTTCCTTTTACGCCAGATATACTTGGACACACACCTTCCAAAGAGTTCCACTTTTGTCTCATCGGTCCACAGAATGTTGTCCCAAAAGTCTTGGGGATCATCAAGATGTGTTGTGGAGAAATTGAGACGAGCTTTGATGTTCTTTTTGCTCAGCAGTGGTTTTCTCCTTGGAACTCTGCCATGCAGGCCATTTTTCGTCGCTGCGCTCTTGGGGTAATTTTGGGCGGCCGGCCACTCCTGGAAAGGTTCAACACTGTTCCATGTCTTCGCCATTTGTGGATAATGGCTCTCACTGTGGTTCGCTGGATTCCCAAAGCTTTGGAAATGGCTTTGGAAATGGGGAGGGGTTGCAGTTTGGTGGGCTTGTGATCTCATCACTGCTTTTTGAAGATGATGTGGTCCTGATGGCATCATCGGTCTGGGACCTTCAGCACCTTGACTTTGCATAGCCGGCTTCAACTGCAGTTAACAGAAGAACTGAGAGAAATATGAGGAACAAATGAGCAGGACATGCCTCTCGTGGCTTGTTGATCTAGGCCAGCCTGGTCAGAATTCTGTGACATGATCACAAACTGTTAACACCACATTACGTGGTGGTGGCACGGAATGTGTGAAAATTCTGTGTGGCCACCACGGAAAACAATGCCAAAGTGATGTCAGTGAGAAGATCATGTAGCATTAGAAGTATGAACTATGATATTCATATGAATTCATATGATATTCATATGAAGTGTGAACTATGAACTGAACTAGTTCATTTTAAAAATGAATGAACTGAACTTTGAACTAGTTTATGTATAAAGTGAACTTTCCCAGCACTGTTGGTTGGACAATAAGGAAAACATAAGTTACTTTACTGCTAGTTTCTGTTTTATTCGTTTGTTCATTGTTGCTACCTGCTAGCTACAACATGTTCTTGGTCGTGTCGGCGTCGTTGTCCCACGAGTTAAGGTCACATCCGGGTCATGCATCTTGCTTCAAATAAAACATTAAAATTGGATGAAACGGGGTGAAACGCTCATTATCTGTTTTTCCATTTTTCTATTTGAGCCCAACATTGTAAATGGGAAAAACGAGTTGTTATTCGTTCTTTCCTTTTGGTTTTGGAAAAGAATATTGAGGAAACAAGCCATTTATTTGTTTTTTGAGTTTTGGTTTTATTTCGAAAAACGAATGAACGAATGTTACACGGATTGTTTTGCATCAAAAGTATTCTGTTGTCTCTTTTGTATGTCTGGAAAACATTTAAAATTCAAATAAAGATATTAGTGAAAAAACAAAAAGTATTCTGTTGTCCAATGTAATCATAAACCTGAATCTGGCAGTGGAGCCATAAAAAGACCCCTTTAAAAGCGTCAAAAGCTGTTTTAGAGGGCTATTTTACTAGGCTATCATCTAGGGGTATGATTCTCGCTTAGGGTGCGAGAGGTCCTAGGTTCAAATCCCGGACGAGCCTGAGTTAATATCTGGTAATGTGTTTAAGTCCAACTTTGAATCAGCTGCACCCTTAACAACATTAGTAGGAAGCAAAAGTGTAGTAGAGCATTTTGGCGACTTTGCACAGCCTGCTTCAACTGCAGTTAACAGAAGAACTGAGAGAAATATGAGGAACAAATGAGCAGGACATGCCTCTCGTGGCTTGTTGATCTAGGCCAGCCTGGTCTCACAGAATTCTGTAAAATGATCACAAACTGTTAACACCGCATTACGTGGTGGTGGCACAGAATGTGGGAAAATTCTGTGTGGCCACCACGGAAAACAATGCCAAAGTGATGTCAATGATAAGGTGACGTAGCATTAGGAGCGACTACAGTAGCGAGTAGTATGAAAGGCCAAAAATCCGCAAAGGGAGGTTGGTTGGTGTGTTGGACGGGTCAAACAGAAGACCCAGTAGAGGGTGATTGTGTCCCTCATGTCACGTTTCCTAAACCCAACTGTAACCATCCTGTTATTGTTTTCCTAAACCCAACCGTGTTGTCTCACGTGTCATGGAAACGTACACTGCCTCGAGGAATGTGAATATTAATATGACTGGGGGTGGATTCATTTAGGCCAACATATTCTCCATCACCCAGCCAGGTTTCAGTAAGACAAAATAAATCAATATTAGAATCTGATATTAATTCATTTACTAGTACACCTTTAGAAGAGAGAGATCTGATGTTTAAGAGTCCACATTTAATTCTCCTATTCTTTTGTACTATTGCACATGTGGTTTTAATTGTTATGAGGTTTTCATGCACAGCTCCTCTTCTGTCCACCTTTGATTTAAATAATTTTAATGGTCGGGGGGCAGACACCGTCACTATGGGGTTTTTACTAGGTAACTCCTGGAATAAAGGAGCAGAGAAGTGTGTTAGACTGCGACTCTGCCTCCTGGTCCCAGCTCTGGATTGTCAAGGATTAGGTCCACTAATGAACTTGTCCAGATTTCTAGAAATGAGAGCTGCTCCATCCCAAGTGGGATGAATGCCGTCTCTCCGAATCAGACCAGGTCTTCCCCAGAAAGACTGCCAGTGATCCACAAAGCCCACATCATTATCTGGACACCACCTCGATAGCCAGCGGCGAAATGACGACATGCGGCTATACATGTCACTGGTTAGATTTGGCAGCGGTCCAGAGAAAACTACGGTGTCCGACATTGAATAACATCGAATAACAATCTTACTGTATTTACGTTTATCCTTTCAAATAAGACTCAACGTCGCCCGCTCTGGCCCCCGGGATGCCCTTAACTATGGCTGCCGGCTTTGCTAACTTCACGTTTCTCAAAATGGAGCTGCCGATAACCAGAGTTGGTTTCTCAGCGGGTGTGTTGCTGAGTGGGGAAAATCTGTTAGAAACGCTAACAGGCTGGTGGCGGTCCGTGGCCTTTGAAAGCTTACGACTAACTCTTCCTCGCACAGTCACCCAGTTACTATTTTACTTACTTAGTTACTATATTCTTTTCCAGTGATAGGTTAATTTAAGGACTTGTGCACTGAACGATGCTTCATATTTTATAAAGTGCTTACATGTGTGAAACATAACTTTAATTTTCCGATACATAAAGTGTATTGAAATGGGTTTAAATACAGTAGATCAATGGTTGTCAACCTGGGGGTCAGGACCCCCAAGAGGGTCGCAATTTAATTTCTAGGGAGTAGTCAGGAGAAAACATTTTAGACTAGTTTTTACATTACTGAGTGAGCTTGGTACCTGGAAACAGAAAAAGGGTTTGAAGGTGGGGTCGAGGTAAAGAACACGTCAAATCAGAAATAAAATTGATAGAAAGGCAATTGAACTGATATTTGTTAAAGTATTGCTTTCTGGACAAGCCCTTTCTCAATGAAGAGTCCTTCTGGAGACGGTGGTTGCAGTGTGAAGGCGTCTCGTCTCCATTTAGCAGCCATGTGTCTGACACAAGCGGAGCTTTACAGTAGACCTTCAAGGACCTGGCAGCAATTATAGCAGGAGCCACTGTTAGCATGTTAATGCCAGCCAGACTCAGGCATGCACCTCTAGTTCCCAAATCATTAGGTGTGTTATTTGAAATCACAGTATGTCCAGATGGGGCGTTAACAGCCAAGTTAAGAGAATGTATATTATTTTACTTCAGCCCCTGGTTTGCAGGTTTACTCTGCGGCAGCAACCCAACATATTTAGTCATGGGTTTTAATTCCACAGAGTCTTAAGGACTGGTTAGTAGTCTCGTCTCCGTTTAGCGGCCGTGTGTGACACAAGCTGAGCTTCACAGCACAGACAAGTTGCCCTAGTCGCTCGCTGGCATAATGTGGGACTCAGAAGTGGCATATCTGAGCCAATGACATCTCTGGTTTATAGTAGCTTATTTTAAGAAATATGCACAGAAAAAGAAATGCACAATTAAGTAACCATTTAATTCACAACAGACAGACTCAGCGGTTGCCTTCACATTCCTGGTGAGAAATGATACGCAAGTCTTCCCAAGGGACTACAGTAACGGTGAAGCTGCACTTAAGTTCCTGAAATATAAAAAGGCAAATTAGTACATCCCGTTAAACATGGATGCACTGGGGCAGACCAGTGCAGGGCTTGAAAGGTGTTTTATACAAAACCTGAAATCTTACACTTGCCTTGGGTTCAGAGTTGGAGTCACATTTGTCATTAGCAGCAGCGTTGCCTTTGACAGCGGCAGTGTTGCCTGTCTTGCAGGTTGCACGTCCCAGGAGCATTTCCAGGAAGTAGTTAAATCCTGAGACAACCTAAAGTTACAGGAAACAAGGATTCAGACATGTGGTTTATCACAATAATAATTTTATATATATATATATATATATATATATATATATATATATATATATATATATATAGGATTAGGGCAAAATGTCAAATGTATGAGTTCTGAGATTAAGTGACAAGTTAACATTTTACATTTGTCTAAACCTCTTCAATAGTAGAAAAATCAGGTCAAACGTTACCTGAACTTCAGCCGATGTTATGTCCAAAATTTCATAATTAAACATGTCTACTGTGTTGGCTTTGTTGAATTCAACCACAGCAAACTGCGCCGCTTCTAAAACATCGGTGCTGTTCACCGGGACTTCTTGACGGCTACCGGGAGGCGACAATTGTTCGGTTACAAAGCGGCCGGTGAAAGCAGAAACAAACACACAAAACCAGACAAACAGCATGACGGCAACAAGTTGTTCTGCAGTAGCTATTAGAGTCCTGTTATCGGTTCTGAGTGGACTAGTTCACCTTCAAAGCCAAGTTAATATACCGTCTAGAGAAACACACACACACCTGTTTCCTATCTGTTGATGAACACATGAAGGCCCTGAACACCCACACAGGTGTTTTCACTTAATCTGGCTGATTAGACCTCATCCCAGGACTCTGTGGGGGTCTATAGACTGACTGTTATTAGGCTCGTTGGAGATGAACTGCGCCTCGCCTGTAAAGTGGACGAGAGCAGGTGGCAGCAGCGGGGGAGACAAAAAGCTGCAGTAAAGTTAGACAGTTTCCATCCGATTCCAAACGCCTTCAGATTGAACAGGAAGTGACAAAAACACTGTGGTGCAATTCCCATTTAATAAAATATAATCAGACCCCCATATCAGCTGGTCCACACTCTCTAGTTGTTTTAATCATGACAGAGTAGCTCTCAGAATGTTCTACATGTGATCTGTTGCTGATTTTAATTAACAGCAGACTGGAGATGATCAGTGATCTGAGCAGATTTAGTCTCTCTGACTTCTTAACGTCACTATCCACACTAGGTTTAGTCCGACAGTTGCTCGCTCTGCAAGCACGGCGCTACGGCTCAGCGGCTAACGAGCGAGCTAACTGCTAACAGACTCCGCTGCAAACAATCAACAATACCACTTCTGTCATTTTTATACATCGAGGTTGACTTAGCTAGCTAATCCAAACAGCACATGGTAGGTTAGCATAATTGCTTTGATAGAAGGCAATTTAGTGACTAACTTGGATGCCGTTCTGGTTCTAATTGTGATGTGCCTTGATTAGGCTAAATATTAGTGTAATGTTGCATGTTGAAATGTATGATTTTTCTTTTTTGCTCCATTTGTTCAGATGGCATCTCCAATGAGACTCCCGTCCGTCGACGACCCAGACACTGAGAGGGCACGCCAGGCCCTGCAGCAGACGCCGTCCCAGTTCATAACTTCAGAGTCAGAGAGACGTCAGAACCAGTCCAGCCTGTTCCCAGAGCCAGTCAGTGTGAGAGAAGTCCCCCATCAGATGATGGACTTCTACTATCTGTCCACTAGATGGTGCTAACTGACCATCTAATGAGCTAAAGATCAGCAACTTGTACAGCAGCAGGTATCTCTCCAAGAGGCCTCCGTGTGACATATTACTTTGATACTTTAAGTACATTTACCTGTTCATATTTACTATCTTAAAGCCCGTGTTGCAGGTTAACCACCACTGTTGATTATTTGGTACAAAAAGCACTCAAGATATGTATATAATTTATAAAAATGTCTCCAAATAGTGTTAAATGACAGTTTTTGGTCATTTTTGATATTCGCGGGTTTATTAAGTCAATTCGGCGATGACGTCACAATGGGGAGCGAAGTCTCAGCCGAGCACTAGAACTACTACTACTTAGAGCCGCCGGTCGAGCATCTCCCCCCGCGATCAGCTGATCTGACGATGCCTAAATCCGTTTGTGACATTTCAGACAAGATCATGGTCCTCTCCAACCAGCATGCACCATATTTTAATCGTTTATATTAACTTTACCATTCTCTTTAGACTGAGTCATATGAAAGGCTCCTTATCCCTAGACAACACCAGTTCACTGCATCCAGACAGGCTATACAAAATAAACGTCTTATGACAGTATCAAGACAGTCATTATGGGCCATTATAGCCATTCCCCTTGATATCATATAATCTAAAGAAAACAGAATAAGATATGGTGATACCTCATAATAGCAGTGTTAGAAATGATACAAACACCAATCCACTACTATTACCACTGCTACAGTAGTACTAGTACTGAGCATTAGAACTGATACTACTACAGTAGTACTAGTACTGGAGCTCAGACCTGGTCCCTGAGAATCTGAACTTTATTCCCCGGTCTGCAGACTGCTCGCCGCTCCGCCGTGTGGTCGGACGCGTCTCTCCAGGCCGCGCACTCAGGCTACTCTTCATTTGCCTTTAATGTCATAAATTAAAATAATGTCCAGGATCTTATATAGGATTATAACCTATATAAGTGTCTCTATTTCAAACATCACTGCAGGTTGATTGTGGGCGACAACGCTGTCGTGGTTAGCTTACCGAAACTCTACTGCCGAAGTTGCTGGCTGGCTACGCAACGTTAGCTATATCCGTTAGCATAAGTACAGGCTAACTATAGCCAGTTAGCTTTGTGTGTAACGTAACAAACCCCCATCTCATAGGAGCCAAGCTTACTATTTCATTCAATACAATTATGGTACAAAAGGTGCACTAACACCACAGGTATTATGTTGACAACATGGAGGCATATATAGGCAACACCAAAGGCAGTTGTAATATTTACCTAGCAGGCTAGGCTAACGCTGTTGGGCTAACGTCCGGCGCCGTAGCGTTAGCTAGCTGTCTAAACTTGTGAAAAGCCGAACAACACCCCGTCTAAGCTGTGTTTCACTTTCCCTCCAATATTATAATAAACATAATAAAGTCACCTGGACTCAGTCGAGACCATAGACTGTTAATATTAAAAGACCAGAAGCCATATTAGGCCAGACCAGCGGCAGAGACAACGCAGGCTGCTCTGTTAATACAACACTGAAAATACGCCACAAGTAAAAGTCCTGCAACAAGTATCAACAATATTTTACTTAAATCGTCAAAGTAAAACCCCTCATTCTGCAGTTAAATATCCCCTGTTAGTGTTTTACTATACTTTTAATGTTTTTGGATGAATATTCCTCAAATTATCAATGTGTATGTCATAGAAATAAAGTGGTACACTCTGTTTTTATGGTGTATGTGGCATTTGAAAGGTTGTATATAATTAAAATAGTAAATAAATGTCTGAAATGAAATTTTTAAATATCGATTTTTGAGTAGGAGATTGCTCAAACATCGTTTGGACGTGCTGGTGCGTCTTTCATCCTCGGAGGGTTAAGGTACATTTTGGATGTATTCTTGTAATTAAACTTTTTAAAATATTTTAATTTCAAATTTTTTAAGCTGGGATGTCACTTTGCCAAAAAAACATTTGTTGATAAAGTTTACAATTGAAAAAACAACAGAAGAGAACCGAAGAATGCATAGAATGTGCTGATGTCACATAAGAAGGATCAGAGCTAAGAAACCAAAGGTGGGGTGATGTCACATGAAAGGATCTGATCAAGGTGGGGGGGGATGTGATGATGTCACCAGCTGCCTGATTCCAAGCATAGGCATATGCCTCATATCTCAACTCCACATAATAATTCATTAATTGCATTAATGAGAAATTGAACAGGTGTTCCTAATAATCCTTTAGGTGAGTGTAGAGCAACCCAAAGATAACACACATTGACATGACCTCTATCTGAAGGTAGGGTATTGCAAACCATAAACATATCAATATTTACGGTCCGTGGTATGTAGGTCACTTGATTGAATATAAGAAAATATATAAGGCTCCACACGACAGGTTTGTGATACATGGCGCGCAACTGCATGTAAATGAACAAGCTAGTTTCTGTGACCGAGAAACCACCAGTAAAATGACTGACACATCATTATTTGTGGAATTTTCTTGGATACCAAATATTTGAATTCAAAGTCAGAGTCCAATTGAAGTGTAAGAATAATACCTTCTGTGGCTTGAAGATCGAGCTCTTGCCCATAAAACATCTGGCTGACGTAGTCTCTGTGGCGCAATAGGTCAGCGCAGTCGGCTGTTAACCGAAAGGATGGTGGTTCAAGTCCACCCAGGGAAGTTTTGTGCTTAAATAACCTGGAATGAGCCAACTCTGGGCTGTATCCTTCTGCAGGAGAATATACACTCACCTATAGGATTATTAGCAACATCATACTAATACTGTGTTTGACCCCCTTTCACCTTCAGAACTACCTTAATTCTACGTGGCATTGATTCAACAAGGTGCTGAAAGCATTCTTTAGAAATGTTGGCCCATATTGATAGGATAGCATCTTGCAGGTGATGGAGATTTTTCTAAAGATATCCTAACACAATACATGCATTAATATTGCAATTAGGTATTTATCATGAGAGATTATAGAGTTTGGAATCTGGCGGTCAAATGACGCTCAAGGCAGTTCTAGTAGTTATGGAATCCCGGCACTTCTAGTGTTAAATCATGTGTTCATGTTGTACCCGTTCATTATTGCTTTGGTACTGTATTATTGTTATCATTTGTAATTAATTCCTGTTCATGCACTTGTATATTGTTGTTGGTTATGATACGGGACACTGATGAAATATGAGGGGGGGGTTTACTGGCCAACAGGCATCAGACTGGTCTGGAATATCAGAACAGCTGTCGTTAATTTGTTTGTTTGTGGTCTTGTTTCTTTTTTAATTTCATACATTTGAAGCCTTTTTGTGTGTGTGACATGTAAGTTATGGTTCTAATAGTTGATAATGGTTATGTAATACAATATATTTAATGTAATGTTTTTGCCTGTTATGTTTAATTTATTGGGCAATAAAGACAGAATTTTGTTAAAAATGTTTTTCTGAACATTAATGACATTCAAAACGGTGATAACTGAAACAGAAATAGCCTACAACACACCGTGTGTGTGTGTGTGTGTGTGTGTGTGCATACACATATGTATTGCAAACAGACCCGATTGTCAGTCTATTTCCCATCTGGCAGGGACATTTCTGGATTCAGGTGGACATTGTGGACAGAAACATTGGAGGATCTTGATTCCCACCATAGGATTTAGCCTGTATTGCACATTGGGGTACAAAGTCAATAAGATGCCTTCACATCCACAGCAATGTATTGCCATTGTCACGACTTCTCTTGTTAACTATGACCTGGATGACTGAGAACTACTATATCATGACATAGTTGATTCACTATATTATAATTTTTGAGACAGGTCCTACTGAGCATATGTTGGAGCAGTCAGGATGGCCGAGCGGTCCAAGGCGCTGCGTTCAGGTCGCAGTCTCCACTGGAGGCGTGGGTTCAAATCCCACTTCTGACAAGTGTTTTCATCTGGAACTAATGACTGAGACATGATATTGGGAATTAAGAACTAAGCAATTCTTTGTATTTAAGAGGACATGAATGTGCGCAAGATACGCAATTGCAAGTACAGCGTTTTGTGAGCAACTCTTAAAATTTCAAAACTACAACCTATCGTTCTAGAACTGCAACTTAACATTCCAGAACTGCAGCTTAACATTCTAGAGCCTAAACCTAACATGCTAGAACTACAACATAACATAATAGAACTGTAAGTAACATTTTATGACCGCAAGTCTTAAAATTCTAAACCTTCAACCTACTGTTCCAGTACTGCAGCATAACAATCTGGAACTTTGACCTAACATTCTAGAACGACAGTTTAACATTCTAGAACATAAAGGAACAGTCTAGAACTGTAAGAAAAATTTAAGAGCACAACTAAACATTCAAGAAGTGCCCGGCTGGCTCAGTCGGTAGAGCATGAGACTCTTAATCTCAGGGTCGTGGGTTCGAGCCCCACGTTGGGTGGTGTATTTTAGAGAGTGGCTGTGGTTCATTGGATGGGATTGGCTGTCAGTCACAAGATTGGCAGTTCCATCCCAGTGTAACAATCCCTGTAATTTCCCAGACTAAAATGTTCCAGCATTATACGATCATGTTCAGCGCTTACGTAATGTTCCTCAGATCAATCCAAAGTCTGGTGACAATGCATGTTCAAATTCTAAAACTTCAACCTACTGTTCTAGAATTGCAACATTCCAGAGCTACAATGTGACATTTTGGAACTGCAATTGTTAAAATTCTAAAACTTCAACCTATTGTTCTAGAACTGCAACTTAACATTCCAGAACTGCAGTTCAACATTCTAGAACTTAAACCTCACATTCTAGAATTGAAAGTAACATGTTAGGACTTCTAAAATTCTCAAACTTCAACCTATTGTTCTAGAACTGCAGCTTACCATTCTAGAACTGTAAGAAACATTTTGGGACCACAACTCTTAATATTCTAAAACTACAACCTATCATTCTAGGACTGAAACTTAACATTCTAGAACTGCATTTAGAGCTACAATGTAAGATTTTAGAACTGTAAGTAACATTTTACGACCGCAACTCCTAAAATTCTAAAACTTCAATCTATTGTTCTAAAACTGCAATTTAACATTCCAGGACTACAATGTCACATTTTAGAACTGTATTTTACTGTATTTAGAACTGTATTTTAGGACCTCAACTTTTAATATTAAAAATCTTTAGCCTATTGTTATTTAACTGCAAGGACAGAATCAGTAGTGCTAGATAAACCATCCATGACATTTTCTTTTGTTAGTCAACAATTAGGGAAACCGGGAAAATATCAGTATAGTCTCTATTCAGAGTTCCAACTATGCTATGACAACAACAAGGCCCTGCTGTTACCAAGTGGCCGTGATCGTATAGTGGTTAGTACTCTGCGTTGTGGCTGCAGCAACCCGGTTAGAATCCGGGTCACGGCAGCTTTGGAAAGCAGCTTCACTGTCATAGCTCTAGATTTTCCATCCTCTGCTTCATTTTACATTGATTGAAACTGGACAGCTTAGGATAAAAGTCCTGCAGGAGGCCCCACATTTTGGACTACAACAATGATTTGACTGGCTTTCTGTCCACTTTCCAACAAAGATCAACACTGTTAGCAGAGAATGGTGTGAGAACCCAGCTACTCCCAATGCTCTCTGAACGTAGGGCTAGTGGGGCGATGGGTAATACGTCTGACTACGGATAACAAGATCTTAGGGTTGACTTTGAAATTGATCCCGTTGGGCGATCCCTCACAAGACGCCATGCAATACGCCGACAGATATAGGCTACAGTTTTCCAACTCCCCATGAATTATGGGGAGTAAATTCCCAACAGAAAAACTAAATGTAAATCCAAAAGGACAAAGTTAGTCACCCAGAATTCAGATTTCTTTCCCTATAGTCCAGGGAAATTCAAAATATTCTGACAAAATATCTTAAAAGTTTTATTTTGCATTTCTGCATATTTATTTATTATTTATAATATATATGTATATACACATATATATATAAATATATATAAATATATATATATATATATATATATATATATATATATATATATATATATATATATATATATATATATATATATATATATTATTTTTTATTTTTATTTATTTATCTACACAGAATCCAAATTTGGTTAACTAGCAGCCAAAAAAAGAAAAGACTCTTTAGGGAAAAGAATATTATTATTTATTTATTTATTGATGGAGACACTTGAGCCTAACTTTGATCCATTTGAAGATGATGGAAATCATGGTATAGATGTTGCAACCTTGTGCATTTTCTTGAGAGGTATTCCTAATATTGAACTCATAATGCGGTCTTAAAAGAGAACCCAGACCTATCCAGGAGCTAGACTGCAGAACTTGACAAAGATTTTGTTCACATCAATAGAAGAAGCAGATATATTTACTTACTATAGTTGTGTAATATACAGCAAAACTGCCTTTCACTGCCTATGTGACAGAACACCACTTTACTTAATAATACTGTTATAGTTTTAAGGTCATGGTATCATTGTAATCATGTTTATATGTTCGAAAACTTGTTAAAAGGTGAAACATGAAACACTGTGAAAACCAAATTATCTTTCATGCTTTTGGATCTAGACATCTCAATAAATATAATTAAAATGGGACTTGTTTTAACATGTCCTTTGTTGAACAGGGTAAACAAAATCTAACAATAATAATTCGGGAATCTGCAGAAATGAAAATCAAGAGAAACTGATTTTAGAAGTCAAAGAACAAGACTAACAAGAGTCAACAAGAACAGGGCATCACTAATTATTTTGTCACTAAAAGTCTAAATTACAATCTGTCAACATAATGCCGGTGTGTAGACCAGTTTTAGTGAGCAATTCCTTACCTAGTGCACCATATCAATATTTAATGTTTTTATGGCGTTTTTCCACTGCTGGTAAAAACTCGACTCCACTCGCCTCTACTCGACTCTACGTACTCTGCGTCCGTTTTCCATTGCAGATTGAGTAACACCTCAGCGTGGCTGGTCACCATAGCTACGCAGCCGGAAACTGCTATGATGTAATTTTTGATTCTCGGCATGTGGCTTCTTGCCACTAGAGACGAGCCGGATACTCGGCTGGAACGAGTATCCGGTACGGATAAAGCCCTTTTGCCGAGTACGAGTATTATACGAGTAATACAGTCAATATCTGTGCTCGGATTGAATAAAACTCCTCATTGGGTAGCCGACTGTGTCTGTGTTCTGTGATAGGCTAGTCGTCACTGAGCCCCCCCCCCTACACTGTTCTGTGATCGGCTAGTCGTCACAGCGCCCCCCCCCTACACTGTTCTGTGATAGGCTAGTCGTCACAGCGCCCCCACACTGTTCTGTGATAGGCTAGTCGTCACAGCGCCCCCACACTGTTCTGTGATAGGCTAGTCGCCACAGCGCCCTACACTGTTCTGTGATAGGCTAGTCGTCACAGCGCCCCCCCCTACACTGTTCTGTGATAGGCTAGTCGTCACAGCGCCCCCACACTGTTCTGTGATAGGCTAGTCGTCACAGCGCCCCCCCCTACACTGTTCTGTGATAGGCTAGTCGTCACAGCGCCCCCCCCTACACAGCGCCCCCCCCTACACTGTTCTGTGATAGGCTAGTCGTCACAGCGCCCCCTACACTGTTCTGTGATAGGCTAGTCATCACAGCCCCCTCCTACACTGTTCTGTGATAGGCTAGTCGTCACAGCGCCCCCCCCTCCCCTACACTGTTCTGTGATAGGCTAGTCGTCAAAGCGCCCCTCCCCTACACTGTTCTGTGATAGGCTAGTCGTCACAGCAACCCTCCCCTACACTGTTCTGTGATAGGCTAGTCGTCACAGCAACCCTCCCCTACACTGTTCTGTGATAGGCTAGTCGTCACAGCAACCCTCCCCTACACTGTTCTGTGATAGGCTAGTCGTCACAGCGCCCCTCCCCTACACTGTTCTGTGATAGGCTAGTCGTCACAGCGCCCCCCCCCCACACACTGTTCTTGTGTTGCTTCGCTCTGCTCACCCTCACTCACACACAGAACACTTAGAACAGCTCTCTCTCACTCTCTCCACTCGCTCTCTCTTTCCCTCTCTCTCTCTCTCGCTCTCTCTTTCCCTCTCTCTCTCTCTCTCTCTCTCTCTCTCTCTCTCTCTCTCTATCTCAGTCACTGAGGTCCGCGGGTCTTTCCCGTTAACGTTTAGGGTTTCTTCAGCTTCAGCTTTGTTTTTAACTTGGGTTTGTGGTACTTCCTTAGTAACCATAGTAACCAGTAGATTTCTGGTAAACGTGGGCTTTCAGACATAGAATGAGACTCGTGTTGCGTCTCTGCCTGTCGCAGATTTCTTTTCTTTTTTTAACCGTCAGCTGGCTCTAATTTATTCAATCTATTTGATCCGTACACAGTCCATTTCAAGACAACCCGGGTTAAATCCTGTCCACTTCCGGGTTAGGCCCCGCCCAGTCCGAGTACAGATACAGATAATGCTGTACTCGCTCATCCCTCACACAGACACAGATATACAGAGACACACACATACTGAAACACACACACACACCAAGACACACAGACACAGATATACAGAGACACACACATACAGACACACACACACACACACACACACAGACACACAGACACACACTCACACACACACACACAGACACAGTGATAAACAGACACAGAGACACACACATACAGACACACACACACCAAGACACACACACCCAGACACACACACACATACACACACACACACACACACACAGACACACACAAACACACACACAGACACAGAGACAAACAGACACAGAGACACAGAGATACACACACCCAGACACACACACACACCAAGACACACATACAATAACACAGAGACACACACACACGGACTCACACAGACAAACACACACAGAGACACACACACACAGACTCAGAGACAAACACATACAGACACACACATACAGACACACACACACACCAAGACACACACACATTCACAGAGACACACACACACACAGACACACACACAGAGACACACACACACACACACACACACAGACACAGAGACACACACATACAGACACACACACACAGACACACACACACAGACACACAGACACAGACACACACACACACACAGACACAGACACAGAGACAAACAGACACAGAGACACACAGACACACACACACATACAGACACACACACACAAAGACACACACACATACAGACACACACACACACACACACACACACACACACAAAGACACACACACAGACACACACACATACAGACACACACACACACACACCAAGACACACACACCCAGATACACACACACACATACACACAGACACACACACACACAGACACACACACACAAACACACACACACACCAAGACATATACACCCCCCCCATCTCACACTTTCTCTCAGTTTCCATTTCCATCACTATAATTTATTAATTACCAAGTAAAAATTCTCTAACTGAGATAAAAAGCTTTCCTTCTCCAGACAGCCAATCACAACGCTGCACCCCCAGAGATGGAGATACGGCTAACGTTAGCTCGACCACAGGCGTTGGTACGTGGTTAGCTTCAGTTCCAAATGTTATCGCATCACATCGCCATGACAACCGCCGTCAGCCGCTTTCTTACCCACCGTATCTATCCAGTAACACACACACACACACACACACACACACACACACACACACACACACACACACACACACACACACACACACACACACACACACACACACAGTTCTTCAAAGTAGCCCCCCTTTGCTCTGATTACTGCTTTGCACACTCTTTTCATACCAGCTTTCATGTTTTCTAAGTTCTCTTTGTGTTATCATTAAATTATTGTTATTTCTACTACTGCTCCCTCCTCACATTTCTGCACTTGGGTCCAGGCCATATCTCTGACCCCCTTATCTCTGAATAGCGTGTATATGAAGAGCCTCTGTGGTTGTAGACTGGTGTAAAGACGTTGGTACTGGGTAGA
>JABXJD010002608.1:35000-48444 GCA_013375575.1 Percina caprodes
AACGATATAAGCGATCATTGTCTTATAGCATCTGTAAGGAACACGAAAATTCCTAAAACAAGTAATAAACAAATAATCTTTAAGAGGGCAATGAAGCAGTTCTCAGTGCAAGGCTTTTTACATGATCTGTATTATTTTGATTGGGGAAGAATTAGTCTTATTGGTGAAAATGCTTGGACATTTTTTTATGATGGTTTCACAGGCCTGGTAAATAAGCATGCCCCCCTCAAAAGACATAGAGTGAAAGGGTGAAATAATGTTTGGTTTAGCAATGAACTGTCTGACCTTCTTCTGGAGCGAAATCAAGCCTGGGCTCAAGCTAGAAAGTCAAAGCTCGAGTCTGACTGGTTGAAATTTTGGCGTTTATGTAATTTATGTACTGTAAAAATCCATAATGCCAAATCCGCCTATTTCCTATCTGAACCATCAAAAAATTTAAATAACCCTCTCAAGTTCTGGAAAACAATCAAATTATTAACTGAAACAAAAACATA
Organism: Percina caprodes; assembly: GCA_013375575.1. NCBI lineage: Eukaryota > Metazoa > Chordata > Actinopteri > Perciformes > Percidae > Percina > Percina caprodes. Next base: position 35,495 of record JABXJD010002608.1, read on the forward strand.
CAGAAGTACCATCTTGTATTGTTGTTGATAAAATTCTCAATAGTTTCAATAATGCTTTTGTAACCCACCCTAAATCTGATGGGTTTTCTTTAAAAAAAAAAAAAAAACACAGTATGAGTTTCCTACGTTCAACTTATTAATCAGACACCAATAGTTCAGGTTACGCCACTTTGTGTTAATTGAATAATTTTAATTTTCAACACTTTTCAGCAGTGGTAAACATTTTGCGGTTGTGCCCACTAGGTGGCCGCTGCGCAGCGCTGCTGTTCTTTTCTGAACATGTTGCAGAGGGAGAAACAGCGAATGCGTAGCTCTGAAAGAGAAAGGAAATAATATCCTGAACAGTGAGTTATTTAGTTCTTTCTTTTGATGGTGGCGTCTGAAACCTTTTCTGTTAACATAGCTGTAGGCTACTGAGGGACTGTGTGGCGGACTGTGAGTGAGACGGCACGGGTGCGACGGAGGAGAGGTGTGTCTCCCCTCATAGCGGGAGAGACAGCGTGGTGGACAGCGGGCTGGACTCTGAACTTCAGGCCTGAGTTTGGAATTCCATTTCTACTATCTCATCCATGAGGTCTTTCCTCTGTGGAGTTGGAGGATCGTGTTGGATACAATTCTTTTTTATATAAAACTTTAAAAAAAAAAAGTTGGCCAGAACATATGTTGTTATTATTACCTGACATTTTGGTTAGTAAGTAGGAGTGTCACATTCATTGTGGGCATTTCAAATAATAATTTTTTTTAAAAAGAGTTACAGTGCAGTTGTGTTTTCATTTCTCTGTGTGAAGTCAATACTCATCTACAGCCAAAGACTAATTAGTTATTAAGTGTCATTACATTTGATATCTATTTTATCTTTATACTTGAACCAGGACATTGCTAAAAATATTCAAGTAGTGATCCCAGACCTTGAGGTGAATTTTTTTTGCAGGTAATGTTGGAGGCTGATCAGATCCTGGTTACAAACACATGTAAAGTTACCATCTGTTTGTACACAGTAGACATATCTACTGCTGTATTTACTGTCTGAGGCAAGTCCTTTAAAACCTGTCCTGTATTTTCCTTTTCCCACATCCTCTGAACGCTTCGCTAACTAAATGACTTAAAGTTGGCCAGTAATTGTTGCTTTTTCATCTTTGTTGTGATTGTTGTATGCCTTCAATATTATACATGTGGATATTATGAAAGAAACTGCCAAGCAAACCCCTGCAACGCTTTTGAAGGTTCCATGGTGTAATGGTTAGCACTCTGGACTCTGAATCCAGCAATCTGAGTTCAAATCTCAGTGGAACCTGGTTTCCAGACACAGCACAGATGAAAACAATCAACTTTCCACATCTAGTTTAAAGTAGGCTTACAGGTCTAATGTCCTTGGCCATTCAGACTGAAAACAACAACAATTTATGTGTTATATTTTTTACTTTAACAGGGTTCTGTTAACACTAGCCAATGCTATCAGTTTGTGTTTTGATAAATTAACATTAGCTAACGTTAGAGCAACTAGCTTAGATGTGTAGTAAATTAACTTAATTGTAACAGGTGTTAAGCTAACGTTATAGCTAGCTCTCAAGTTAAATGCATGGTGAATTCAGTGTTAGTCTTGTTAGACTTATGTGTTAGTTTGTAGGCATTTAATAAACAGGTTGACTAATGTTAATTGACAGTTTAATCGTAGCTTCACCTTCCTGCTGCCTGGGCTTGTAGACTAGCGTTAGCTAGCCCACTTTACTCCTAACTTACTGTAAGCATGTTTTCTAATCTTGTCAATGTGTTAACATAAAGACAAAATGTGAAATCATGTTGGTAAAGGTGCTGAATGTGCCCTAACAGCAATCATTTAGCTATGATTCTACATAACGGAGCCCTAGGTAGGTGCGTGCCTGAGTTACCGTTAGCCTACCGTTAGCCTAATCCAAACACAACACGGAGTGGCAGACACAGCGTGCATCTCTCCACTTAGTGACAGACACAACTTTCGCATGGCAAAAGCCAATACTCACTCTTTGTCATTTTTCTCTGGCATTGTTGATTTTAGAATATTGTAACCAGCATTAAGTGAGTAGGTTCTCATCACACAGAAGACTGGGGTTTGATTTCCCAATGGGGAGACTGTCATCAGTTTCTGTAGTGTAGTGGTTATCAAGTTTGCCTAACAAATGAAAAGGTCCCCTGTTTGAAACAAGGCGGAAACTCTTTCCTTCGTTTGTGTTGACTTTGCACAATCAATCCCATCCAGAACCGTGCCATAGTTGCAGTCTTACTTAGTTTCTACGTTAGGTTGATAAATGAGGGCCATTAGCTCTAAGGATGTGCTTCAATACATAACTGAAGTGAGCAGCACAATGGTGCAATTTGTTGACCTAGTCATAAGCTAAAGCCTTTTTCCAAGCTAAAAGAAAACCTAACCTGGAAGTGGGCAGGATCCATTCAGGACTTCAGCAATTAAGACATTCCTGAATATTGATGGGAACAAATAATACAAAAAAAATTGCAGTTCTTGTGATTTGGATAGTGCACTTGGCAGTATTTGTATTAATTGTTAATAACTAGCCAACTGAGCTAGCCAGGCACGTCTTCAGAAAAAATTCAGAAACTTTAACCTATCGTTCTAGAACTGCAACTTAACATTCCCAAACTGCTGCTTAACATTCTAGAAGTGTAAGAAAAATTTAAGACCACGACTAAACATTCAAGAAGTGCCCGGCTAGCTCAGTCGGTAGAGCATGAGACTCTTAATCTCAGGGTCGTGGGTTCGACCCCCACGTTGGGTGGTGTATTTTAGAGAGTGGCTGTGGTTCATTGGATGGGATTGGCTGTCAGTCACAAGATTGGCAGTTCCATCCCAGTGTAACAATCCCTGTAATTTCCCAGACTAAAATGTTCCAGCATTATAAGATCATGTTCAGTGCTTACGTAATGTTCCTCAGATCAATCCAAAGTCTGGTGACAATGCATGTTCAAATTCTAAAACTTCAACCTACTGTTCTAGAATTGCAACATTCCAGAACTGATGCTTAACATTCTAGAGCTACAATGTAACATTCTAGAACTGGAAGTAACATTTTAGGACTGCAACTTCTAAAATTCTAAAACTACAACCTATCGTTCTAGAACTGCTGCTTAACATTCTAGAGCCTAAATCTAACATTCTTGAACTACACTATAACATTATAAAACTGGAAGTAACATTTTACGACCGCAAATCCTAAAATTCTAAAACTTCAACCTATTGTTCTAAAACTGCAACTTAACCTTCCAGAACTACAATGTCACATTTTAGAACTGTATGTAATATGTTAGCAAAAAAAAAACAAACAGCAAAAGCTTGATGATTGCTGTAGTTGTCTGACACTGAGAGGCTTAGATTAATTTACACACATGTTGAAACAATATTTCCTCATCATTTGGCTCTTTATACATGTAAATTTACTCTGATAGCCAGTTTGTAAAGGGGTAAAGTTGGAAATGACGAACAATGGATTTAGTAGCTAAATAGCTGTTCGAGCTAGCCAGGAGTCAAACCTAGAATCTTCTGATCCGTAGTCAGACGCATTATCCATTGCTCCACTAGCCCTACATTCAGCATTAGGAATAGCTACGTTCTCACACCATTGGATGCAAACAGTGGTGCTCTTTGTTGGCAAGTGTATAGAAGGCCAGTCAAATGTTTGTTGTAGTCCAAAATTTGCCATTTGGTATTAAAATCGCTGCATTGTTGTGATAGCATAGTCGGAAATCACAATCACAAATATGCTGCTATTTTCTAGGTTTCCTAATTGATGAGTAACAACTAGGTTGTTTACCACATGAATTAGCCGTATCTGTACTCGGACTGGGCGGGGCCTAACCCGGAAGTGGACAGGATTTTACCCGGAAGTGGGTCGGCATGTGTCATAGCCACTGCCAAAACCACCAAAGCATCTGTTTAATGTGCTATACATTGTAATATATAATGAGACAGACAGACATACAGAGTATTGCAGTGTCTGGGAAACGGTTACCATGGCTATGTGTGGGTTCAAATCCCACCACTGCCAGTTGCCATTGTTACATAGTTGCAAGCTTATGTGATGTCTTGGAGCAGCATCATTTGTGCGCAATTGTCAAGACATTGCTTGGTGGAGTAACTAAAATCATCCATCAATCACCTTGCTGAGATTGTTCCTTGTTCACCTAAGGTTAAATGATTCCTCCTTTCCAGCACTTTGCAGTAGACTTTAAAAGTGAGACACGCAATGTTGAAGAGGCGTGCCTCACCCAGAACTTTCAGCATTTCTGGACAGATTTCATAAATCCCTGGGGATTTGCCACTGTGGAGTTGAGGTCAACAGCGTCCCATCCTTACTGTACACAGCTTGTATGGTTCCCGCTTGCCCCTCCAGAGATGGCGAACGGTTTTCCAGAAACACCTTGGTGCCGACCGAAAGTCCTTCTCCCAGCACTCTCCCACCTCCTGCTGCACCTTGTGATGTGTTGTTCATGTCCAGGAGTTGTGCTCTTTCCATCGCTTGACAATATTTCCATTTAGGGTCAGGAGTTCTCCTCCCATGCTGAACACAGCCTGAGCGAGGCCCACTTTCCCCTCATGAGTAGTCCAACGCTGACTTCCTCGAGGCCTTAAAAATCTCCCGTCGGGAATCGAACCCGGTCTTCGCGTGACAGGCGGAGATACTGTCCACTATACTAACGAGGACCACACAAGGTGAATGTTTGGCTTTGGCTGGTTAGGTTCTAAGTCATCCAGGTCATAGTTAACAAGGGAAGTCTTGACAATGGCAATACATTGCTGTGGATGTGAAGGCATCTTATTGACTTTGTACCCCAATGTGCAATACAGGCTAAATCCTATGGTGGGAATCAAGATCCTCCAATGTTTCTGTCCACAATGTCCACCTGAATCCAGAAATGTCCCTGCCAGATGGGAAATAGACTGACAATCGGGTCTGTTTGCAATACATATGTGTACACACACACACACACACACACACACACACACACACACACACACACACACACACACACACACACACACACGGTGTGTTGTAGGCTATATCTGTTTCAGTTATCACCGTTTTGAATGTCATTACTGTTCAGGAAAATTTTTTTAACAAAAATCTGTCTTTATTGCCCAATAAATTAAACATAACAGGCAAAAACATTACATTAAATATATTGTATTACAGAACCATTATCAACTGATAAACTGAACTATGCCCGTCGCTTCAAGGTAAGACTGAAGGAACTCATGAAGTTAAAAACTTCACAATCTTCACAATAAAGTTGCAAAAACTCCAACAAAAGGTTTTTATTGGCTTTAAAGCCGTTGGATGGAAACACACATTCACCAGCTTTATTGGCATGAGTTCTTTTCCTGAACTTCAGTCTCCATGCCTGTACCCTTTGACTGGATGTACATGTAGAGACTCAATCCTGGATAAAAGCCACACTTGTTATTAGGTTGGCTTTAAAAGTTTTAAACTTGGTCGAGAGTTTTTTGAATGACAAGTGCAACATGGACACATGTAATGTTCTGGTCCAAAACCACGTCACATGTCAACCAGCTCCAGCAGGAAACTGGACAAACTTCCCCTTTCCGAGCAACTGGTGGATCCCAAGGCGTTCCCAGGCCAGGTTGGAGATATTATCGCTCCACCTAGTCCTGGCTATTCCCCTGAGGCCTCCTCCCAGCTGGACATGCCTGGACCATGAAGAGCTTTGTAGGTGAGAAGAAGGATTTTAAATTCTATTCTGGATTTTACAGGAAGCCAATGCAGAGAAGCTAAAACAGGAGAGATGTGATCTCTTTTCCTGGTTCCTGTCAGAACACGTGCTGCAGCATTCTGGATCAGCTGGATTTCACAGTCTGCCAGTGGCCATGATGAGTTGTGACATTGAGCTTTTTAACCGTTTTGGCAGATTTAGCCAATTTTCAACCAGTTTGTTCCATAACAATTGGTGTTCTCAGGAAATGTGCAAATCATGGTCTACCCTCCTGCTGTCCAGAAGACCGTGATCATGGCAAAAGTTTAATGTTCTTCACTTACTTACACTTCCATTTGTAGTTCAGGTCATTGTTTTGTCCACAGTTATTCATCCAGGAGCCTGGGTAGCTCAGTCGGTAGAGCATCAGACTTTTAATCTGTGGGTCCAGGGTTCAAGTCCCTGTTCAGGTGTTGAATTGCAACTTCTGCCATGATGAGTTCTGCACTTTAGCCAGCCTGATTGCTTTAAGACACTGTTGTCTCAATTGTGTTCCATGTACAAGTCTTACAATGAAATGTTTCCCCATTTCAAGAATGTTTGTTCCAGAACAATGTGGGTGGTATGTCTAGATGAACAATGGCCAACCTACATCCATCTTGTTAGCACCCAAATCTCTGCTCTGATCTCCCTGCTTGGATGGCAAGTCATCTTGTGGATTTTTCCTGTCACGAGGGCTTTTGCTTAAAATACGTATAGTGCTTCTGCATAAGGACACCAAGACTATAGAACCGGATCAAGAGGGAGAGTTGTTTTATTTTACCCACGAGCAGTAGAGTTTATTTGTCTGGAGCCTTAAAATTGCATTAGGTTTTCAACGTTTTGAGCGAAAAAGAATACCACAGCTCAAGTCGCTGTTAAGATGACAGCTTGATTGTGGGATATGTCTGGAGTGCTCACTATCGTCATCTGTCATGCAAGTTTGCAGCTGTTTTAGCACATGTTGAAAAGCTATTCACGCATTATTTGGCACTTCATATATGTAAATTTACTGTGATGGACAGTTTGTACAGGAGTAAACTTGGACATGAGGATCAAGTAATTTAATAGCCAAAGAACAGAACAAACCCTAAAGTCAACCCTAAGATCTTGTTATCCGTAGTCAGACGTTTACCCATTGCCCCACTAGCCCTACGTTCAGAGAGCATTGGGAGTAGCTGGGTTCTCACACCATTCTATGCTAACAGTGTTGATCTTTGTTGGAAAGTGGACAGAAAGCCAGTCAAATCATTGTTGTAGTCCAAAATGTGGGGCCTCCTGCAGGACTTTTATCCTAAGCTGTCCAGTTTCAATCAATGTAAAATGAAGCAGAGGATGGAAAATCTAGAGCTATGACAGTGAAGATGCTTTACAAAGCTGCCGTGACCGGATTCTAACCGGGGTTGCTGCAGCCACAACGCAGTACTAACCACTATACGATCACGGCCACTTGGTAACAGTAGGGCCTTGTTGTTGTCATAGTATAGTTGGAACTCTGAATAGCGTATACTGATATTTTCCTAATTGTTGACTAACAAAAAAATGTCATGGATGGTTTATCTAGCACTGCTGATTCTGTCCTTCAGGGACAAACTTGTTTCAAGGAAAGATGATTAGCAAGCATAAACAGAAAAACAACAGCAAAAGCTTAATGACCGCTGCAGTTGTCTGACACTGAGAGGCTTAGATGAATTTACACACATGTTGAAACAATATTTCCTCATCATTTGGCTCTTTATACATGTAAATTTACTTTAATAGCCAGTTTGTAAAGGGGTAAAGTTGGAAATGACTAACAATGGATTTAGTAGCTAAACAGCAGCTCAAGCTAGCCAGGAGTCAAACCTAGAATCTTCTGATCCGTAGTCAGACGCGTTATCCATTGCTCCACTAACCCTACATTCAGCATTTGGAATAGCTACGTTCTGACACCATTGTATGCAAACAGTGGTGCTCTTTGTTGGCAAGTGTATAGAAGGCCAGCCAAATGTCTGTTGTAGTCCAAAATTTGAAAAGGAAGTGGGTCGGGTTGTGTTGAAATGGGCGGCATAACCGGTATGTTATTTTAAACATGCAATTGATATGGGTTATCCTCTGCGATTTGGTATAATGTGATGTCTTTGCCTTACTACCACCGTTATGGGATGCCTTTCGTTGTTGGCAGGATTTGGACCTTTGCGGGATACCCCAATGGATTTCTAGTCCATCGCCTTAAACACTCGATCACAACAGCCAAAAAGTGGTGCTATACCTGTTGGCACAAATGTTCATGACCTATTCAATTGGTTAGTAATACCAGACACGGGCAAAGTGCACGCTCTACTGGGTCTTCTGTTTGACCGTCCAACACCCCAACCCGACCTCCCTTCACGGATTTTTGGCCTTTCATACAACTCGCTACCGTGATCGCTCCAAATGCTCGTCATATTCTCATTGACATCACTTTGGCGTTGTTTTCCGTGGTGGCCGCGCATAATATCACTCATTCCGTGCCACCACCACGTATCGTTGTTAACAGTTTAATTTGGAAATGTATAATTGGCAATATTCTACATGAACAAAATACTTCCATTCTATTATATGGGTGGACCTGATTCAAAGCAAGACTTTAAACGATCCGCTTGATCTTAACACTGTTGTGTCCTTGGGGCTTGTCCGAGATTTGAACCCAGGACCTCTCGCAACCAAATCAAGAATTATACCCTAGACCAACAAGCAGGAAGATGATTAGTGCAAAAACAGAAAAACAACAGCAAAAGCTTGATGATTGCTGTAGTTGTCTGACACTGAGAGGCTTAGATGAATTTACACACATGTTGAAGCAATATTTCCTCATCATTTGGCTCTTTATACATGTAAATTTACTTTGATAGCCAGTTTGTGAAGGGGTAAAGTTGGAAATGATGAACAATGGATTTAGTAGCTAAATAGCAGTTCGAGCTAGCCAGGAGTCTAACATAGAATCTTCTGATCTGTAGTCAGACGCATTATCCATTGCGCCAAAGCTGGGGATCAATAGTCTGTAAGTGGGAGGAAGAAGAGGAAAAGGGGAAGAGGGAGGGAAGAAGGAAAAGAGAGGAAAAGGAAGAGGAAAAGGAGGAAAAAGAAGAAATGAGAGAAAGATGCTAAATCACTCACAAAGTGTAAGTGTTTTATCGCTTCTTTTAAGTCAGATTTTAATTTAATTGCTGAAATTTGAATGTTTCTGAGAAATAAGGAAGCTTAATGTAGATCCAAAGGTCACAGGTTGGAGCCCCACCTAGCACCAGATCTTAGGTTGGACCCCCACCTAGCACCAGATCTTAGGTTGGACCCCCACCTAGCACCAGATCTTAGGTTCAATCCCCACCTAGCACCAGATCTTAGGTTGGACCCCCACCTAGTGCCAGAAGACCCAATTACTACTTTTTCCAGTAACGAGTAATCTAATTGATGACATAGATTTTATGGTAAAATCTACAAGAAACAGTTGAAGGTGTTCAGGATTTTGCAAAGTTTGCCGTGATTAAACTAAGCCTCGTGTGTGAGTATATTGTAGTGTAAAGAGAAGTACTTCCACTCTTGGTTATGGGTAACAGAGTACACAGTCCCATGATCCTGTTGGGCCCTTGGTGGATGAGATGGTAAAGACATATGGTTCTGTCTGTATAGAGCGACCTTATTGGTCAAAATAGTTTGGGTTTCCACAAATTGGTTATTGCACTCTGATAACGTTTGCATGGGGAAGCGGTTTATAATATGCTATTTTATATACTTTCATTATATAACTTATTATTATACTTATGTAACTGTTTCTCAGTTTGTCTGGGGATGAAATGAAAACAGAAGTTATCTCTACAACAACAAGGTGCTGCTGGATTTGAACCCAGGATCTCCTGTTTACTAGACAGGCACTTTAACCAACTAAGCCACAGCACCTCCATGAGCAGCTGTAATGTTAAGTTTTCATTTGTCTTTTACCATAAATGAGCTAAATATACAGTATACTGACTGGCAGTGTTGGGATGCGTGTTACAAAAGTAAAGAATTGATCCGTCGGAAATCGAACCCCAGTCTTCCATGTGACAGGCGAAGATACTGTACATTATACTAACAAGGAATGCCCAAACTTAACATTTGGCACATCAATCAATAGGTGGCGCTATTCCAGCATTTAGGCCTCTTTAGATACATATAGATATATTTAGGTTTAAAACAAGTTTGATTGCCGTGCTCCTGCTGCAATGGCCTGCCCAACCCCCATCACCCCCCCACCCCACCTACTTCAATCTGTTCACAACATTCTATTCTCTAGTCTAAGACACCAATCGGTTTCTTTCTATATGGTAATAGTTTTTAGTTCCCTTGAGGGAACTCGAACTGCGTCGGTTACGACACTATGGGAACGCCTTTAGGCATGACAGGGCTGAATGCGAATGAAACTACTCCAATCCTATTGGTCCTAGTGAGAACGGTAGCATGTGACGACATAACCGCAGGGCATATATGCACACCGCACATAGCTCATTAGCTTTTTCTATTCAGCAGGCACGTTGGTTAATGTTGGTATTGAAAGGCTCCCGTATCCTACTCACCTGGAATCATGTCCGAGCGATTGCCGGTTCGAAGATGTGTGTCTCCTGCCCGCGTTTCATCGCGTGGGTGAATCGCACAAACTGTGTGTCGCTTGTTTGGGCCTGTCGCACGTCACGGCAGCTCTCGAGGGCTGTTTGTGACCATTGCGTGGCCCTGCCCATCACGGGTACTGCGGTCCCGCGTGACCCTCTTTCGCGGACGGCCAGATGCGCTCTCCCGTGGCTCAGACCCGCGGTCGCTGAGGCGCTCGGCGATTCCGGTCATGGGGATCGCGGCGGGATCTGCTGGAGGGTTCCGAGACGGCTGTGGCCCTTTCTCGTCCTTCGTCTGCCGATTCTGACTCCCTGGTCCCGTTGCTCGGCTTCTTCTGCTCGGGACGCAGGCTGGAGGCGGCGGCCACTGTGGCTCTGTGGAGCTGCATGTGCGTCGTGGAGAGGGTGAGGACTTCCGGGTGTCGCGCCGACGTCATCTGAAGCGCCGCGCCGGACTGTGTTGAACTGTTGGCTGTGGTGGCGCGGTCTGTGGCAAAACCCGGACTGGATTAGCCACAGGCTGTCAGGGAGCTTGATCGCTTCCTTCCGCTCCATGCCCCGCTCCATGCCGTTTTTCCCGGTTTTGCACAGTTAGTTGTGCAAATTGTGGGAGGAACCTTACTCTGCCCGGCTTTCTCCTCCCCAGCAGCTGGAGTTTGGCAATGTGGCGGGATTAAGGACTGCGCTACGGGACGTTACAGCAGGTTGACGCGACGCTGGCGTGTTACTTCTCACCCCTGCTGACGTCGTCTTTTGGCCAGCCGGCGCTGCCGATGTGACCATGTCGGGTGTCTTCCTCATTGGTGGGGAAGGCGTGTAGCGGCGGGCCAGGCTGGAGTGAGCCTGTACACCATGGCGGTTTTGCAGGCCTGCTAGGCGGACCTGCTGCTGGAGATGGACCAGAGGGGGCCGAGGCGCTCCGGACGCGTGTTGCGCTGAAATCTGTCGTTGACAAGTTTCGCCGTGTCCGGTCCCAGGAGGGGGCGTTCCGGGAGTTTCTCCTTCGCCGGACTAGGTCCCGCTCTGCTAGGATGGCTGGACCTTCTCAGCCCTCTACCAGCTCCCACCGACAGCGCCAGTGACGCTGTCTGGCTTCTCGCGGACCCCCTCGAGCGGCTTGGGACGCGGGGCAACGCTCCCACGCACCCCTCCCCGGCAGTTTGGTCCTGAGGGACGTCGTCCAGTCGCGGAGGGGCGAAGCGCGGAGGTCCTGTCTATGTGTTTAGCCCTCGGAGGCCGACTGAGGTCCCCTCCTGGGTGGCCGCTTGCGTTGTGTCCCGCCGCCGGGGCGCTCGGGACACGCTAGCCGCCGCCGAGCCTTCTCCACTCTAACTGCCCCGAGGGGTGGCGGTTGGCCGGAGATTCGGCTTCGGCCTGCGGATCATCGGCGAGTTCTTCCTGGCGGCCAGCTTCAGGGACTCTTCCGAGATTGGCATGTCGCACCAGCCACCAGCCCCGAGGGGTTGGTTCTGCTGGCGGATTTCGCAGACGCTTGCCGGGTTTGGAGAGCATATCCTGTGGGTTCTGCGCGCCGTCATCAATGGGTACGGGCTGCAGTTCGGGTCCACCCCGGCTTCACTGGGGTGGTCCGGACTGTGGTGCGCCCTGACCAGGGCCTGGTGCTGGGACAGGAAGTGCGCTTGCTGCTGGAGGACGGGGCCGTGGGCTCGCTCCCCGCCGGCCAGCGGGTCAGTTTTCTACAGCCGGTGCTTCCTGGTTCCCGTGAAGGACGGAAGGCCAGCACCCTGTTCTGGATCTGCGGGTTCTGAACCGGTCTCTGAGGAGATACGGGTTCGTGATGCTCACCATCCCTGCCATCATGTGTCACATCCGGTCTGTGGACTGGCTTGTCACCATGGATCCGAGGGATGCATGCTTCTACATCTCCTTTTGTCCTTCCCACAGGAAGTTCCTGAGGTTCGCCTTTGGGGGCGTGGCGTACCATTGTCGGGTTCTTCCCCTCGGCCTGGCACTCTCCCCTCGCACTTTCACCAAGTGTATGGATGCGGCGCTGGCCCCTCTGCGGCTCCAGGGCATCCGGGTCCACATTACCTCGACGGCTGGCTTATCCTGGCTCAGTCTCGAGAGTTGGCGGTTCGGCGTCGAGATGTCGTCCTCGCTCCTCATCTTCGTTTGGGGCTGAGACTCAACGATGGTGAGAGTGTGCTGGCACCCACCCAAAGGACTGTGTTCCTCGGGGTGGCGTGGGACTCGTTAACGATGCTGGCACGTCTGTCTCCGGCTCGTGTCGAGTCCGTCCTGGCCACGGTGAGGTGTGTGAGGCTGGGCCGCGCCATCACAGTGAGACACTTTCAGAGGGTGTTGGGCCTCATGGCAGCTGCTTCCAGCGTGATACCTTCTGGTCTTCTGCACATGAGGGCCCTGCAGTGGTGGCTGAAATCAGGGGTTCTCCCCAGGGGAAACCGTTCCGCCTGATACGGTCACGCACAATTGTCTTCGTGCCCTATCGGTGTGGAAGAAACCTTGGTTCCTGTCCCGAGGACCCGCGCTGGGGCGCCTGTCGCCGAGTAATCGCTTCAACAGACGCTTCCCTCACCGGGTGGGGCGGTCATGGACGATCGCTCTGCGAAGGAGTTTGGCGGA
>JABXJD010002244.1:0-58035 GCA_013375575.1 Percina caprodes
CACACACTTCCAACACTTACAGTAATTAATTTCCAGTTTTAAGTGCAATTACATCATCAAGTTTATATTTTGTTACAACATACAAATTGTTTTTAAAAGTGACTGCATAATATGACGTATAATCAACTAGCTTTTCTGCATCTTGGAACTCTGTTGCCTGTGCAAGATTAGGTACAGAAACTTCAAATGCCAAAAGATCTCTATTCCAACCCAGAGTATCATAAAGGTGATATTCAAAACAATACAATAAACTGTCTATCACATAAATGTTTTATAAGTCTGAAAACAGGTATGGTCTCATTTGCATTAGTAATTATCAGAGACTGTTCACGGATGTACTTGTTACCATTGAGAATCAGCCATTTTACACTGACTGCATGTTGTATGCCATCAATCTCTCTCTTGTCTTTTCTGTGATGTAATCCATATTTGTCACTTCGGAGACAGGACCCAATTCCCTCATGAACAAAAATTGGGTGCTCAGTGCCCATTTCATTTTGACAACATTCAAAAGCTGATTATGGTTCACAAGTGACTTACAGACATTTTTAAAGTTTAATTTAGATGACCACTGTTTGAAAAAAGAGTGCTTTGACTCAAATCTCATGCACATATGCCTTATCAAAGGGCCCAGAGCAAGAATCTGAGCAGGGAGATGCAGCATGTAATGCTGCTTAGGAATTACATTATTCTCAGGAAATAGTTGCTTAAACTGTTTGAGATGCTGTTCAATCATCTGTTTCAGTCTCAATACACTTTGCACTGACAAAACCGGGCAAATATTATCTGAACTATCTCAATCAAGTCTAAAACAAACTGAACATATTCATTTTTCTCAATACTGTTCGACAGAAACGGCAAGATCTTTAACAATATTAGCATTTGCCCAGAAGACTGTTTAAGTTTGTTATCATTAGATGCCAAGGTACTGACACTGATAGGACAGGGTTTGTCACGTACATCTACTGCTGAAAACTCTGCATGGCTGAATTGAAAATGTCCAACTCCATTTGTCCAGAGAGTACAAGATGTTTTAACACACTTTATTTCCATGGGCGCAACACCCTCAAGTGATGTGCATTATATCCTGTGGAGTTTGCTGTGTGAGGTCAAAGGCTGGAAAATCAACCAACTTGCTTCTTCTGTTTATTCCATATGTGGTTTTGAGGGCTGATTTTAAGAAGTCTGTGGTAGCCCTTTCAATTTCAATGCACTGTCTTATGTGTTTTTCCACTGTCCTTTTGGTAAAGATTGCTTCATCAAAACTCTTTTGCATTTCCTCAAATGTACACTCACAATGCCTACATTTACTGTGGCGAAACCTACTCCTTCCTTGAAACCTGCAAGCTCATGCTGTGCAAGTGTGTCCCCACATAGTGAAACAACAGCACCAAATACATCCATTTCACCATTCTGAGTTTGGATTTTGACACCATTATACAGCAACTGTAAGTCTTCATGAATTTTTTGCAAAACAACATCAACACCGCACTCATCACTATCAGTAGCTTTTGCTATAGCAAGGAGTCTGATTGCAGCAAGCTTTGACCTAAACTTGGGGTCTATGTTTCCTAAAGTATAATAAACCATCAGTAATTTATTCACCGAAGCATGCGCCCCAGGGGATTGCATATCTCTATTTCATCAGTGTACAAAATCACCTGTAAAGCAGTAGGTCTTATTGAAAACAGTGGGTGTGATTTGTAAAGGCTCCCATCAATAAGGTCACAAAAACCCATCTTTGTGGCAGCTCTGTGGTTCAGTGTTGATCATATCAAAAATCCTGGAGTTTGACAACAACTGCTCAAGACTCTTAATTAGGGGTACATAGTAAAAACATTTGTTTCTGATCGCAAGAACTTTTGATTGTCCTTTCTTAACTCTACAAACCCTTTGAGAAATCAGTACCTCCTCTGGTTTTACTGGGTTAAAAGCTTCTGAATGGTGCTGTCCTGCATGTATGAAATGGCCATTATGGAGAAAGGATCCTGAAACTTGTCCAATGTTGCCAGTGCCTCCTCTTGGAGCTGCTCCCTACTGTCAAAAGGTCTTTCAAGGATCGTCTTCATTGTGTCCCTTAAGGTACCCAGCAGAGCAGCTTGATACTGCTGGACTCCAGAGACAATACTGTTGACGCTCCTCTGAAACATAAAAAAAGACAAAAGAAATGAACAAAGTATAAGACACATCCTGATTGTCTGTCTACCACCCAGAACTAACATAACCCTACTTAATAAATCTACTTCATTTCATACAAAAATAGCCACAGATCTCAGGAAGTTTGATTTTGTAAATTCTTGGGATAAAAGTGGGTCTGGTCAATTAATCAAAAATGTATCGAAACTGACATTTAGATCCTCCGACTGACGTAATCTGTCTATTGTTTGCACACATTTTGGCTTTAGTGAAGAGGACACAAAACTAAAAGAAGTCAAATGTAAACCTTGAGAAAAAACACTGTTACTCTCTGTTTCAGCACAATCACGTTTATAGAATATGAACAGTGCACAGCACAAAAATAATCATTACATTAATCGTAATAGAGGTCAAATGTTTAATGCTTGATTTGAGGCCATTTTGCCTAGCACTAGATAAAACTTTCACTAGATAAAGGATTTCTTTTGATTGACCCTTTGCTGTCCACTAGCAAGACCATAGATTGCCAGAAGAAATAGATGGTAAGGAGAAGTCTTCCTCTTTGTACATTCCTTTCCCAAAAATGTACCGTTGTTGCTGTTACATAGATGTAGAATTGACAGTTTTAAAATGAAGAAAGGGAGTGACCAGATTTACTTCCTTTTTCATTTGTTTCCCATTTAAATTTACTTTTGAAATTACATTACATAACATGTGTGGTGGAAGTTTCTGTACAGCGAGAGGGAAGTGGCAGGAGAGACCTTGTTGAAACAAATAAAGACAGGCTTAAACTGGTTTAAAGGGATAAGGAATTCGGTGAAAAGGGTTTAATTGTTTTCTGCAGAGAACAATCAAAGATGACAAGAACAGCTTTCACAGTGTACAGTTACAGAGTGACAACAATTCTGTGCCAATACAATCAGTAATACACTTCTTTATATTCAGTGCCCCCAGAGGAAAACCAACCCTTGTTTGGAAAACAGTCTAATCTTAAACATAACCATAAGTCAGCTCAGGCAGACGGTTGGATCTCTTACGTATTTCTGAATCTGTCCTTTGTGCGTCAAGTTTTCTTGACCGGTCATTCTATCTATGTAGTGTGTCAAAAGTGACTGTGCCAATCATTCTGTCCTCAGAAGACAGACACCTATCTTGTCTTTAGATTGGTGCCTGGCTCCAACCTAGAACCTTGGACACGGTGACCCCAGCATATCTTCCAGGCCTTGTTTTCTTGTGTATTTGTCCTTAGGGGAGAGATGCAGAGTCACAACATTTTTAGCTGTCTCTAGAACTGGAAGGACTTACTTTAGGATATATTTTAGGAGACATATTTCAGCAGCACAAAGGAGGATTTTACTTATTAATAGTAAAATGAATGAATCACTTAAGAAATGAACAATTATTGAAAAGAAATCATTGTCTATGTAATTTTCCCATTACATTCCTCCCTTTTGATTACAAACTAATCATTATACATTCGAAAATTACTGAAAGGAGACATGCAGGAAAAACATTGTTTGTGAGGAATTTAAACCTCTTAGTTTAAGCTACTACTACATCTAGTCTAAAAGAAGGAAAATGAGAATTTAAATGGATTTTATGAATATGGAACTATTCAAATTCGGAAGCTGAGTCCGAGTTGTAACCATACTCATTGTAAGAGGGCAAATGAAACAATTCAGGACCATCATCTTGTTGTGGGCTTGATACTGAACTTTCTCAAGAGTAAACAAAGAGGAAATCATTTTTCGTATTAATGGGATAATGCAGCAAATACCTATCAAACAGAAACAGATCACAGAGATTACTGGAACCACACTTTTCCACATCCAAGCCTTCCAACCCTCCCCAAGTCACCAAGCACCCCAGTCCCACCCAGAATCAGTGTGATGGACATCTTGAGCCTTGAGACTAGTGGTGAGTTGCTGTAGCTGATGAACAGTGGTCAGTGATGTTTCCTTCTATGTCTGTGATGAATGTGCAGCATGTGATCAGCCATCAGAATGTGCGTTATTAACTACACCCCACCATGAAAGAATTACTGAGACAAATTTGCTACCCTAACTCATCATTTTACATTTAGCTCATAAGGTAAAATGCAGTCAGTGCACAAAATAGTAATTAAGATCTAACGCGTGTGGTTTAACGGGTGTAGCCTGTTTCTGTGAGTGGGAAACAATGAACTCATGAGTCATTGATACCTACGTCACATGTGAGTTTGCTGATTGACCCCAGTCATACGTTAGATGAGAATGCATTATCTTTGTTAGAGGAAAGAACCCATTTATTTTGCACAATGTAATCATTTGAGTTGATTTTGGCCTTTTACCTGTACTAAGTGCATTCTAATTGTTTTTTTCTTTTCCTTAGTATAGACTATTTAGTTGGTCGCCAGTACACTAATATAGAATGATCCTCATGGATCTTTTCCTGATAACCGCGTGCATGCTATGAAATAATCTTCATCTTGTGGATTAAACTCTGTTCAGGATTAGCAATACTGTGAGTGAAGAGGTGTTTATTTTCTGGATTGTTAATCTATTTGTCAGGTTGGTGTGGTCAGAGGGAATCTGATTCCCCTAAATTTGACCCACTTGTGTGTCAAATTGCTAAACCCCATGATGGGCACAATGCTTCCTCTCGGGTCCTGCATCATGTCCATTACAGGCATATAGCAGATGTAAATTTCTACCTCACCCCAGAGAGATTTGTCATTTTCAGACTGAAAGTAATCGCATAGTTGTAACAGGAAAGAAGTTGATGTGTTGGCTAATACCGTAAAGTTTATTGACCTAAGGTTATTATTTTCCTTATATTGCTTGTACCCCAATACTGTCTAGACTAGAAAGGTGAAGAGTGTTCTACTCATTTTACCCCTTTATTTGACGAGTGAGAACTGAGTGTGCGTGTGTACCGTGCATCAGTAGTAACATTAATTAATTAATTAATTAACATTAATGTGAGAAGAAGTGGTGTTAGAATAAATGGTGTATTCAGATTTAGCTCTATCATATCTGTCTAACAACCAAAATGCAACCCCCCACAAACACAGAAAATAGAGAACCAGAATACATTTATATCATACACCATGTCTGTCTCTTCCTGTGTGCGTCCATCTTCACAGCCAGCCTGCTGTGTCCTTCTGGAATGTGCTGTGTGTGTGTGTGTGTGTGTGTGTGTGTGTGTGTGTGTGTGTGTGGGTGCCTGAGTCAGTACCGTGCTGCAGATGTTTCTTCTGGTGTCAGAGGTTCATCCACTAGCACATGACAACACCGTTGGGGTCAGGTTTTTTCCCTGCCCTGTCTCTTGTGTGTGTGTGTGACGTTGGTGACACAGAACGCCGTCTGTCAGGCCACAGTCGGGCTTCTGGCGACCCTGGCTCGTCCTCTGGTGCTGGAACCTCTTGCAGTGCGATGCGTGGATCCACAGAGCCCGCTCAGCAACCTTCACTGCTGTGTGGGTGATCAGAAGAACCCGGAAGGGACCTTGCCAGCGTTGGGCTGCCAGTTTCTCCTCCTGAAGTTTTTCACGACCACAAAATCTCCTGGCTCCAGCGTGTGGAGCGATGTTTCAGCTGGGTGGGACAGGGCAGCAGAAACCTGGATTCTTATGGCAGAGAGAGCAGAAGACAGTTGTACACCCTACTCTAACATATCATGGGGTGCTCTAAGAGCCTCTAACCCCCACACTGGGTGGTCTGCCAAAAAAAGGATCCTAAAAGGACTGAGGTTACTGCGCGTTCTTACCCTCATTCGCATGAACATAGTTTTGTTCTTAACGTGCCGTTATTGCTTGACAACCGACTTGATATTCTCCATCTGGGAATAATTTCTGTCATTAGAGCTTTTGCTAACACTGGTATGCCCATGTGTCAACCTCACTCTGACATCTCTCCATAAGTGCATGTATAGGACCTGAGCATGTGTGTGCAATTCAGGCCTGTGTGTAATAACAACAGAGTGAATTGTAATTAATAATAAAGTATAGATTATTAACTTTGCAAAATGTGTGAAACAATGGTGTTGAAGGCAAGGATGTGAATCTGGCCCCAGCCAGACACCCTCTTTAAAGGTGCACCCTGCATTTTTCCACTGTGTACTGCAGCTACTGAATCTGGAAGTGAAAAATCAGTCAGCTGTGTGCAGAACATTTGCACATGAACATTTCTTAGCCTAGCTTAGATGGGAGCAAGATGGCCGTCAGAAGGTCATTGATCAATTGGTGATGCAAAATGGGCTTACCATAAGACTTAAGGAAGTTTTGGTGTTTCCACAATGCCTCAAAATCATGTACAACCCCAAAAGCGTACCTGGAGTCCGTGTAGCTTGTTACAGACGAACCTTCAGCCAGTTTACGTGCTTCAGTGAGAGCAATGACTTCAGCCACCTGTGCAGAGAAGTGTTTGGGAAGAGATTTAGCAATTAAGGTTTCTGCGTCAGATACTACAGCAAACCCTACCTGTCCCTGGCCTGTGTCAGGGCAGCGTGAGGCTGACCCCTCCACATACAAAACCAGATCTGAATTTGGCACCGGTGTGTCAGTCAGATCTGGACGCGGAGCACAGGTGTGTTGCAGCTCTGTCAAAACAATCATCCAGCTCTCCCTATCCTGGTGTGGGCATAAGAAAAGCAAGGTTAAGTACTGTACAAAATGTTTAACAGAAAAAAGTCGACCTAAAGTCGGAAAACTTTTGAAAAAAGTTGAAAAGCTTTTTTAAGATTTACAAACACCTGGTCATGCGCAAACATATTTTTACCATTTATTAAGTTAGCTAAAGGTTGAACTAACTGAGCATAATTTGGAATAAAAAAAACACAACAGTAGGAACACATTCCTCATTTGTTTTTTTTTGTTGCAGGTTTTGGGAGGGAAACTATTTCCTCAATCCGAGATAGAGACAATGTTGTCCCTGACGCTGGAATGTTATGACCCAAAACAAAACTAAAAAAAGAAAATGCACTTCTTTTTTCACAAAAGAGCAGAGCCTGGCTCTCTCTGAGTGCTTCGTTGTAGATGGTTGGGCTCTCGACAAACACTTGCCCTGAGCGTGTGAATGTGTATGACTTACCATCAAACAGGAATGCTGTCTTTGTCCACTGGAACACTGGAAAAAGTGTTAGACAAATCAACAACAGACAAATACTGTGCCCCCCCTCCCAGGAATTCCTTGAAGAATAGTGTAGGGTTTAGGGACATGTGGTGCACGTGTGTGGACCGCTGCATTTACTGCTTTGAGGTCTTGAACAAAACGCCATTCGACCGGTTTTCCCTTATCACGAATTTTCTTGACAGGGAAAATTGGCGTGCAAACAGGTGAATCAGGACCCGCAAACCAAAAACTCCTGTTTTAAAAAGAGTTAAAGACTGGTCTGATTCTATCAATCGTTCCTGTTTCAGTGGGTACTGATGCTTTTTAGGCCTGAAGTCTGAGTGCGGTGTGATGACGACAGGCTGGCAATTTGTTTATGAGACCCACGTCATATTTATGCGCTGCCCACAGGTGAGTCGTCACGTGGGACAGAGCATCTCTGTGGGGAAAGCATTAACAGCATTATTCAAAATGTTTTGTGTGTGTGTTTCAGACTCTTTCCGCTGGAACACACTGCGCGCGTCGGTCACATGGTGTGACAGAAGTTTTCGATAACAGCCCGTGGAGGGGGAGACGGTCGTGTCCCCGTCCACGGTTTCAGTCCAGTCAGTCAGCTGGTCACAGTCCAGGACAAACCGTCCCAAGTTTCTCCACTGATCTGTGGGAGATTTAGACAAAGAAATATGAGCATATGAGTGCTGAACTCTGAAAAACATTTTCTGCTTATCAGTCAAGTTTACTGCTACTGCACACTTCTCATTATGTCAGTACATGTAAGCACACTCAAGCCCATCTGTGTCTTCTTCGGAAAATATCTTCAACAAACATGTCATCTGTTTCTGATGAGACATAACAAGTGATATATAAGTTGTGGTTTGACAAAATCAGCAAGGGGTTAAATCACATCTCTGGCCTCATGCAGTAGACTTGCAGCATGACCCAGAGAGATCCACCACTGAAAAAAATGAGCTAAGATGTGTGTGTGTGTGTTGTTTGAACCTAATGAGTCAGGCTGGGCAGTGATGTCTAAATCTCACAACCTTGAGGCTCTGTGAGAGTTGAGATATCCTAAGCCAAAACGTAACATTGGATCTACCTAAACATTCACCGGACACAGGGGAGAGAGCAAAACAGAATATTTTGCCCTTCTGTCCTGTTCTGAATCATGTAGATTCTAATGTTCACACATCATGGAGGTTGAAAAATCTTTCTGGAAGAATTGCTCAGCCTGCACTTCGACAAAAGAACAACTCTGCTGGAAAGCTTCTAATTTGCAAATAAAATCAACCAAAAACCCTACATCCTTTCCTGCACATTCAAAATCGTAGCAGCCAATTTATAAACCTCAGATTAAAACATTGCATAAGTAACAATACTTTCTACATGTTGTTTCATTCTAGGTGACAAATTGCGTCTAGAATTCTCCCTATTGTGCGAGAGAGTGTGATGTTTATGGTCTGTAGCGTGTGAAAGCTTTACTTCATTGCAAGCAGATTAATTAGTTAGTGTGTTTTGCATTTTTTTACTTCCCTTATCCGATGCGGATCCAGCTGGCTCAGACTCTCCACCGCCCTCCTTCCCCTCCTCCCGTCCATGCGCCTGTTGCTGGCTGTAGACCTGATCCCCAGCTGGTGGACCCCACTGTTGTCGTTCGCGTTTTGAGGACGGGCATTTGTCTGCAGTGTCCTTTTCCTCCGCAGTTGAAACATGTGTCTCGGTCCACTGCTGGCCTCTGCCCTCCACCTCGCTCTATGCCTTTTCTTCTTGCTTTGCCTTTGCCTCTGCCCCCCCCTCTCCAGCCACCGTTGACACTGTCAAAGTTGTTTTTCTTCTGTTTCTCTTCGTTTCAGCTTGTTCAGCTGACTTGTAGCATTGGATGACAGTACCCGATGCTGCTGTCAATGTCAGATGTAGGTGGGGGGGGGGCCCGTGGCTGCTTGTAGGGAGAGAGCTTGCGAGGTGGATGCTGTGTGGAATCTTGTCCTCTCCTGGAGCTTGCTTCTGGGGGAGACACGGACGGTGTTTCTCCCTTTGGCCTGGATGGCGGAGGAGGGTAGGGTGGTGGTGGGTTGAGCAGCTGATCGCCATCTTTGAGACTCGGATAGAGAGAAAAAGCATTAGTGATAGTGGCCATTTCTGTTTTTCAGCAGTATTACCTGTTCTCTTTCCCTATTAGTGGCCTCTATCATCCACTGATAAAAACATTCTTTGTTTTTTCTTCTATTTAAATCAGATCTTGGGTGCTAATCATTTTCCCCTTTAAATAGCTTTTCTTTGTCTTCTAAATCCTGTTTTAGCATTCTAAGTTTCCCTGTACTAAAAGAACCATTTTCAGGAAAACCATGTTTTGTTGCCCAATATGGCAGACATTCTATAGATGTAGCCCAAATGTTCTTACCATTTCATCCACTACCAGCCTTAACATGTGACTTTGTGCCCCTGTTAACCATCTACAAAAATAAACAGATAACAACCAGCTAAAGTACTTCATTTTTCTTCATATAATCGTCACTATACGGCCCAGTTTAGTCCTCTGTAAACTTTGCGATAAAACCTGCAAACAGCTGTAACTTAATGTAAGCTACAATGACTGCTTATCTTAGACTTGGATTGAAGCTGTCTTAACAGTAGGATTTGGTTCTACAGTTGCCTGAAAAAGAGTAAAATGTGGCTTTAACAGCCTGAAAAAGATGTCAAATATATTGAAAATTTACTAAGACTTTTAACCTTTAATTTTAAAATCCGACATCAGAATGGTCCGATATTACCTGTGTGACCCCATGGATGTGTGATGTCTCACCCAGACTTGGAATGAAGCTGGCTGAACAGTAGTATTCTGTTCTACAGTTGCCTGAAAAATGATAAAATGTGGCTTTAAAAGCCTGAAAAAGATGTCAAATATTAAATTACACCCATTCTCCACTCACTTCACTGGCTTCCCGTTTCTGCTCGGATTGAATATAAGGTCTCAATTCTCACCCACCAGTGCATCTATGGAAATGCCCCCTCTACTTGAAAGATCTACTCACCCCTCTGACTACAACACGATCCCTCCGCTCAAAAACCTCCAACCGCCTCTTAATCCCCAGAACTAAGCTCAGCACCATGGGTGATGGAGCCTTCTGCTCTGCCGCTCCTCGGACTTGCAATGCCCCCCTTTACCATCTGAGGTCACCACAAACTATTGAGACATTTAAAAAAAGGACTAAAAACATTTCTTTTTAGTAGAACCTATGAGTTTTAACCTTGCACAATAATGTCGTTGCTCTATTTATATGTATTTTAAACTGATGTTTTTGTCTTGCTTTTATGATCTTACCTGTAGCACTTTGAGGTTTGTCTTAAATGTAAAGTGCATTACAAACAAAATGTATTATTGCTATTATTATTATCATATATGATGCAGCCAGGTTAGGATAATATGCTCTTTGTCTCTGTGAAGAGGTCAAGACGGCCCTACGTTCTCTCACCTTCCCTCTCCTTCCTCTGTCTCTAAAGAATTGATCAGGTCATATCTACCATTCAGCATACATGAGGAAACTCATGTCCGGACTGGAAAGGTGACTGTTGTTCCTGCCTTTGGGAACCGCCCCTGCTGGGCCTAACTTGACTAAGAACAAAGGAAATGCATATCCCAGTAAAGTAGAATAGAATTGGCACCACCATGATAAAGACCTTTACCTGTGACCTGGACTAAACCTGACAATTCAGAGATGGGACTTGATCTGGAGAAAACATCTGACCAATAGGGAAAGATTTAATTTGAGGAACAACCCTCAACTTCTTTGGGATAAAATTGGGACGTGGTGATGATTTTGGGACTGGTCTCATGTGACTCCATCAGGGAGAAGCAAATCAAATCAAAGAACACGTGATAGTTAGATTTTTCTAACAATGCAAAACTCACACAACACTTTGTTTATAATATTTAATTAGTTTGATTGTATTTTAAATCAGTGTGTTTAAATATGTGCTTGACTGATGTCTAAAAGACCATGTGATGTGATTTCTGCTGCAACATAATTCCCCCATGGGGACAATAAACACCAACAAACGAACGATGAAACAAGAATAAAAAAACATGTCGCTGCACTAGAACTAAGGAAAATTAAACCTGATTTGCATTGAGAAAAGGTTTCAATATTCTCTTTTTCAGTGATAGAGGTTAATTTAAGGACTTTGTTACGGACTAAATGACTTGATGAGAAGGGGATTTTGTGCACTGAACGATGTTTCATATTTTATGAAGTGATCACGTGTGAAACATAACTTTAGTTTTCAGATACAAAAAGTGTAACGAAATGTGTTTGAGTACAGTAGATCAGTGGTTCTCAACCTGGCGATCGAGACCCGCAAGAGGGTCGCCATTCATTTGAGGGAAATTGCCAGACTTGAGAAAAAAAAAATTTTGTTTGGTACCTGGAACATACATGGTCTGAAGGTGGATCGATGTAGAGAACACAAACCATAGAAATAATTTGATAGAAAGGCCATTGAACTGAAGTATTAAAAAAATTAATTGAATGGACAAGCCCTGACTCAACGAAGAGTCATTGTGGAGACGGTGGTTGCAGTGTGGATGTGTCGCGTGTCCATTTAACAGCCATGTGTCTGACACTAGCAGACCTTCCAGGACCTGGCAGCAGTAGTAGGAGCCACTGGTAGTGACAGCCAGACTCCAGCATGCACCTCTAGCTCCCAAATCATTAGGTGTGTTTTGGAAAACATCACAGTATGCCAACTAGGTGAGGCATTAACAGCCAAGTAAATGCTAATGAAAAAGTTACTTTAGCCCCTGGTTTGAAGGATGTGCACTCTGTCCAGGAGCCCAAAATATTTATTCATGTGTTATTATTTCATGGAGTAGAAATTAAGCCTTCTAACAGAAAGTGGTAACAGCACAATATAGGTATATATAAAAATGTCTATTAAAAAAAAAAAAAAAAATGCAGAAGCATTAGGACTGGTTCGTGGTTCCAGAGTGGAGAAGGTTTGACTCATCTCCATTTAGCTAGTGTGTGACACAAGCTGAGCTTTACAGCTCAGACAAGCTGAGCCCTAGTCACTCACTGGAATAATAGGATTCAACTCAGAAGTGGCATGTCTGTGAGCCAATGACCTCCCTGGTTTATAGTGGCCCATTTTAATAAATATGGTCACAGAAACAATTCAATAGCAGTTTATTCACAACATCAGACAGAATCAGTGGTTGACTTCACATTCCTTTTGAGAAAGGACACGTGAATCTTCCCAAGGGATTACATTAACGATGAAGGTGCACTTCAGTTCCTGAAATACAAAAAAAAAAAAGCTAATTAGTGCATCCTGTTAAACATGACATTAATGCACTGGGGCAGACCAGTATTGGGCTTTATATACACACATAACCTGAAATCTTACACTTGCCTTGGGTTCAGAGTTGGAATCACATTTGTTAGCAGCAGCGTTGCCTTTGACAGCAGCAGTGTTGCTGGTCTTGCAGGTTGCACGTCTCAGGAGCATTTCCAGGAGGTAGTTAAATCCTGCAACAACCTAAAGTTACAGGGAACAGAAGGACTCAGACATGTGGTTTATAAGAAAAAAATTAAAAACATTTGGCGATGAGAGTTCAAACTACATTTGACATTGGCCTTAATCCTCTTCTGTGGTAGAAAAAGAAGATTTAACGTTACCTGAACTTGAGCTGATGTTATGTCCAGAATTTCGTAATTAAACATGTCTACTGTGTTGGCTTTGTTGAATTCAACCACAGCAAAGTGAGCAGCTTCTAAAACATCGGTGCTGTTCACCGGGACTTCAGTAAAGCTACCGGGGGGAGGCAGAGATTGTACGGTTACAAAGCGGCCGGTGAAAGCAGAAACAACAACACAAAACCAGACAAACAGCATGACGGCAACAAGTTGTTCTGCAGCAGCTATTAGAGTCCTGTTATCGGTTCTGAGTGGACTAGTTCACCTTCAAAGCCGAGTTAATATACTGTCTAGAGAAACACACACACACCTGTTTCCTATCTGTTGATGAACACATGAAGGCCCTGAACACCCACACAGGTGTTTTCAGTTAATCTGGCTGATTAGACCTCATCCCAGGACTCTGTGGGTGTCTATAGACTAACTGATTATTATCTTTCTCTCGTTAGCTCAGATGCACCTGTTAGGTCAGGACTAATGAGACCTTTATCATTCTTATTGGTCAAAATATTTGTGACATAATACGCTTCTATCCTACCCTCTAAACCTTGATGCAAAACTTATACAATTTATTTATATTTCATTTTTTTGATTGTAATTTAAATCAGTGTTTAAATATGTGCTTGACTGATGTCTAAAATACCATGTGATGTGATTTCTGCTGCAACATCATTTCTGCATGGGGACAATAAACACCAACAAACAAATGAACGAACCAAACAAGAATAAAAAAACATGTCGCTTAACTAGAACGAAGGAAAATTAAACCTGATTTGCATTTTTTTTTCCTTTATTAGATAGTGACAGTGGACAGATATGAAAGGGGGATGACCTGCAGCAAAGGGCCACAGGCTGGATTTGAACCCCAGCCACTGCAGGACTCAGCCAACATGGGGTAAGCACACTAACTGAGTGAGCTATAGGCCGCCCCTTAATTGCATTTTAAATAGATTTCAATAGTCTTTTCAGTGATAGAGGTTAATTTAAGGACTTTGTTACGGACTAAATGACTTGATGAGAAGGGGATTTTGTGCACTGAACGATGCTTCGTATTTTTTACAGTGATCACATGTGTGAAACATAACTTTAGTTTTTAGATACAAAAGTCTAACAAAATGTATTTGAGTACAGTAGATCAGTGGTTCTCAACCTAGGGGTCAGGACCCCCAAGAGGGTCTCAATTTCTAGGTTGATAGATGGACCAACGAGTCAAAGCTGGATTTACAGGCCTGCTTTGACTGTACTGATTGGAGTGTTTTTGAGGATCTGGACAAACTAACCAACATTGTGACATCTTACATCAGCTTTTGTGAGGGCATGTTGTTGGAATAAAATATATTCATATCATGTGTGCTCATAAACATATTCACGTAGTGCATTATATTAATCATATGTGTTACATTCATTAGATTTTCAGTTAAAAGAGCTAAAGCATTACACATAGTCTGCTTGGTGTCAGTGTGATTATTGTGTTTGCTTCCAAATAAGAAGCATGTAGTTTATAGTTCACTCTGACCTTATCATAGGTTGTTTTGGTACAATGTGTCCAACCATAGCTCTGCCGAGGGTGTTAATTCTGAAAAGCAGGGCCAAGGGTGGATAGGGACCTGTCTTGTGTTTGGGTAAAGGGCCTCTCCAGTAGAAGTCTGAGACCTGTTATCTATTGTGCAGGCCAATCGCTGCTAGACACGAATCTTACGGACATGTCACGTGGTAGCAACTGAACCCCCCCCGAGGACAAAAATCATGCAGGAAGGGCTAGAGGGTTAGACAAACTTGGGAGAGCTATGGATGCATATTCTCTGTAACTTTGTCTCTCGAATATATTCCATCTGAAAAAACGTTCTTTTATCCAACCTACTGACTTGAACCCTTCTTCCTGAAAGAATCTAGAAGCCCAACAGAACACACTGACCAAAGAGATCAAAGCAGCTAAGAGCAGCTATGCTAACAAGCTGGAAAACAGCTTTAAAAACAACAATCCTCGGTCAGTGTGGAGAGGCCTGCAGACACTCACTAACTACAGGAGACCATCCCCAACACTGCTGGTCCTCAACGACTGGCTGACGAGCTGAACAGCTTTTACTGTAGGTTTGCAAAGCCCACAGTCACACCCCTCCCCCACACCAACTCATCAACTCACACTTCAGTCAGTCACCTCCCCCCCTCTGACCCCTCACCTGCACCTTACGATCTGTGAAGTGGATGTGCGCCAGCTCTTCCAGAGGCAGAAGACCAGAAAGGCTCCTGGCCCAGACGGTGTGTCCCCATCCTGCCTGAAAATCTGTGCAGACCAGCTGGCCCACATCTTCACTCAGATCTTCAACAGATCTCTGGAGCTATCTGAAGTTCCCTCCTGCTTCAAACGCTCCACAATCATCCCAGTCCCCAAAAAAACCTCCATTTCTGGTCTAAATGACTACAGACCTGTTGCCCTGACATCTGTAGTCATGAAGCCCTTTGAAAGACTGGTGTTGGCCCACCTGAAGGACATCACAGTCCCCTTGCTGGACCCCCTGCAGTTTGACTACAGGGCAAAAAGGTCGGTGGATGATGCAGTCAGCTTGGGACTACATAACATTCTGCAACACCTCGACTCTCCAGGGGCTTATGCAAGGATCCTGTTTGTGGACTTCAGCTCAGCGTTCAACACCATCATCCCGGACATCCTCAGCACCAAACTCTCCCAGCTCACTCTGCCAGCCTCCACCTGTCAATGGGTCACGAACTTCCTGACTGACAGGAGGCAGCAGGTGAGGCTGGGGAACATCACATCCAGCACACAGACTATTAGCACTGGCGCCCCCCAGGGGTGTGTGCTCTCCCCACTGCTTTTCTCTTTCTACACCAATGACTGCATCTCAGGAGACCCATCTGGTAAACTCCTAAAGTTCGCTGACGACACAACGGTCATCGGCCTTATCCGGGACGGTGACGAGTCGGCCTACAGACGAGAGGTGGATCAGCTGGCTCTCTGGTGCAGTCAGAACAACCTTGAGCTCAACACGCTCAAGACTGTGGAGATGATTGTGGACTTCAGGAAGAGACCCCCCCACTCTTCCCCCCATCACCATACTCAACAGCCCTGTGTCTGCTGTGGAATCCTTCAGGTTTCTGGGATCCACTATATCCCAGGACCTGAAGTGGGAGCCCAACACAGTCACCATCATCAGAAAGGCCCAGCAGAGGCTGTACTTCCTGCGTCAGCTCAGGAAGCTCAACCTGCCTAAGGAGCTGCTGGTCCACTTCTACACAGCCATCGTCCAGTCTGTCATCTGCACGTCCATCACTGTCTGGTTTGGATCTTCCACCAAAAAGGACCGGAGGACAGTTACAATGGTTACAATACTGTTACAATGGACAGTTAGGACAGCAGAAAAGATCATCGGTGCCAGCCTGCCCTCCGTCCATGACTTATACACATCCAGAGTCAGGAAACGGGCAGGAACCATCACCACAGACCCATCTCACCCCGGACACAACCTGTTCCAGCTTCTCCCTTCTGGTAGGCGCTACAGAGCACTGTTCGCCAAAACCAACAGATTCAGGAACAGTTTCTACCCACAAGCCATCTCTGTGATGAACAGCTGACTACTGACACACAGTGTCAGGTTCAATTCTAGTCAATAACCCAGTAATCACTGTCTCTACAGCACCTGGTTACTGGTTCCACTTATTATTCCACTTATTTAGTATTATTCATCATTCTCATGTCTCACTTATTATTTATTATTTACTATTTACTCATCATTCCCATTCTCACATCTCTCTTATTTGTTATTTATTCATCATCTCATTTCCTATTTTTAGAACTGTCCATAATGTTCATACTATTCATATAATAACATAATACTATTTATTCCAGTATCCTTGCACTATGCTCCATATTTAAATTTTTGTTCTGTTAAGAGTATGTATATATTGTGTATATATTAGTGTGTATATTTTTGGTTGTTTTTGTTTTTGTATGTATGCACAATGTGAGCGAACCATGCTCCAAAAAAATTCCTCGTATGTGTCCTCATACCTGGCAATAAAGCTGATTCTGATTCTGATTCTGAGAGGGTCCCTCAGGCCACACTTTTACCTGCTTGCAAACCGGTTTGTTTGCTTTCACTCTTTGTCTGTATGTGGGCATCCCCGGGTATCCCGATATAGCCAGTCAACTACCTGCTTTTCTCCGAGCCCATTCACAGCTGCAGACCTTAAATCCTGCAAAGGTTAGGAGGCCTGTAACCAGATGGTGTGTGGAGGAGTGAGGACGACAAAGTACTAAGTCATCAGCGACCGTTCTAAGTAATGTAAAGCAAAAATGTCTCTAATCATTCCTCCATCCCTCCATCCATCTTCATCCGCTTAACCGGTATCGGGTTGCGGGGGCAGCAGCTCCCGCAGGGGACCTCAAACTTCCCTTTCCCGAGCCAACTTAACCAGCTCTGACAGGGGGATCCCAAGGCGTTCCCAGGCCAGGTTGGAGATATAATCTCTCCACCTAGTCCTTTTTCTCAATTCTTCTGTTAACTGCAGTTGAAGCAGGCTATGCAAAGTCACCAAAGTGCTCTACTACACTTTTCCCTACTAATCTTGTTAGGGCATCTCAGGTCCTTCCAATGCTAAGGATCAATCACAAATTGACTGCTGTGACCAAAGTCGTCAGTTTTTGGATTTAATTTAAAGATGTATAACTGGCATTATTGCCTGTTATTCTACATGAACACTTTCCATCATCAGGGACCTGACTCTAAGCTGGACATTAAATGCTCAACTTTAAGTTAACCACATTTTGTCCTTTGGGCTCGTCCGGGATTTGAACCCGTGACCTCTCGCACCCAAAGCAAGAATCATGCCCCTAGACCAACGAGCCACGCAAAGCAGCAACTTAGCAATTTTTCATCAAGGAAATGCAGCTCCGATCTGTCATTGACTTGCAAGGCAATGATCAAGTAGTTTGGCATGGGGTCTTTTTATGGCTCCACTGCCAGATTCAGGTTTCTGATTACATTGGACAACAGAATACTTTTAAAGCAAATCCTTTTACTAAAATTCAAACTTGAATACAGTATACAGTAAGAATATGCAAAGGATGATATATAAAGCTGCAGTTTTTCACTTCATTGATACTCTAACTATTAACATTTCTTATGAAATAGGTCAGTGTCTATGATGTAATAATATACTAATTACGTGACTTTTCTTCATGACAAAATGTAAAATGCGCAAACAAATCTTTTTTCCTGGGAGAATTGGAGTTACATTTCGCAAGGGACCTCTGGGGTATCTTCGCCAAGATCCTACTGATGCTGCAAAAGTCATTAAAGACAACCCTTCTCTCCAGGACAAGTCTGCACCTGTAAGGGAGGAGCTGGTCAGGCCAAATGCTCTCAGAGAGGAGGGGATGCCTCAGATAAACGTGACGTGGCTGGAGAATACATCCTGCAGTTTGGGAAGTACAAGGGGAAGTCCTTCCGCTGGCTTCTTGAAAATTATATAGGGTATACCATCTACCCAATCAGGAACAAGCTAAAGGAGGAGGCTGCAGGAGTGTTTATAGCAGAGGGGCACAGCAAGGACAGCCTACTGTCATTTGTGAACTATGCCCTCAGCTTTCATGAAATCCAGTCTCTTCTTGACTCTGACAAGGCAAGGTCACAGGTTGTGACAGTAGCAGCATCAGAGGAGGACCGGCTGGTCGGGTTTGGCTCTCGTGCCAACAACACCTGGCGAGAGATTTGGGACAGCAGGGATGATGGCTATGCAGACTTTATTCTGAACTAGACAATGCATTTCCTGCAGAAAATGCGTGGGAATGCTGAATAGCTGAATTGCTAAAGCTAACCTGGTTGAATAGCTTAAATCAGTAAGAAAGAGCTTAAGTAGTAAAAATAGATGAAAAAGTAGGAATGGTTTTAATTAAGTTGAATAACACCACTACACCAAGGAGCTAGAGCTAGATTTTAAAAGTTGAATGGTTTTAATAACTGAAAGTCTGCAGAAGATACGAACAACCAAAAAACATATGGAATAATAAATAGTCATAACAGGGTTAAAAGCCTTTTTAACACCAGGTGATGAGATACCATTATGGAAATTGAACCCGGGTCTCTGGTATGAAAGGAATGTGACATAACCACTGCACCACCACTGTAATTGCTTTTTGAAAAACTATACATGGTAATATATAATGTATATGTGTATGTCTGTGTGTGTGTGTGTATGATTGTGTGTATGTTTGTGTGTGTGTGTGTGCGTGTGCGCACACACACACACACACACACACACACACAGGGACACACAAATATACACAGACACACACAAACAAACACACACACACACACAGACACAGACACACACAGGGACACACAGCTCAAATGTCTTTTCCACTCTGAATGTTTTAAAATGAGTTGTGGAGACAACAGCAAAGCAGTGGCCAGAGACTGAACTGGTTGCTAATGGATACCAACTATCAGTGGCCATGTTTGGAAACACAGCTAGGAAGCCTTTGATCTCTGTGATGTCATCTCTTTGATCTGGAATCAGTTAACGATGCAGCTGCTGTACCCTTCACCTGTTGGAAACCACAGCTCCTCAGACACTGAACCAGCTCTCAAACAAATGGTCACACGGGCAAAATGAAAAGTTATTTCAGGCAAATAACCTCCTCATGAGGTCTATGACATAAAAAAGTGGTTCGCTCTGCGTTTTGCTCAGAAATGTGGACGATGTTTAACATGGCGGTGAATGGAGGAAGATCGGGAACTGTTGTCATTTGAAAGCTCGCTGAGCGAAAAGTATAATTCATATCGCATAAACTAGACAAGAATACCTACGTTTTGATGTATAAATAGGCTAGGTGCACGACTCTACTTCCGTTCTACTTCCGCTCCCTCGAGTGTGTGGGTGAGTACTTCCGGTACGATGGCGACGTTTTACACTCGATGTCTCCGAGACCGGCCCAAGCGAACCATATCCGACGTCCACAGACTGGTCCGAAAGGGATGCTCCCCCCCCGGAGGAAACGGGAAAAAGGATACAAGATGGACCTTTCTAGTTTTATTAACAACTATGAAGGTAAGTTTGAAAATTGACCGCAAACGCATTCACATTGTGCTACCGCTAACTAGCTAGCTAACAGTAGCTATGTAGCTAACATAAGTCCGTTGTCCTGTAGCTAGATATTTTAGATTTGTTTAGATCGGGCGTAATGGACACTGCCTTTAGACAGCTGGCAAGTTAGGATCAGAGCTGGGCCTAACCAATAGTGGTTTGAGTATTTCCTTTTGGTTTGTGTTGTAATGTACTGGTTCAGAAATCTAGAGACAAGTAGCGCAACCGCTGACTAATGGCCGCGATCAAAATGATTTAACACCCGACCGTCCGTTCGTCAGGTTGTTTGGTCGACTGTAACCGTGTTTAAAAGAAGTCTAACGGTGTTTTGTCTAACATTACATGAATGATGTTGAATTCCCACAGTGTCAAACAAAGACCCTGCAGGGAGGGGGACCGTCAGGGCTGGGTGCTACAAGTCAGATTCTGGGGTACCTTTGTGACGATAGTTGGTGATGTGGATGTAGAATAACAATAATAAAACATAAGTCGGCATACAGTAAGCATTACATTCTGGAACTTTGACCTAACGTTCTAGAACGACAGCTTAACATTCTAGACTTAAACCTATCATTCTAGAACTACAACATAACATTCTAGAACTTAAACCTATCATTCTAGAACTACAACATAACATTCTAGAACTTAAACTTATCATTCTAGAACTACAACATAACATTCTAGAACTTAAACCTATCATTCTAGAACTACAACATAACATTCTAGAACTGCCAAGTAACATTCTAGAACTGTAAGAAAAATTTATGACCACAACAAAACATGCAAGAAGTGCCCGGCTAGCTCAGTCGGTAGAGCATGAGACTCTTAATCTCAGGGTCGTGGGTTCGACCCCCACGTTGGGCGGTGTGTTTTAGAGAGTGGCTGTGGTTCATTGGATGGGATTGGCTGTCAGTCACAAGATTGGCAGTTCCATCCCAGTGTAACAAACCCTGTAATTTCCCAGACTAAAAGGTTCTAGATCTTAAACCTAACATTCTAAAACTGCCAAGTAACATTTTAGAACTGTAAGAAACATTTTGCGACCACAACTCTTAAAATTCTAAAACTACAACCTATCGTTCTAGAATTGCAACTTAACATTCCAGAAATGCAGCTTAACATTCTAGAGCCTAAACCTAACATTTTACAACGGCATCTTAACATTCTAGAACAAAAACCTGACATTCTTGAACTACACTATAATATTATAAAAATGTAAGTAACATTTTAGGACTGTAACTCTTAAGATTCTAAAACTTCAACCTATTGTTCTAGAACTGCAACTTAACATTCCAGAACTGCAGCTTAAAATTCAAGAATTGCTGCTTAACATTCTAGATCTTAAACCTAACATTCTAGAACTGCCAAGTAACATTCTAGAATTGTAAGAAACATTTTGGGACCACAACTCTTAAAATTTTAAAACTACAACCTATCGTTGTAGAACTGCAGCTTAACATTCTAGAACCTAAACCTAACATGCTAGACCTACAACATAACATTCTAGAACTGCAACTTAACATTCTCAAACTGCCAAGTAACATTCTAGAACTGTAAGAAAAATTCAAGACCACAACTAAACATTCAAGAAGTGCCCGGCTAGCTCAGTCGGTAGAGCATGAGACTCTTAATCTCAGGGTCGTGGGTTCGACCCCCACGTTGGGCGGTGTGTTTTAGAGAGTGGCTGTGGTTCATTGGATGGGATTGGCTGTCAGTCACAAGATTGGCAGTTCCATCCCAGTGTAACAATCCCTGTAGTTTCCCAGACTAAAATGTTCCAGCGTTACACGATCATGTCCAGGTCTTACGTACTGTTCCTCTGATCAAACTAAAGTCTGGTGACAATGCATGTTCAAATTCTAAAACTTCAACCTACCGTTCTAGAACTGAAACCAAATGTTTTTAGGACTGCAACTTCTAAAATTCTAAAACTTCAAATATATAGAGGGTATAGACCGTCTCCTAGGCCGTCATCACGTGACCCCCATAACTTTCTTTTTTTAACTTGTAATTTTTTTATAATCAGTGTGATTTTTTGTTTTGTTTTTGGTTCTTTTTTATTTTTTTAATTTCCACACCAGGTGTGTGTGTGTGAGAGTAAGAGAGAGACAGAGAGAGAAAGAGAAAAAGAAAGAGAGGGGGGGGGACTGTGTTCTATGGATCAAATAGATTGAATAAATTAGAGCCAGCTGACGGTTAAAAAAAGGAAAGAAATCTGCGACAGGCAGAGACGCAACGCGAGTCACACTCTATGTCTGAAAGCCCACGTTACCAGAAATCTACTGGTTACTATGGTTACTAAGTAAGTACCACAAACCCAAGTTAGAAACAAAGCTGAAGAAACCCTAAACGTTAACGGAAAAGACCCGCAGACCTGAGAGACTGAGGGAGAGAGAGAGAGAGAGAGAGAGAGAGAGAGAGAGAGAGAGAGAGAGAGAGAGAGAGAGCTGTTCTCAGTGTTCTGTGTGTGAGTGAGAGTGAGCAGAGCGGAGCAACACAAGAAATCTGTATGTGTGTAGGGGGGGGGGCGCTGTGACGACTAGCCTATCACAGAACAGTGTAGGGGAGGGGCGCTGTGACGACTAGCCTATCACAGAACAGTGTAGGGGAGGGGCGCTGTGTCGACTAGCCTATCACAGAACAGTGTTGGGGAGGGGCGCTGTGACGACTAGCCTATCACAGAACGCAGACACAGTCGGCTACCCAATGAGGAGTTTTATTCAATCCGAACACAGATATTGACTCGTATTACTCGTATAATACTCGTACTCGGCAAAATAACAACTCCAAGGATGGTTTATCTAGTACTGCTGATTCTAAAAACAACACCAACAGAGAAAGCTTGATGATAGCTGTGCTTGAGTTAAACTGAAGGATTTAGAGCTGTTTTAGCACATGTTGAAAAGCTATTTACGCATCATTTGGCTTTTTACTGTGTATTTATTTACTTTGATAGACACTTTGTACAGGAGTAAACCTGAAAATGAGGGTCAAGTAATTTAATAGCTAAAGAACAGAACAAACCCTAAAGTCAACCCTAAGATCTTGTTATCCGTAGTCAGACGTATTACCCATCGCCCCACTAGCCCTACGTTCAGAGAGCATTGGGAGTAGCTGGGTTCTCACAGTGTTGATCTCTCCCGATTGCCACTCCTCATCTGGGTGCCAGTGGAACCATTTCTAACCCTCTAAAACAATAGTAGGGTTTAAATCAAACTCGCAACAACATTAGTGACAAATAATGCATGTTAATAAACACGCTTATTTCTGATGTAACACATGAGACTCCAGGATTAATCTTAGCCCGGCTGTTAGCCTGCTCTGGACCAGGCTAGCCGCAAAGAATACATCTCCATGGTTACTTGGCTGGGTTCAATTCAACCTGGTTTCGTGCAACCGAGTCAAAGCTAAATTCATCCAGGATAACTTGAATATCCCGGCTTAATCCCTTATCCTGGTTTCGTGCAACAGGCCCCAGGTGTGGAAATTAAAAAAATTAAAAAAGAACCAAAAACAAAAATAAATCACACTGATCATAAAAAAATTAAAAGTTAAAAAAAGAAAGTTATGTTATTGAGTATGAAAACTCTTGTTCATTACATTTTACTTCATAATTGCAACCGCGTGTGTTGTATTCATTGTTGCAAAACTTGTACTGAATACAGTACAAGTTTTAGTTTGTTACCATGACAACACCACTGATCTGAAGCTCAATGTTGGTGCTGCCATTTAACTAGTTTTCTAATCAGCAATAAATATAACAATTTCTGATCAGTTGCATGCTTAAATTTACATACCGGTTAAAGCCCCGCCCATTTCAAGACAACCCGACCTACTTCCAGGTTAGGCCCTGCCCAGTCCTCCGAGTACAGATACAGATAATGCTGTACCCTAGATCCCAGGTCCTTCCAAGGACAGAGTCAAGGATCAATCACAAATTGACATTATTTCATATTATTTTACATGCACACTACTTTCCATCATCAGGGTGGACTTGACATTAAGCTGGACGTTACATCACGTTTAAAATAACCATATTTTGTCCTTTGGGCTCGTCCGGGATTTGAACCCGGGACCTCTTGCACCCAAAGCAAGAATCATACCCCTAGACCAACAAGCCACGTACAACAGCAGTTAGCAATGTTTCATCAAGGAAATGCAGCTTGAAAGGCAATGGTCAAGTAGTTTGGCATGGGGTCTTTTTCTGGCTCCACTGCCAGATCAGACACATCAGATATGAGAAAGACCTGCAATAGAAATAAAAATGAGCAGGAATTAAAAAAATAAATCGTAAGCATGTTGAAAAAACTAATTGCCCAATCATTACAAACTTGCCCAAACTAATTTGTGTCCAAATCCACATTTTAATAGTACCTAATTCAAATTTTAAAAAAACCTATGCAACAAATGGCAGATTAAGAGGCTGGAAGTGGACAGAAAAACAGGAAAGTTTATTTTATTTATCAACTTATTTTTCTATTTACTGCTGGACTATTTTCTTGCAAGTGTGTAATGTCTCTGATGAGCGATTATAAATGACTTTGGAGCATGTCGAAATTACAACCCAAATGAATGCTTTCAACGCTTTAGTAGATGCTACAAGCAGACAGACAGGCCATTCCATGTAAAGACAAGGGGGAGAAGGAAGTTTATGGATATTGTGTGAATTAAGGAGAAAACAGATTTGGTTCCAGTATTTTTCATGTTCCACTTCTAAACTAAAAGTATTAGTGTGTGACTTAATAAGTCTTAGTTTTTAGAGCAGAAACAAAGTTAAACAAAATGAACCTGTTAGCTAAACCAATCTTGTGATCTCCCTGTTGTCTTCTGCCTAACACTCTAGAACCTGGACTGGTCTTTTAACTGGACTGAGGGCTATGGTGTGCTCTGCAAAGCTGCTGCTGGTTAGTTATGAAGCATTAGCATGCCTCTACTTTGGAGGATTTACTTTCAACCTCACCTTTACGTTTTAGGCTTGGTTATTCGTGTTAAGCGAGTCAGAAACCGTCCGCGACTAGCTGTTTTGGTTGGTTAGTTCTAGGTGATGTCACAGTCTGAGCCAATCAGAGGTAATAGGGGCGGGTCTTTGCAGGATACGGGTGTCAAAAAAATAGGGAAGGACCGGAGTGTAACTTAAACGTTAGTATTAAACACCCACGATATCAAGGTTTGCTTACACAAACCCACAACTTTTATTTATTGTTTTCCTCATGAAGCACAATCTGATGATTATTTTCGCTTTTATTGCTTTTTTAAATCTGCTGTTAGCCTGAAGCTGCACGCTGTGTCTGCCACTCCGTGTTGTGTTTTGAATTAGGCTAACGGTAGGCTAACGGTAGGCTAACGGTAGGCTAACGGTAACTCAGGCACGCTCCTACCTAGGGCTCCGTTATGTAGAATCATAGCTAAATGATTGCTGTTAGGGCACATTCAGCACCTTTACCAACATGATTTCACATTTTGTCTTTATGTTAACACATTGACAAGATTAGAAAACATGCTTACAGTAAGTTAGGAGTAAAGTGGGCTAGCTAACGCTAGTCTACAGGCCCCGGCAGCAGGAAGGTGAAGCTACGATTAAACTGTCAATTAACATTAGTCAACCTGTTTATTAAATGCCTACAAACTAACACATAAGTCTAACAAGACTAACACTGAATTCACCATGCATTTAACTTGAGAGCTAGCTATAACGTTAGCTTACCATCTGTTACAATTAAGTTAACGTTAGCTAATGTTAATTTATCAAAACACAAACTGATAGCATTGGCTAGTTTTAACAGAACCCTGTTAAAGTAAAAACTATAACACACCAATTAATATAAATTGTTGTTGTTTTCAGTCTGAATGGCCAAGGACATTAGACCTGTAAGCCTACTTTAAACTAGATGTGGAAAGTTGATTTTTTTCACCTGTGCTGTGTCTTAAAACCAGGTTCCACTGAGATTTGAACTCAGATTGCTGGATTCAGAGTCCAGAGTAGGGCTGTAGTCAAGACCACCTTTGTCGAGTCCAAGACAAGTCCAAGACCAGAACTAGTCGAGTCCAAGTCAAGACCGAGTCCAAAGAGGTTCGAGTCCGAGTCAAGACCGAGTCCAGAGAGGTTCGAGTCCGAGTCAAGACCGAGTCCAGGACAGAAAAAAAGGTCTTATGCATGACAGTATCAAGACAATCAATTTGGGTTATTTGTTGATATAAAAGCAAAAACAGTGTCAGAACACCCAGGATTTATGAGTATAGCCATTCCCCTTGATATCATATGGTGATAACTCATAATAGCTACATAGACAATACTACTACAGTAGGTACTAGTACTGAGCATTAGAACTGCTACTGCTACAGTAGTACTAGTACTGAGCATTTGAGCATTTAGATCCAGATGAAAACACTTGTCAGAAGTGGGATTTGAACCTACGCCTCCAGTGGTGAGTGGGACCTGAACGCAGCGCCTTGGACCGCTCGGCCATCCTGACTGCTCCAACAGATGTTCAGTAGGACCTGTCTCAAAAATTATAATATAGTGAATCAACTATGTCATGATATAGTAGGTTCTCAGTCATCCAGGTCATAGTTAACAAGGGAAGTCTTGACAATGGCAATACATTGCTGTGGATGTGAAGGCATCTTATTGACTTTGTACCCCAATGTGCAATACAGGATAAATCCTATGGTGGGAATCAAGATCCTCCAATGTTTCTGTCCACAATGTCCACCTGAATCCAGAAATGTCCCTGCCAGATGGGAAATAGACTGACAATCGGGTCTGTTTGCAATACATATGTGTATACACACACACACACACACACACACACACACACACACTTGGTGTGTTGTAGGCTATATCTGTTTCAGTTATCACCGTTTTGAATGTCATTAATGTTCAGAAAAACATTTTGTTAACAAAATTCTGTCTTTATTGCCCAATAAATTAACTGTCGCTCTGCCTTTTCTTTCTCTTCGTATATATAAATATACAAACATTAAAAACAGATTGCCTTGTTCTGCCTCTGATTGGCTAGTACTCATTGCGATCTGGGTCAGAGCCAATTAGAAGCAGGAAGTGGGCAGGAAGTAACTCTGTTGTCTCCAGTGTGTATGGGGAAAGGGGCGGGACCGAGGGAACAGGAAACACAATCGTTTAAAAGGAAGTTTTTCCTTGCCTCTGTCGCCTGGCCACTAGCAGACTGTGAACATCCTGCAAACCTGCATGACAGATGATGATAGTGAGCACTCCAGACATATCCCACAATCAAGCGGTTGCCTTAACTTGGCTTGCACAACTCACCATGGCCACAAGCAGAAAGAGCAACTCAACACCTGAACAGGGACTTGAACTCTGGACACTCAGATTAAAAGTCTGATGCTCTACCAACTGAGCTACCCAGGCTTCTGAAAAGGAGAGCTGTGGACAAAACAATCCCCTGAACTACAAATGGAAGTGCAAGTAAGTGGAGCCCATTAAGCTGTTGCCATGATCACGGTCTTCTGGACAGCAGGAGGGTAGACCATGATTTGCACATTGCCTGAGAACACCAATTGTAGGTTGGCCATTGTTCATTAAATCATACCAATGACTAGAGACGAGCCCTATAAGATAAAGCCCTTTTGCCGAGAGTATTATACGAGTAATACAGTCAATATCTGTGCTCGGATTGAATAAAACTCCTCATTGGGTAGCCGACTGTGTCTGCGTTCTGTGATAGGCTAGTCGTCACAGCGCCCCCCCAACACTGTTCTGTGATAGGCTAGTCGTCACAGCGCCCCCAACACTGTTCTGTGATAGGCTAGTCGTCACAGCGCCCCCCCCAACACTGTTCTGTGATAGGCTAGTCGTCACAGGGCAAAATGCTTGCACTGCTAATGGTATAAATCATAGTCGAAAAGGAATGCTTCTCGTTGTCGGCAGGATTCGAACCTGCGTGGGGAGACCCCAATGGATTTCTAGTTCATCGCCTTAACCACTCGGCCACAACAACATGATAAATAGTGCTATGCCTGTCCAACTCCAAGTGGTTATGTATGCCAAATTTAAAGTGATTTGAGTGCTTATGCTTGTCAATGTTATTGTTAATGTTATTGGAAAGGACATGCCTCTCGTGGCTTGTTGATCTAGGGCAGCCTGGTCTCACAGAATTCCGTGAAATTATCACAAACTGTTAACGACGGATCAAACAGAAGCCCCAGTAGAGCGTGATCGTGTCCCGCGTGTCACGTTTGTTATTTTCCTAAACCCAACCTTCCCGGTGTTGTCCCAAGTCCTGTTATTGCTTTCCTAAACCCAACCATTTATTGTTTTCCTAAACCCAACCGTCCCGTTGTTGTCTTGCGTGTCATGGAAACGTAAGCCCAACCACAAGCCTTTCCTTAACTTAAAGGGGTAGTGTTCATTTTACAGAATTCTGTGAAATGATCACAAACTGTTAACACTGCACTACGTGGTGGTGGCACAGAATGTGTTAAAATTCTGTGTGGCCACCACGGAAAACAATGCCAATGTAAAGTCAATAAGAAATGACGTACTATACCCAACCGTTTTTGACTGAAAAATTCAAGTTTGAATTTTAGTAAAAGGTTTTGCTTCAAAAGTATTCTGTTGTCCAATGTAATCAGAAACCTGAATCTGGCAGTGGAGCCATAAAAAGACCCCATGCCAAACTACTTGACCATTGCCTTGCAAGTCAATGACAGATTGGAGCTGCATTTCCTTGTTGAAAAATTGCTAAAAATCTCTTTTACGTGGCTCGTTGGTTGCTCGTTGGGGTATGATTTTCGCTTAAGGTGCGAGAGGTCCTGGGTTCAAATCCCGGATGAGCCCAAAGGACAAACCCTGGTTTTATCAAATCAAGCGTTTAAAGTCCAACATTGAAGCAGGTCCACCCAGATGATAATAAAAATGTTTAGTAGACCGAGCCGAGTCTCACAAAGTCTGTGAAATGATCACAGACTGTTACCACCGCATTACGTGGTGGTGGCACAGAATGTGTGAAAATTCTGTGTG
This sequence comes from Percina caprodes, assembly GCA_013375575.1. Lineage (NCBI taxonomy): Eukaryota > Metazoa > Chordata > Actinopteri > Perciformes > Percidae > Percina > Percina caprodes. Next base: position 29,018 of record JABXJD010002244.1, read on the forward strand.
GCCACCACGGAAAACAATGCCAAAGTGATGTCAATGAGAAGATGACGTAGCATTAGGAGTGACTACGGTAGCGAGTAGTATGAAAGGCTAAAAATCCGCAAAGAAAGGTTGGTTGGGGTGTTGGACGGGTCAAACAGAATACTTTTTCTTTTCCTTCTGTGACATGTCAAAATGTCATAAAGGTGCATTGTTTGAAAGCCCATCTCTACACATCCATGTTCCACTCCCACAGGTGTTTCCACCTGACTAATCAGACTGTGTGGCCTTTACAGGCTGAGCTTGATTGGCACGTTTCAATTAAAGTTCTTCCACTTTACTGAGGTGTGGAGGTTGAAACAGTAGCTGAAGTCTAAATGCAGCAGGTTCAACCATCCTTTGGTCTGTGAATGAAGAGCTTGGTCCTTGTTAAGAACCAGTATTAATGCAAAGAAATGACTGGAGCATTTATTGTAGAGAATAAGTAGGCTGACACTGAAGTATTGAGACAACAGTGACTGAAAATCTAATTCAATCTACATATCGGTCACCCTCAGTCTAACCAAGACTATACTTTCAGGGCTCATTTCTATAGTTTCTGACTTGAGAAATGTGTTTCTAAAGTGTTTGGTCTCGCTGACCACGATGATGAGTCGTGATATTCCTTTCTGAGCGTGAAGCTGACAGAGAGTAATGATTCAGAGTGGTAGTAGCAGACATGTGGAAAACTAATACAAGTAAAAATAAAAACATGCTAAGCATTCTAATTAACTAACATTATTACCAATATTGATCTTGTCCATGGTGGACAAGGTTACTTGAAAGAGGTCTACTAAGACCTAACTAAAGACCAGCACCTAGTGATGGCAGTCTGACACTGAAGCTTCGATACGAGCTTCAAACCATTAACTACAATTCCATTTTAACCACTGCTCCGAAGGTTGCTTTGGTACGGGGAAATCACATGACACATGACGTCTGAAGCAGCAACTGCTTCATTCTCTGAATGAATCAGCTGATTGGTTGGCAGCGCCACCGCCACACGGAGACTAGTCAGCTGCTGCCACGGCAACTGGCATAACTGTTTTTATGCTCGCCGGCATTATCCGTTCCCTCTGAATGAACTTTCTCTAAATGTGGAGAGGTTGTGAGCAAAAAAAGAAACAGGCTCAGCCCAAAAATGTAGAAAAAATAATGTTCCTTATTAAAAATGGTTGAGTGTTCCCTGTCCCACATACCCCCTTCCTAAAATGCAATCAAATAAAAGTGATAAAATAAAGTCAAATAAGATCGGGAAAGGCTCTCCTATAAAAGTATGTTCTAAGAAGGGACTTAAAAGAGTTCACTGACTCAGCTGACCTGATTTCCTCGGGCAGGCTGTTCCAGAGCCTCGGGGCCCTGACCCCCTTTAGTTTTCAGTCGAGACTCTGGACCAGATAGCAGACCTCTGCCCGAGGATCTCAAGGTGCGTGCTGGTGTATATGGGACTAAAAGGTCAGAAATATAACACGGCGAGAGGCCATGAAGAGCTTTAAAAGTGGTCAATAGAATTTAAAAGTCAATTCTAAAACATACTGGGAGCCAGTGTAATGAAGCTAAAATAGGAGTAATGTGATCATATTTCTTTGTACTGGTTAAAAGCCTGGCAGCTGAGTTCTGGACAGTCTGGAGTCGATCAATAGATTTTTGGGTTAAACAGGTGAAAAGGCTGTTGCAATAATCCAGGCGAGATGAGATGAAGGTGTAAATGTAAAATGGTCTCGGTGTCCTTAAAAGTTAACATAGATCGAATTTTAGCTATATTTCTAAGTTGATAAAAACATGATTGAACAAGCTTTGTGGTGTGCTGCTCAAAATTTTAATTACTATCAAACCAAATACCAAGGTTCTTTGCCACAGGCTTAATATGATTTACTAGCAAACCGGCAGATGGAGTTCAGCTGGAGGAAATTATTTCACATCCATTTTTTAACTTCACAAAGGCAGTTGTTAAGTGAACTCAGCATTCCAGGGTCTGTGGATCTAACGGGCAAGTATATTTGTGTGTCATCAGCATAAATATGAAAAGAAATGCCATGTTTATGGATAATATGTCCAAGGGGAAGCAGATATAAGGAAAACAAAATGGGTCCTAAGACCGACCCCTGAGGCACACCATATTTAACTGAACAGAACGAGGAGACATAGTTATTTACAGACACGCAAAACTTCCTATTTGACAGGTAGGATGAAAACCATTCTAGGGCCGTGCCAGAGATCCCCACCCAGTGCCTCAGTCTGTCTAACATGATGCTGTGATCAATGGTGTCAAAACCAGCGCTAAGGTCCAGGAGTACAAGGACTGAGCACATGCCTTCATCAGCAGACATTAAAAGGTCATTGGTGACTTTAAGCAGGGCAGTCTCAGTGCTGTCGTACTTCCTAAATCCAGACTGAAACTTTTCAAATATTTTGTTATTTTCCAGTACAGTGAGCAGCTGTTTGGACACAATTCTTTCTAAAATCTTTGCAATAAAAGGCAGTTTTGAAATTGGTCTAAAATTATGTGGGAGAGAGGGATCTAAGCCAGGTTTCTTTAAAAGTGGGTTCACGCAAGCAGTTTTAAAATAATCGGGTACACAACCAGTAGATAGGGAGCTGTTGAAAACAGAGATCAAATGGGGCCCAACAGAATCTATTACTTTCAGTAAAATTTTTGTAGGTATTACATCAAGTGGGCTGGAGGACACTCTCATTTGTGATACTGTTTTTAAAAGCTCAGACAAGTCGATGGGATAAAACTGGTTAAAACTCTCTTGTTGCTGGTGAGGAACCTCTGAGTAAGAGGCCGCGGGGGTAATAGTAGCTCTGATTGACACCACCTTATTGGTAAAATAAGATAAAAACAATTCACAGTCATCATTGCTTCCAGCTGAGGCACAAGGAGGGGCTGGGTTTACCAGCTGATCCACAGTTTTAAACAGAAACCTGGGATTGTGTTTATGTGTGGTAATGAGTTCAGAAAAATAGTGTGTTCTCGCATCCTTAACCATGTTATTGTAGTTAATTAATAAATCCTTCAGACTGAGGTAATGGACTTGGAGACTGAATTTTTTCCATCTGCGCTCTGCTTTCCTGCATTCCCTTTTTAGGCTGCGAATGCTGTCATTTATCTAGGGTTGCTTACTAGCTTTAGACGTAGGCCGAACCTTTAGAGGAGCAGTAATATTTAGTGACGACAAGTGATCGACCAGATTGTTGGTGTTGGAATCAGACAAGTGTTGGCTTTGACTCTGAAAGAATGCGTAAAACTTTGAAACACTTTGTTCATTAAAGAAGCGAGAACACACGGAGCTTGGCGAGGCGGCATGAGTAACAGGCGAATTGCAGCTAAAAACAATACATCTGTGGTCAGATATGGTCATGTCCACTAACTCCACAGAGGAAATGCTGACACCCAGGGTAAAGATCAAGTCCAGTGTATGACCTCGGTTATGTGTTTGCCCTTTGACATGTTGTGTGAAGTTAAAAGAAGTGGCCATATTTAAAAAGTTAGTGGCATTAACATTATTGGGGTCATCAACATGAATATTAAAATCTCCACAAAGAACAATTCTGTCATACTTTAAAACCAGAGTAGATAATGTAATGGGAAAATTACATTTAACCAATGATTTTCATATTATTCATCTATAAGCTCTTCAATGCCACTCAGAGTAAATTACTTCTGTATCTTTTCCTTGTAGGAGACAACTGAATTTGTTATGTCTTTGCATTTGTCCTCCAAGGGCAAATGGCATAAGGTCTTACAGAAACAGTTGTCTAAAGCCATGTTTATCATAGCAGGTCCCAGGTCGAGACCATAGCCTATCCAGAGAGACAAGATGTACTTTTAGAGCTAAGAAAGAATGAAAACTTGACGCACGGAGGACAGATTCAGAAATACGTAAGAGATCCAACCGTCTGCTTGAGCTAACTAATTGTTATGTTTAAGATTAAACTGTTTTCCAAACATGGCCTGGTTTCTGCTGGCTTCACGGGGATATAAGGAACTGTCATATACTGTTTGGGGCACAGAATTGTTGTCACTCTGTAACTGTACATTGTGAAAGCTGTTCTTGTCATTTTGATTGATCTCTGCAGAAATCAATTAAACCTTTTTCACCGAATACCTTATACCTTTAAACCAGTTTGCAGCCTGTTTTATTTTGTCTCAACAAGGTCTCATCTCACACTGAAATTCCTCTCTCGCTGTACAGAAACTTCCACAACAAACTTGGCGTTGTCGGCAGGATCTCAAGGAGGGATCAGGACGGGACTCTCCGGGTAACTGATGACAGTACATCCAGGGATCTGATGATCACCTGCCTCTAAACCTCGCCAAAACATCTTTGAGAGACAGAGGGTCAGAAACCGCGGAGGGCTCGCTGATTCCACTCTGAGATCCAAACGAAAAGGAAGCAATTTCAAACAGCGGGGGTAAGTTAAAATTTCAATCCTGTTGGATAAATGATTTGAATTAGACATTGAGACAGTTTTTGTGAGACAAATATTGACTGCGTTTTTAACTGAGGGTTTTCGGTGAAGGTACTCTTTGTTTTTGTAAAACTTTGGGTTGTGTACAAAACAGGAGAAATCTTAGTTGCATCCAGTCTGTTATATCTAACAGACAGGAAGCACAAGTTGACACCATTCCATCCAATACGGGCAAGACGGGGTGACAGATAGATTTTAAAATCATTACAGATGAACAGTCGTCATAGACGTTCATCTGGATTTTCAGCGAGGGAAAAATCTATCACAGATAAGCAGTCATTGTAACTTACATTAAGTTACAGCTGTTTGCAGGTTTTATCGCAAAGTTTACCGAGGACTAAACTGGGCCGTATAGTGACGATTATATGAAGAAAAAAAAAGAGTACTACCGCTGGTTGTTATCCGTTTATTGATGGTAGATGGGTAACAGGGGCACAAAGTCACACGTTCCTTCGGGGCCGGTAGTGGATGAAATGGTGAGGAAATTTGGGCCTACATCTATAGAATGTCTGCCACATTGGGCAACAAAACATGGTTTTCCTGAAAATGGTTCTTTAAGCACAGGCAAACTTAGAATGCTAAAACAGGATTTAGAAGACAAAGAAAAACTATTGAAAGGGGGAAAAATGATTGGCACCCAAGATTTAATTCAAATAGAAAGAAACAAAGAATGTTTTTTATCAGTGGATGATAGAGGCCACTAATAGGGAAAGAGAACAGATAATACTGCTGAAACACGGAAACAAGAGAAAAAACAGAAATGGCCACTGTCACTAATGCATTTTCTCTCTATCCGAGTCTCAAAGATGGCGATCAGCTGCTCAACCCACCACCGCTCTACCCTCCTCCGCCATCCAGGCCAAAGGGAGAAACACCGTCCGTGTCTCCCTGAGAAGCAAGCTCCAGGAGAGGACAAGATTCCACACAGCACCCACCTCGCTGCAAGCTCCCTCTCTACAAGCAGCCAGGGCCTCTCCCCCACCTACATCTGACATTGACAGCAGCATCGGGTACTGTCATCCAATGCTACAAGTCAGCTGAACAAGCTGAAACGAAGAGAAACAGAAGAAAAATAACTTTGACAGTGTCAACGTTGGCTGGAGAGGGGGGGGACAGAGGCAAAGGCAAAGCGAGAGGAAAAGGCAGAGGACGAGGTGGAGGGCAGAGGCCAGCAGTGGACCGAGACACATGTTTCAACTGCGGAGGAAAAGGACACTGGGCAGACAAATGTCCATCCCAAAAACGCGAACGACAACAGTGGGGTCCACTAGCTGGGGATCACGTCTACAGCCAGCAACAGGCGGATGGACGGGAGGAGGGGAAGGAGGGGAAGGAGGGCGGTGGAGAGTCTGAGCCAGCTGGATCCGCACCGGATAAGGGAAGTAAAAATGCAAAACACACTAACTAACTAATTTGCAATGAAGTAAATGCTTTCACACGCTACAGACCATAAACATCACACTCTTTCTCGCACAATAGGGAGAATTCTAGACGCAATTTGTCACCTAGAATGAAACAACATGTAGAAAGTATTGTTACTTATGCAATGTTTTAATCTGAGGTTTATAAATTGGCTGCTACGATTTTGAATGTGCAGGAAAGGATGTAGGGTTTTTGGTTGATTTTATTTGCAAATTAGAAGCTTTCCAGCAGAGTTGTTCTTTTGCCGAAGTGCAAGCTGAGCAATTCTTCCAGAAAGATTTTCCAGACTTTCATGATGTGTGAACATTAGAATCTAGCCTACATGATTCGGAACAGGACAGAAGGGCAAAATGTTCTGTTTTGCTCTCTCCCTGTGTCCGGTGAATGTTTAGGTAGATCCAATGTTACGTTTTGGCTTAGGATATCTCAACTCTCACAGAGCCTCAAGGTTGTGAGATTAGACATCACTGCCCAGCCTGACTCATTAGGTTCAAACAACACACACACATCTCAGCTCATTTTTCAGTGGGGCATTTTTCAGGGTCATGCTGCAGGCTTGCTGCATGAGGCCAGAGATGTGATTTAACCCCTTGCTGACTAGGTCAGACCACAACTTTTATATCACTTGTTATATCTCATCAGAAACAAATGACATGTTTGTTGAAGATCTTTTTCAAAGAAGACACAGATGGGCTTGAGTGTGCTTACATGTACTGACATAAGAAGTGTGCAGTAGCCGTAAACTTGACTGATAAGCAGAGAATGTTTTTCAGAGTTCAGCACTCATATGCTCATATTTCTTTGTCTAAATCTCCCACAGATCAGTGGAGAAACTTGGGACGGTTTGTCCTGGACTGTGACCAGCTGACTGACTGGACTGAAACCGTGGACGGGGACACGACCGTCTCCCCCTCCACGGGCTGTTATCGAAAACTTCTGTCACACCATGTGACCACCGCGCGCAGTGTGTTCCAGCGGAAAGAGACTGAACACACACACACAAACACTTTTGAATAATGCTGTTAATGCTTCCCCCACAGAGATGCTCTGTCCCACGGGCCGACTCACCTGTGGGCAGCGCATAAATATGACGTGGGTCTCATCAAAAATTGCCAGCCTGTCATCATCACACCGCGCTCAGACTTCAGGCCTAAAAAGCATCAGTACCCACTGAAACAGGAAGCAATTGATGGAATCAGACCAGTCTTTAATTCTTTTTAAAACAGGAGTTTTTGGTTAGCGGGTCCTGATTCACCTGTTTGCACGCCAATTTTCCCTGTCAAGAAAATTCGTGATTAGGGAAAACCGGTCGAATGGCGTTTTGTTCAAGACCTCAAAGCAGTAAATGCAGCGGTCCACACACGTGCACCAAATGTCCCTAAACCCTACACTATTCTTCAAGGAATTCCTGGGAGGGGGGGCACAGTATTTGTCTGTTGTTGATTTGTCTAACGCTTTTTCCAGTGTTCCAGTGGACAAAGACAGCATTCCTGTTTGATGGTAAGACATACACATTCACACGCTCAGGGCAAGTGTTTGTCGAGAGCCCAACCATCTACAACCAATCACTGAGAGAGAGCCTTGAAAGCTTAACCCTTTCCCCAGGTTCTGCTCTCCTTCAGTATGTTGATGACTGCCTAGTGGCGAGTCCAACAAAAGAACTATTGCATTACTGTGTCATCTGGCAGCAGAGGGGCACACAGCTAGTTTAGCTAAACTGCAATTTGTGAAAAAAGAAGTGCATTTTTTGGGTCATGACATTTCAGCGTCAGGAAAACATTGTCTCTATCTCAGATTGAAGAAATAGTTTCCTCCCAAAACCTGCAACAAAAACAAAAACAAATGAGGAATGTGTTCCTATTGTTGTGTTTTTTTATTCTAAATTATGCTCAGTTAGTTCAACCTTTAGCTAACTTAATACATGGTAAAAATATGTTTGCGCATGCCCTCCGACTTTAGGCCAAACCCTAAACTCCCATTCACTCAGACAGTGGATAAACTTTTGAGCTGCATGACGTCTTTTCTTCTGCAGCACGATATCTGAGGTATCACACATGTCTGCTTGATATGACTTTTGTTACTGTTAAACATTTTGTACAGTACTTAACCTTGCTTCTCTTATGCCCACACCAGGATAGGGAGAACTGCATGATTGTTTTGGCAGAGTTGCAACACACCTGTGCTCCGCGCCCAGATCTGACTGACACACCGGTGCCAAATTCAGATCTGGTTTTGTATGTGGATGGGTCAGCCTGTCCTCTTGTAGTATCTGACGCAGAAACCTTAATTGCTAAATCTCTTCCCAAACACTTCTCTGCACAGGTTGCTAAAGTCATTGCTCTCACTGAAGCATGTAAACTGACTGAAGGTTCGTCTGTAACAAGCTACACGGACTCCAGGTACGCTTTTGGGGTTGTACTTGATTTTGGGGCATTGTGGAAACATCGAAACTTCCTTAAGTCTTATGGTAAGCCCATTTTGCATCACCAATTGATCAATGACCTTCTGACGGCCATCTTGCTCCCATCACAGATAGGCATATGCAAATGTTCTGCACACGCGGTGCAGCTGACTGATTTTCACTTCCAGATTCAGTAGCTGCAGTACACAGTTGAAAAATGCAGGGTGCACCTTTAAAGAGGGTGTCTGGCTGGGGCCGGGTTCAAAACCTTGCCTTCAACACTGTTTTTCACACATTTTGCAAATCTAATAATCTATACTTTATTATTACTTACAATTCACTCTGTTGTTATTACACACAGGCCTGAATTGCACACACATGCTCAGGTCCTATACATGCACTAATGGAGAGATGTCAGAGTGAGGTTGACACATGGGCGTTACCATGTGTCAAAAGAGTGGAATGCTATCATTGTTAACGAAAACATGGTTCACTAAGAGCTTCACAACATTTGCAGAAAATACATTTTTTTTGTAAAGCATGACATTATAGGCAATATAGGCAAACCAGTGACTGTAACACAGTAGGTAGCACATCCACCACTGATAAGGGCATTTGATGGATTTTGTTGATCTCACACCGTCGGAGGGGAAAATGTGTTGTTTGGTGATGGTTGAGATGTTTTCAAAATGGGTGGAAGTGTTTCCGCTTCAAAACAAACAACTTCAGTGTTAGCAAAAGCTCTAATGACAGAAATCATTCCCAGATGGAGAATATCAAGTCGGTTGTCAAGCAATAACGGCACGTTAAGAACAAAACTATGTTCATGCGAATGAGGGTAAGAACGCGCAGTAACCTCAGTCCTTTTAGGATCTTTTTTGGCAGACCACCCAGTGTGGGGTTAGAGGCTCTTAGAGCACCCCATGATATGTTAGAGTAGGGTGTACAACTGTCTTCTGCTCTCTCTGCCATAAGAATCCAGGTTTCTGCTGCCCTGTCCCACCCAGCTGAAAGACCGCTCCACACGCTGGAGCCAGGAGATTTTGTGGTCGTGAAAAACTTCAGGAGGAGAAACTGGCAGCCCAACGCTGGCAAGGTCCCTTCCGGGTTCTTCTGATCACCCACACAGCAGTGAAGGTTGCTGAGCGGGTTCTGTGGATCCACGCATCGCACTGCAAGAGGTTCCAGCACCAGACTGTGGCCTGACAGACGGCGTTCTGTGTCACCAACATCACACACACACAAGAGACAGGGCAGGGAAAAAACCTGACCCCGACGGTGTTGTCATGTGCTAGTGGACGAACCTCTGACACCAGAAGAAACATCTGCAGCACGGTACTGACTCAGGCACACACAGGCACACACACACACACACACACACACACACACACACACACACACACACACACACACACACACACACACACACACACACACACACACACACACACACACACACAGCACATTCCTGAAGGATACAGCAGGCTCGCTGTGAAGACGGACGAACACAGGAAGAGACAGACATGGTGTATGACAATAAATGTATTCTGGTTTTCTGTGTTTGTGGGGGGGTTGCATTTTGGTTGTTAGACAGATATGATAGAGCTAAATCTGAATACACCATTTATTCTAACACCACTTCTTCTCACATTAATGTTAATTAATTAATTAATTAATGTTACTACTGATGCACGGTACACACGCACACTCAGTTCTCACTCGTCAAATAAAGGGGTAAAATGAGTAGAACACTCTTCACCTTTCTAGTCTAGACAGTATTGGGGTACAAGCAATATAAGGAAAATAATAACCTTAGGTCAATAAACTTTACGGTATTAGCCAACACATCAACTTCTTTCCTGTTACAACTATGCGATTACTTTCAGTCTGAAAATGACAAATCTCTCTGGGGTGAGGTAGAAATTTACATCTGCTATATGCCTGTAATGGACATGATGCAGGACCCGAGAGGGGAAGCATTGTGCCCATCATGGGGTTTAGCAATTTGACACACAAGTGGGTCAAATTTAGGGGAATCAGATTCCCTCTGACCACACCAACCTGACAAATAGATTAACAATCCAGAAAATAAACACCTCTTCACTCACAGTATTGCTAATCCTGAACAGAGTTTAATCCACAAGATGAAGATTATTTCATAGCATGCACGCGGTTATCAGGAAAAGATCCATGAGGATCATTCTATATTAGTGTACTGGCGACCAACTCAATAGTCTATACTAAGGAAAAGAAAAAACAATTAGAATGCACTTAGTACAGGTAAAAGGCCAAAATCAACTCAAATGATTACATTGTGCAAAATAAATGGGTTCTTTCCTCTAACAAAGAGACACATTTTCATCAAACGTATGACTGGGGTCAATCAGCAAATTTACATGTGACGTAGGTATCAATGACTCATGAGTTCATTGTTTCCCACTCACAGAAACAGGCTACACCCGTTAAACCACACGCGTTAGATCTTAATTACTATTTTGTGCACTGACTGCATTTTACCTTATGAGCTAAATGTAAAATGATGAGTTAGGGTAGCAAATTTGTCTCAGTAATTCTTTCATGGTGGGGTGTAGTTAATAACGCACATTCTGATGGCTGATCACATGCTGTACATTCATCACAGACATAGAAGGAAACATCACTGACCACTGTTCATCAGCTACAGCAACTCACCACTAGTCTCAAGGCTCAAGATGTCCATCACACTGATTCTGGGTGGGATTGGGGTGCTTGGTGACTTGGGGAGGGTTGGAAGGCTTGGATGTGGAAAAGTGTGGTTCCAGTAATCTCTGTAATCTGTTTCTGTTTGATAGGTATTTGCTGCATTATCCCATTAATACGAAAAATGATTTCCTTTTTTACTCTTGAGAAAGTTCAGTATCAAGCCCACAACAAGATGATGGTCCTGAATTGTTTCATTTGCCCTCTTACAATGAGTATGGTTACAACTCGGACTCAGCTTCCGAATTTGAATAGTTCCATATTCATAAAATCCATTTAAATTCTCATTTTCCTTCTTTTAGACTAGATGTAGTAGTAGCTTAAACTAAGAGGTTTAAATTACTCACAAACAATGTTTTTTCCTGCATGTCTCCTTTCAGTAATTTTCGAATGTATAATGATTAGTTTGTAATCAAAAGGGAGGAATGTAATGGGAAAATTACATAGACAATGATTTCTTTTCAATAATTGTTCATTTCTTAAGTGATTCATTCATTTTACTATTAATAAGTAAAATCCTCCTTTGTGCTGCTGAAATATGTCTCCTAAAATATATCCTAAAGTAAGTCCTTCCAGTTCTAGAGACAGCTAAAAATGTTGTGACTCTGCATCTCTCCCCTAAGGACAAATACACAAGAAAACAAGGCCTGGAAGATATGCTGGGGTCACCGTGTCCAAGGTTCTAGGTTGGAGCCAGGCACCAATCTAAAGACAAGATAGGTGTCTGTCTTCTGAGGACAGAATGATTGGCACAGTCACTTTTGACACACTAAATAGATAGAATGACCGGTCAAGAAAACTTGACGCACAAAGGACAGATTCAGAAATACGTAAGAGATCCAACCGTCTGCCTGAGCTGACTTATGGTTATGTTTAAGATTAGACTGTTTTCCAAACAAGGGTTGGTTTTCCTCTGGGGGCACTGAATATAAAGAAGTGTATTACTGATTGTATTGGCACAGAATTGTTGTCACTCTGTAACTGTACACTGTGAAAGCTGTTCTTGTCATCTTTGATTGTTCTCTGCAGAAAACAATTAAACCCTTTTCACCGAATTCCTTATCCCTTTAAACCAGTTTAAGCCTGTCTTTATTTGTTTCAACAAGGTCTCTCCTGCCACTGAAATTCCTCTCTCGCTGTACAGAAACTTCCACCACACATGTTATGTAATGTAATTTCAAAAGTAAATTTAAATGGGAAACAAATGACAAAAAGGAAGTAAATCTGGTCACTCCCTTTCTTCATTTTAAAACTGTCAATTCTACATCTATGTAACAGCAACAACGGTACATTTTTGGGAAAGGAATGTACAAAGAGGAAGACTTCTCCTTACCATCTATTTCTTCTGGCAATCTATGGTCTTGCTAGTGGACAGCAAAGGGTCAATCAAAAGAAATCCTTTATCTAGTGAAAGTTTTATCTAGTGCTAGGCAAAATGGCCTCAAATCAAGCATTAAACATTTGACCTCTATTACGATTAATGTAATGATTATTTTTGTGCTGTGCACTGTTCATATTCTATAAACGTGATTGTGCTGAAACAGAGAGTAACAGTGTTTTTTCTCAAGGTTTACATTTGACTTCTTTTAGTTTTGTGTCCTCTTCACTAAAGCCAAAATGTGTGCAAACAATAGACAGATTACGTCAGTCGGAGGATCTAAATGTCAGTTTCGATACATTTTTGATTAATTGACCAGACCCACTTTTATCCCAAGAATTTACAAAATCAAACTTCCTGAGATCTGTGGCTATTTTTGTATGAAATGAAGTAGATTTATTAAGTAGGGTTATGTTAGTTCTGGGTGGTAGACAGACAATCAGGATGTGTCTTATACTTTGTTCATTTCTTTTGTCTTTTTTTATGTTTCAGAGGAGCGTCAACAGTATTGTCTCTGGAGTCCAGCAGTATCAAGCTGCTCTGCTGGGTACCTTAAGGGACACAATGAAGACGATCCTTGAAAGACCTTTTGACAGTAGGGAGCAGCTCCAAGAGGAGGCACTGGCAACATTGGACAAGTTTCAGGATCCTTTCTCCATAATGGCCATTTCATACATGCAGGACAGCACCATTCAGAAGCTTTTAACCCAGTAAAACCAGAGGAGGTACTGATTTCTCAAAGGGTTTGTAGAGTTAAGAAAGGACAATCAAAAGTTCTTGCGATCAGAAACAAATGTTTTTACTATGTACCCCTAATTAAGAGTCTTGAGCAGTTGTTGTCAAACTCCAGGATTTTTGATATGATCAACACTGAACCACAGAGCTGCCACAAAGATGGGTTTTGTATGACCTTATTGATGGGAGCCTTTACAAATCACACCCACTGTTTTCAATAAGACCTACTGCTTTACAGGTGATTTTGTACACTGATGAAATAGAGATATGCAATCCCCTGGGGTCGCATGCTTCGTGAATAAATTACTGATGGTTTATTATACTTTAGGAAACATAGACCCCAAGTTTAGGTCAAAGCTTGCTGCAATCAGACTCCTTGCTATAGCAAAAGCTACTGATAGTGATGAGTGCGGTGTTGATGTTGTTTTGCAAAAAATTCATGAAGACTTACAGTTGCTGTATAATGGTGTCAAAATCCAAACTCAGAATGGTGAAATGGATGTATTTGGTGCTGTTGTTTCACTATGTGGGGACACACTTGCACAGCATGAGCTTGCAGGTTTCAAGGAAGGAGTAGGTTTCGCCTACAGTAAATGTAGGCATTGTGAGTGTACATTTGAGGAAATGCAAAAGAGTTTTGATGAAGCAATCTTTACCAAAAGGACAGTGGAAAAACACATAAGACAGTGCATTGAAATTGAAAGGGCTACCACAGACTTCTTAAAATCAGCCCTCAAAACCACATATGGAATAAACAGAAGAAGCAAGTTGGTTGATTTTCCAGCCTTTGACCTCACACAGCAAACTCCACAGGATATAATGCACATCACTCTTGAGGGTGTTGCGCCCATGGAAATAAAGTGTGTTAAAACATCTTGTACTCTCTGGACAAATGGAGTTGGACATTTTCAATTCAGCCATGCAGAGTTTTCCCTTTTCAGCAGTAGATGTACGTGACAAACCCTGTCCTATCAGTGTCAGTACCTTGGCATCTAATGATAACAAACTTAAACAGTCTTCTGGGCAAATGCTAATATTGTTAAAGATCTTGCCGTTTCTGTCGAACAGTATTGAGAAAAATGAATATGTTCAGTTTGTTTTAGACTTGATTGAGATAGTTCAGATAATATTTGCCCGGTTTTGTCAGTGCAAAGTGTATTGAGACTGAAACAGATGATTGAACAGCATCTCAAACAGTTTAAGCAACTATTTCCTGAGAATAATGTAATTCCTAAGCAGCATTACATGCTGCATCTCCCTGCTCAGATTCTTGCTCTGGGCCCTTTGATAAGGCATATGTGCATGAGATTTGAGTCAAAGCACTCTTTTTTCAAACAGTGGTCATCTAAATTAAACTTTAAAAATGTCTGTAAGTCACTTGTGAACCATAATCAGCTTTTGAATGTTGTCAAAATGAAATGGGCACTGAGCACCCAATTTTTGTTCATGAGAGGGAATTGGGTCCTGTCTCCGAAGTGACAAATATGGATTACATCACAGAAAAGACAAGAGAGAGATTGATGGCATACAACATGCAGTCAGTGTAAAATGGCTGATTCTCAATGGTAACAAGTACATCCGTGAACAGTCTCTGATAATTACTAATGCAAATGAGACCATACCTGTTTTCAGACTTATAAAAACATTTATGTGATAGACAGTTTATTGTATTGTTTTGAATATCACCTTTATGATACTCTGGGTTGGAATAGAGATCTTTTGGCATTTGAAGTTTCTGTACCTAATCTTGCACAGGCAACAGAGTTCCAAGATGCAGAAAAGCTAGTTGATTATACGTCATATTATGCAGTCACTTTTAAAAACAATTTGTATGTTGTAACAAAATATAAACTTGATGATGTAATTGCACTTAAAACTGGAAATTAATTACTGTAAGTGTTGGAAGGTGTGTGGTGACTTGATACTGATGAAATTATTTGTTACTGCTTTTAAATAACTGTAAATAAATATGCTGTTGACAGAACAGCAGTATTTGGAATAAATACAATATTGACTTAGTGTTATTTTAGCAGTTGTTACTGGTCTTGAAACCACTCTCTAACAGCTTGAAATAATCTTAAAATACCTCAAATGATGTCTCTAACAGTCATTCTGCTTGATGTACATCAAACATAACTAACTTTAAGATATACTTAACTAAGTAAGAAAAGAAAGGAAAAATTCCTAAAATAGTCTAAATTGCCTTACACAATCTGCTCTTGCCTGGTATATTATTCTCAAAATAAGATAAATAAGACTTTTGGCTGGATATAAGATTGTATGTCTTGGTTAGGATAGGAGTTTTTGCATGAATTCCAAGAAAAAGTGTAAAAAGCACCAAAAGCATGGAAAAAGTGACAAAACTACAAAGAAAAAGTTCATTTTCAATTTAACATTTTAGAATGAATTAGTTTTATTTCTTTTTACTAGAGACACACACACCCTTGCTAAATTAAAGGGACCCGCCCGGATCCGGGAAACCGGAGGCGAGGCAAGAGCCCTTTTCTGATTTTTACCCCAGACATCCCATACTGACAGGCTTCTGTCCCCTGTCTATTTTAAGCACTGCACGAGGATCTTTAGACCAATGATTTCTCTTTAGTACTCACGGTCAGGAACCTCCGGGACCCTCCCAGACTGAGCCAAAAATCTATATTCTGAAGGTTTTTACAGAGGGGTGTTCACATATCATTCATAAATTGATTTATGGAACATCTCATATTTAAAAACCTGTCAACAGGTGTTTTTATGGCTGTTGCCACCATATGGTGATTGATGCAATTTTAACAACTTAATAGATGTTTCATGAGATCTTTAACAATTATTTATATTTAGAAACTTAACATTTGTTTATATAAATAGAATTTGTCAATGTAGCATAAAATAGGAATGTTGATGAGTTTGCAGGTGCAGTGAACGTTTCCATGGTAACAGCGAGTTCCACCAATCAGAAATGGAATCTGGAATGGTTTTGATGCCTTTGATGTCTGTGATGCCTTTGATGCTATGATGCGGACAAAGTTGCTTAGGAGGTTATAAATAGACCATGTAAGCAAGATCTCTACTATTCAGAGACAACTGTTGGAGAGAAGCTACTGAAAACACTTTGCTAGTCTGAGACTCATTCGATTAAGAGCAGAAATGGAGAAATTTGAGTATGAGTATGAAAGGAATGATATGGAGGAGCTCAACTGGCAGCTGCGACAGTTTGACAAGATGGTCCAGGAGCTGAGAAGAGACCAAAATAAGCTCCTGGCCAGGTTCCGTGTAGCCGCCAGAAAACGGTCCAATGAGCTTCCAGCAATCCAGACTCCAGGACACCAAGAGGTGGAAGATGTCCAGGGAGATCCCGCCCAGCCGGGGTGGAGTCTCGAGACAACCGGAGGTGGAAGACGTCCACAACGAGATCCTCCCAGCCGGAGGTGGAGTCTCGAGACAACCGGAGGTGGAAGACGTCCAGGAGAGATCCCCCCAGCCGGAGGTGGAGTCTCGAGACAACCGGAGGTGGAAGACGTCCAGGAGAGATCCCGCCCAGCCGGAGGTGGAGTCTCCGAGACAACCGGAGGTGGAAGACGTCCAGAGAGATCCCGCCCAGCCGGAGGTGGAGTCTCGAGACAACCGGAGGTGGAAGACGTCCACGGAGATCCCGCCCAGCCGGGGTGGAGTCTCCGAGACAACCGGAGGTGGAAGACGTCCACGGAGAGATCCCCGCCCAGCCGGAGGTGGAGTCTCCAGACAACCGGAGGTGGAAGACGTCCACGGAGAGATCCCGCCCAGCCGGAGGTGGAGTCTCCGAGACAACCGGAGGTGGAAGACGTCCACGGAGAGACCCCGCCCAGCCGGAGGTGGAGTCTCCGAGACAACCGGAGGTGGAAGACGTCCACAAAGAGATCCCCCCAGCCGGAGGTGGAGTCTCCGAGACAACCAGAGGTGGAAGTCAGACTTAAGAAGATGGAGAAGAGGAAGAATCTAAAGAATAAAGCCTGCAACAAAGAGGAGACTGCCCATCAGCTCAGTGAGGAGAAGCTGAAATCCAGCCTTGAGCTGGATCAAAGTCTGGAGGAGACCAATCCGGTGCGGATTTACAACAACAAACAGATTCTTTAGAAAATCAGAAGAAGCCTTCTCGATGGGAGAGATTCAAGAGTTCTCATTTTGTGAAGTTTACACTGCAGTTAGGTTGTTGCTTGGTCTTTTTTCTGATTCCATGTTGTTGCTGAATCTTGCTTTTCAGGTGGACTTTTCCTTAAATTCCAATTCAATCAATTTAACACGTAGCTCTGTAGTTTGTACATTTGGAGGTCTGTCAGTAGAGAGATGAATGAAACCAATCGGTGCTGCCTACACTGTGTTATCCTCCTGCTAGAGTTAGCACCCAACAGGCTTAAACAGGGCAAGTTTGAAACCGGTTTTTAGCCTCTTAACATGTTCAAAATGTCATTAAAGGTGCCCCCTATGTGCAGTACTTCCTTCAGAGTGAACACAGTGAATCTGTAGATGTGACAGAAAGGCGTGTTTCGACTAGTTTGGACTTCTTTTTTCATCCACAGATTCACTGTGTTCACTTGGAAGGAATAACTGCACACGAATAATGTACGAACAACAGAGCTACGTGTTGAAATTGACCGGAATTCTCCTTTAACAAGCCAGGAGTAAAGCTGTTCACCTCTAACCTGCTTTACTTTCAGCGCTACACATCTGCTCCCTCTGCCAAGGACACTATCACTCCAAATCCCCTTCGTGAAAACAAGAAGGACGAGAAGTAAAACACTGACACACACACACACACACACACACACACACACACGCTGTAACAGGCTGAAGGGCAGTGGGAAGGTGCAGTGTATCGTCCTCAGACAGCTGGTTTCTGTCTTTCAGGACTTTGCACATTCCCACTGTGTCTGCTTGGGTTTAATCTGGGTGCTCCAGTTTCCTCCCACTAAGGTAGTAAGTACTTGTGTGTAGTAACACCTTCAATAAATTCTTTGAAAATACTTTCTGTATAGTTGTATTTCTGTAGAAAGTGTCTTTTTCTGAGCCCACTAGATGGCAACGTGTGTTCGACAAAGGGTTAAAAGCCCACTGAATTACTCTACATTCACACATGTTACAAGAGGCCGAGACACAGCGACAGGCTGCCATTCATTTTCAATGGGAGTGGCCGATTGCCAGCGACAAGCTTGCTGCTGCCACGAGCAGGGCGGGGCCAAAATAGACGACAAGTCTATAAAAAACCATGGAAGCAGCTGTCGCCATGGTCCCGCTACACGTCCTGTGATGCCGTGTTCATCCTGCTACGTCCTGCTGTGTCCTGCTACGTCCTACTGTGCCTTGTAATGCCGCACAATTAGTGGTGTGAAAAAGTGTTTGCCCCCTTCCTCATTTCCTGTTCCTTTGCATGTTTGTCACACTTAAGTGTTTTGGAACATCAAACCAATTTAAACAATAGTCAAGGACAACACAAGTAAACACAAAATGCAATTTGTAAATGAAGGTGTTTATTATTAAAGGTGAAAAAAAATCCAAACCATCATGGCCCTGTGTGAAAAAGTGATTGCCCCCTTGTTAAAACATACTATAACTGTGGTTGTCCACACCTGAGTTCAATTTCTCTAGCCACACCCAGGCCTGATTATTGCCACACCTGTTCACAATCAAAGCATCACTTAAATAGGAGCTGCTTGACACAGTAAGGTCCACCAGAAGATCCTTAAAAGCTACACATCATGCCGAGACTCAAAGAAATTCAGGAACAATTGAGAAAGAAAGTATTTGAGATCTATCAGTCTGGAAAGGGTTATAAAGCCATTTCCAAAGCTTTGGGAATCCAGCGAACCACAGTGAGAGCCATTATCCACAAATGGCGAAGACATGGAACAGTGGTGAACCTTCCCAGGAGTGGCCGGCCGCCCAAAATTACCCCAAGAGCGCAGCGACGACTCATCCAAGAGGTCACAAAAGACCCCACAACAATGTCCAAAGAACTGCAGGCCTCACTTGCCTCAGTTAAGGTCAGCGTTCATGCCTCCACCATCAGGAAAAGACTGGGCAAAAATGGCCTGCATGGCAGAGTTCCAAGGAGAAAACCACTGCTGAGCAAAAAGAACATCAAAGCTCGTCTCAATTTCTCCACAACACATCTTGATGATCCCCAAGACTTTTGGGACAACATTCTGTGGACCGATGAGACAAAAGTGGAACTCTTTGGAAGGTGTGTGTCCAAGTATATCTGGTGTAGAAGGAACACTGCATTTCATAAAAAGAACATTATACCAACAGTAAAATATGGTGGTGGTAGTGTGATGGTCTGGGGCTGTTTTGCTGCTTCAGGACCTGGAAGACTTGCCGTGATAAAAGGAACTATGAATTCTGCTGTCTACCAAGAGATCCTGAAGGAGAATGTCCGACCATCTGTTCGTGTACTCAAGCTGAAACGAACTTGGGTTCTGCAGCAGGACAATGATCCTAAACACACCAGCAAGTCCACCACTGAATGGCTGAAGAAAAACAAAATGAAGACTTTGGAGTGGCCTAGCCAAAGTCCTGACCTGAATCCTATTGAGATGTTGTGGTATGACCTTAAAAGGCTGTTCATGCTCGAAAACCCTCTAATGTAACTGAATTAGGACAATTCTGCAAAGATGAGTGGGCCAAAATTCCTCCAGGACGCTGTAAAAGCCTCATTGCACATTATCGCAAACGCTTGGTTGCAGTTGTTGCTGCTAAGGGTGGCCCAACCAGTTATTAGGTTTAGGGGCAATCACTTTTTCACACAGGGCCATGATGGTTTGGATTTTTTTTCACCTTTAATAATAAACACCTTCATTTACAAATTGCATTTTGTGTTTACTTGTGTTGTCCTTGACTATTGTTTAAATTGGTTTGATGTTCCGAAACACTTAAGTGTGACAAACATGCAAAGGAACAGGAAATGAGGAAGGGGGCAAACACTTTTTCACACCACTGTACACGGTTTGATCCAAATCTGAGACAGTAAAACAACCTGCAATTTCATTTGAACCCAGAAGAATGACTGCCTGAAAAATAGCCATATTAGTTAAAAAATGTATTTCATTGCCAAGACATATCCATGTATCTAACAGAGCAGTGTAAATATTATATCAGGCCATCCTCAACCTTACAGTGGGCTACTAGCTAGTAATGTTCACTCAGCGTGTTGTTGTTAAACTGTGTAAAAAGAGCGGTGCCGTTAAATCACCGGTTTCAGGTACGTACGGTACCACCTGGATGGTTTTAATATTTCATAAAGTGTTGTTTCTGTCATATTTTATAATCATCAGAAATCATTACATTCATACTGTATATTCAAACATAAACCGGTGTCCCATAGCAACAATAGAATTGAATATAATCAATAACCATCTGGATTGAAAACATAGGAATACATGTTGTGGTTGTCATAACAACACATTGAATACTAGAACCCAACTTTGTTCTGACACATTCACTCAAACAGCAGTTTGTAGCAGAGTCATTTGTGACAATCCAAAGGTGCATATTGCAACGAGAAAAGAACGATGGAAAACATGGACTTCAACTCCAGAGAGAATTTCTACCTCAGTTACCTTGAAGAACAACTACGGTGTGAGCTGAAGGACAGCGAGCGCGCTCACCCAATGTGAATCTGAGGGAGAGTTCACCTGATCATCCGGGAGGACTTGCTGGCCGATTTCCTTGATCAGCTCCAACAACAGAGAGAGGGCAGCAGTTGGAGCCAGGAGAAAGAGCTAATGCAGAGGGAGATGGGTGAGTTGAAAGTTAAGCTTGCTGAATGTGTCCTCTCACCCAGGGCAGAGCAGCTGAAAACCCAGCTGGTCAAAACCAGCAACAGGCTGCGAAAAGCCCAGAAGGATCTGGACCTGCAGTTCTTCATTTCTGAAGACCTGAAGGTCGAATTGGAGCAGATCAAGGGAGAGAAGGAGGCCCTGAAAAGGAAGTGGAGACTCAGAAGATCGAGCTTCATAAAGAGAGACAGGCGCTCAAGGTAAGTAGGACCAACGTGGAGTTAGAGTTGGATGAGGCTCTGGCTCAACGTGTCCCCACCCCACCGGAAGCGGAGTATCTGAAAACCCAGCTGGGAAAAATCTGCAACAGGCTGCGAAAAGCAAAAGATCTGGGCCTGCAGTATTTAATTACTGAAGACCTGAAAGTGGAATTAAAGCAGGTTAAGGGAAGCAGGCCCTTAACAATATTGTGGCGACTCAGAAGTTGCAGCTTCGTGAGAGACAGACGCTTAAGGTAGGTAAGACCAACGTGGAGTTGGAGTTGGAGAGCTTTCTGGAGATGGAGAGGCCCGAGCTCAGGAGCTGAAGAACAAATTGAGCAAGATGGAGGAAGCTCTCCGAGAACAAGAGGAGGAGGTAAAGGAGATAATGGTAAGATCCCAGGCTTCCCATAGAGCCCAGCTGGAGATGCAGGACCAAAGCAACAAGAACCTCATGGCTGCTCTTGGGAAGAAGTGTGAACATCAGCTGGTGAGTGAGGCGTGTCCAGGAGCAGGACCTTGCTGCTGGAGGAGAGCCAGAAAACAAGAGCCTCCCATGTGGCTCAGATAGAGGAGCAGGGCTTTGAGAGTGACTGCCTCCTGGCTGCTCTGAAGAATACTGAGCAGCAGCTGGAGTAATCTCAACCAGTGGAAAGAGGACAAGGTATCCCTCCTTCAGGCCACAGAAAGCCTGAAGCTAACTCAGCAAGAAAAAGAGCAGGAGTGGGACAGGACTGAGAGCACCTTGAGGTCCCAGCTGATAGATCTTCAGAGCCAGTTAATGCAAAAGCCAAAGAAGAAGAAGTGGTACAAAGGCTTCTACCTGGCTGAAAATGCATTTGTACTGGTATAGTGTCTGTCTGTCTGTCTGTCTGTGCTCTGGTTTTCTGTGTGTGTGGTGTCTTTCTGTCTGTTTGTGCGTGTGTGTCTGTCGGTCTGTCTGTGTGTGTGTGTGTGTGTGTGGTCTGTCTGTTTTGTGTGTGTGTGTGGGTCTGTCTGTTTGTTTGTGTGTGTGGGTCTGTCTGTCTGTGTGTGCGTGTGGGTCTGTCTGTCTGTGTGTGTGTCGGTGTGTGTATGGGTATGTGTGTGTTTGGGTCTGTGTGTGTGTGTATGTCTGTCTGTCTGTCTGTCAAGTCTATGTGTTTGGGTCTGTTGTGTCATCTGTGTGTTGGTGGCTCGGTCTGTGTGTGTGTGTGTGTGTGTGTGTGTGTGTGTGCTGTGTGTGGCTGTCTGTGTGTG
Source organism: Percina caprodes (assembly GCA_013375575.1). Classification (NCBI taxonomy): domain Eukaryota; kingdom Metazoa; phylum Chordata; class Actinopteri; order Perciformes; family Percidae; genus Percina; species Percina caprodes. Next base: position 51,428 of record JABXJD010002244.1, read on the forward strand.
TGTGTGTGTGTGTTTCTGTGTGCGTGTGTGTGTGTGTGTGTGTGTGTGTGTGTGTGTGTGTGTGTGTGTGTGTATCTGTATGCGTGTGTGTATCTGTGTGTGTGTGTGATGGGTCTGTGTGTGTGTGTGTGTGTGTGTGAGAGAGTGTTTGGGTCTTTGTGTGTGTGTGTGTGTGTGTGTGTGTGTGTGTGTGTGTGTGTGTGTGTGCGCGCTGCATTGCCGCAGGGCGTGTGATGCATCAGTGCAGTAGTGTTGGAGTAGTTAGTGCTTGTAGTTAGCATGTAGCATGCAGCATGTAGCATGCAGCATGTAGCATGCAGCATGTAGCATGCAGCATGTAGCATGTGCATGCAGCATGTAGCATGTAGCATGCAGCATGTGCGCACTGCTTCTGCTCGCCACTCTGCTTCCAGCTACTGCCACGGACAGCCCTTTGTTTTCAGGGGCGGAAGAGGCCGAGTGTGTCGCCTCCTCCGCCGGTACATAGCCTCTCCACTGCCAAGACCTCGTACGCCTCCCGTGGCACACAGGAACTGGTCCCTCGTGGTTCCAGGCTAAGTTGTACAGGATCTCGGAGCAGCAGTGGGCCCCAGAGGCGGCATGCAGGTCCATCGGCGAGTGGAAACGCCTGATGCCCGTCAACCACTGTCCCAGCTATGGGTAAATAGCTGACTATGGGTAAATAGCCCCAGCTATGGGTAAATAGACCCCAACAGCAGTGCAGGCGGAAGATGTTGGTGTGAGAACCACCACAACGTCTGGGAAGAAGGAAGAAGGCTACCCCACAGCCACGTGGGTTAACTCGAGAGGGTACAGCAGCTAGGGAGCGAACCCTGTGGCGATGTGAGAAAACTGAAATTATTCTTCACAACTATATAATAACTACTGCATACACAAACAATAGCTATAAAAATGATGTCCTGTTTGTTGGTGTGCCGGCCCTGGGCCTGTCCTACATGTGTACTGTGGTTTGTCTTGTTAACTTGCAGGTGTAGCGGAGGCGATGATGAGACGACTGTGATCACCGGGCGGTCCTCCCAGAATATTTAACCCCGCCTTCCCGAGACCGGGCGGCCATCCTCCCGACGGCGCTCCAACATGTTTTCTCTCTGTTAACTACTGACAACATGCAGCTCACATTCTCCGTTACATCCATCCACCTTCATTCATCACTGATGCCGACAATCACACCTCCCCGTGCTCGTTTGCATCATTATTTAATAAATGTCACTTTATTATTGTTACGTTGCTGTGCATCTCCGTCTTTTGTTCGGTCGTAACAGGTTAAGGGCTCGTTTGCCGTGAGTACAAAACCAGGACCATGTTTGTAGTTTTTCTGTAATTAATCCTAGTTAGTTGCTGTTGAGGTAATTTGGTTTAGTTGAGCTGGTCTATTGTTGTTTAAATGTTACGTTGCACTACAGTCATGTGTGATATAGTCTGAAGTATAAATCAGGGGCAAACGCTGATCTGCATCCTAAACCCCCAACATATAAATTGGCTCAAATTATTTAATTATTGTTAATTATAATATACTAAATATAGGTTTTTGTCTGGAGATACATGTTGGTCATCCAAAGAAAATAATTAAATTAACAGGGAGCATTTCTTTCAGGACCATTTTGCAGGTTTACTACGAGTCTCACGTAGCTTTGGACTTTAACACAAAACAGGTTGATTTAGGGTCACAGAGCCTTTCAAACAACGTTTTATGAAGAAGAAGAAATGCTTTACAATATACACTGGTTATTGTCAAATCAGCTACAAACTTGAATTATTTGGTAAATATTAATTATCAGTATACTTTGTTTTGGGAATAATCAATAAATCCTTTGATTTTAAAACAAATTTCGAGTCGCCATGACTCACAGAAGAATTCATAAAATAAACATGACAATATTAAAAAAAAATGAATAAATGGAGACATCCATTTTGTTTGGTCATCACTTAATGCACCATATTACATTTTTGTAAAAACAGTGCAGCAGCATTAAGTAATAAATTATTACAAAAATACAGAGAAAATAATTACATATTTGGTTCATGTTTTAATTACAAAATGCAGCGAAGCAGAATTGTCCCAATGGAACTACAGATCCGCTACCCGATCTGGCAGACCTGCATAGCTGCCGGTAGAGAGCCAGTGTAAAACTAGACTTCTGCACCTCCTCAGTAAAGAGAGACTTTGGCCAATCAGGGAGAGGAGAGAGAGAGAGAGAGAGAGAGAGAGTGAGAGAGAGCGTTCCTATTGGCTGTTCTGCAGAGCAGAGATGGAGACTACAGGAAGAGGTCTTAACTCTATTTGAAATTCTACAGATTGCATTTTGCTTTCTTTGCAGCTTTAATTAATCAGTTGATTAACAGAATATCAATTATCTATTTTCATAACTGATTATTCATTTTGGTCATTTTTTCCCCAAGCAAAAATATGATGGTTTCATTCTCAAACTTGAGAATTTGACTTTTGTTGGTGTGCTGTAAAGTTAATACTTGTGAGTCAAGCAAATCAAACAATTTGTAGACTGATGGGCCTTTTCACACACCTAATAATCTAATATCTGCAGATTAATCAATAATGAATAAGGTTTCTGAGAAAGACAGGCAGCACGATGAGGCAGAAGCTCTACCACACAGGAGACTTGCAGGTGTGATTATGGGCTGCTATTAAAAATGATTCAAAAGCATCCTTACTAAACTTTGACATATACCACTCAAATAGTCCCAACAATATTAAGTCAATGTTATTTTATTACCATTTTATGTAGACAAGGGCTATTGGCTCTAAATTCCAAAATGAAGGGAAAAATCTGGTAATGAGATGAACTGAAGAGTTAGACTAAGGGCCCTTTTTAACGTTCGCTTTTTGCGTGGCGCCTGGTGCAGCTGCGTTTAGGGCGCGTCCAACTCCACTTTTCAAGTTTGACAGCGCCAGGCGCATGGTTCACAAAGGGTTGTACTTATTTCATAGGTGTGTTTTGGATGTATCATGCATGTTTGATTCTGAGGCATGTTAGATTCTTTAACAAGACATGATATGATATGGACCAGAGTGGCATTAATTCCTCACATACACAAATGTTGAAGACTGGGAGGATCTCTTTAGAAATGGGAGAGGCCAGAGAACAACTGCTCTCTTCTGTTGATTTGAGTTCTGACAATAGAAAGTGATACTGTGGCTGCTGAAAAAAATGGCTATTTTGATGAAGGCAACATTTGAAGTTCAAAGTCATACTCAGATTAAAATAATTTATTTCTTACTCTGATAATGTCATCATCCCTGTTTATGTTCTAATTTTGTTAAAGGGAGACACATACCAATCAGTAGTTTTAATGGGCACATTCTGCTTTCATTCTGATGGCTGCATAATAATCAATATCGCTCAAAGGTGTTGCCAAATATGGCTGTCAAGTGAACAGACTTTGCCTAAAAAGACAGTCAAACTACTGAAACGGAAACTATTACTTGTCATCATCTAGAGACTCAACAAAAAGCTGAAGTTCCTTGACACTCTGCAGTCTCCGTCTGTAAGAGACGCAGAAACTCATCTAGGCGGTCAAAAATGGCTGCTTCAGGTTCATGGAGACAATCACAATTCTGCTTCAATCTGCATAAAAACCCAGGACCAACATGGAGACAAAATATTAATATAAAAACAGATTATAATCAAAGGAAGAATGTAATACAAGTCACTTTAATAATACACTAACCTGTGCTCTGTGAACAAAGCACACCACCTGGCTTTGGATCCTTGACCAATCTCACGCAATGATCTCCTTTCTCCTCAGAGAAAAGTTTCTCCATAAGGGCATCAACTTTCAGTCACATTATTTTCATCATTTCACTCACTAAATTGCGTCGGTCTTGTTCAAGCATTTCAAAACCTATATTCTGAGTGGGTTCAGGCAGATAATTCACCTCTGACCTCATAGCCTTCTTTGGTCTTCTGGTATCCACTGACCTCCCTACTATACAGAGCTCCACAGACCCAGCAATGCACAACTATGTTTCAATTTATTTTAAAGTATATGCTGTATCTCAGCACCACACATGTGGAGCCAGCCTCTGTCAAGCATGGAAATTTGTCCACAATGCTTTTGCAACAATGGCTCTCCGTGGGTTGATTGATCTTTATGGCAATATTGCTCTGCCAAGCTGTCAAGAATGTCACTAGACATTGATCTAGAAACTTCTAATATCTGAAAAACTTACAGGTCACTCATCAATCAGGCCACTGAATGTAAGGCCACTTTGGTAAGTTGTTTCTGAAGAAAAGACAAACATATTGCATGGCGTGGCTTAAATACAAACAAACAGCATGGTGTTATCAGACAAACTTGTTTTCAGGAAATGTAATGCAATTTAAAGGACTAAGCCCAATGTTATAATATATATATATACAATTTTATATAAAATAATGCATTGGTCAACCTCCTTAGTTTACAAGGTACCACTACACACACACACACACACACACACACACACACACACACAGCTTGTTTTTTCAGGAAATGTAATGCAATTTAAAGGACTAATTAATGTTATAATATATATATATATATATATATATATATATATATATATATATATATATATATATATATATATATATATACAATGTTATATAAAATAATGCATACACACACACAAGTGAGGTAGCTTGTTAGTTTATAATTTCTGTGCTACAACTGCCCATTGAAATAAAATGTACAATTATCAGACTGTGAAAGTAAAATGATAATCCTCTCCAGCACAGTAAGGATTAAAGTCCGAAAATATCACACCTAGCCAGTAACATGTGTGATGTACAGTGGAATGTTAGCAAGCTAGAAAAATACAGATAAACTAGCAGCTCCACATCACAGGCGAAAATGGTTAACATTAAGTACTCATTGCAGACTGAAACAACTCAGAAACAGCTTAATCTGCTACAACAATAGCTAAATATAGAGTACAAATTTACATCGTTTCTGACTTCTAAACGGGCGACCGCCGTAAACACAAGGCGATCTCGGGGATTTCTTACGTAACTACGTAAGAAATCCCTACTACGTACTCCTTGTTCATACTTGCACCGTACACATTTCACTATTTAGCAAGCCATTATATGTATGGGTAGTTTTTAAACTAAGTCCGTCTCATCATGACCTAACGTTAGTCGGTGTCATGGAGCTTGCTAGGCTAGTCAAACCAGCTAGCGTCAGATAGCTTGTCAACATATGGGCTAACTAACTTAGCTAGCTACATTCAGAGGAGTAGTTCGTTACTTGCATTTTAGTTGAAGGCAAGTATAGAATTTCTCCACATAGCTGGTCAATACATAGCTACTACTAGCTAGCTAGCTAATGTAAAAAGTGCAATGTTTGTTATTTTCCGCGCCTACGGCTAACATATCTCTTACGTTTTTAAACTACGTTATATTGTAGGTGTGAATGCTCAGTTCACAGTATTTCGTTAAAACTTTCACTTAGTAAAGACAAAACTCAAAACAAGACTGAAATATTAGCTAGACAGTAGAAAAAGTTGACTTACGCCAACAGTCGCAGAATGCCTCGGTCCTTCGACGGAGGAGACCAGAGACCCGTTAACGGCTTCGCTCTGGCTCTGGAAGAGACGTTGACTGATGTGGTCTGCGCATGTGCAAAATGACATAGCGAGCTGAACCAGACGGTGAACTTCAACTTCATGTTGAGAAGACAAAAATAGCTCAGTTGTGTCATCTGTGTGTTAGAATTTCCGAGCAAAACACAGATGTGTTATCTCAACAACAGTATTGAAAACTTTTGAGTTGAAAGTTGACATGACCCAAAAACAGAAGTTGAGTCAAAAAGGGGAAATAATCTTTTACAGTGTATCCTACTGTAAATCACAACATTTCATTGAACAACTTCATTTTGAAGAAAGACAGACAAGACAACATTTGAGAAAGGTGGGTGTAGTTTTCTTTTGTTAAATTAGGTACAATAATATTTCATAACTTATACACATAATTTCATCAATATTAAGGGATAGTCTTATATGTATATACTTTTGGTCTCCTTAAGCCTTTTCAGAATATTAGCTCATAAAATAACAATCTTTGTTGCTTACAGTGAGGTTTGAAAGTTTGGGCACCCCAGGTAAAAAGTTGTATTAATGTGCATAAAGAAGCCAAGAACAGATGGAAACATCTCCAAAAGGCATCAAATGACAGATTAGACATTTGTATTATATGTCACAAAAAGTTAGATTTTATTTATCATTTACACTTTCAAAATACCAGAAAACAAAAAAATGGTGTCTGCAAAAGTTTGGGCCCCTGCAGAGTTAATACCTTGTACCCCTTGTCATTCATCGTCTATAGGCTGTTAATGTTTAGTGTCTGCGGATAATTTGGCATTAACTAAAATACATATGGAAATAAGACAGTGGTGAGGTTTTGTGTGTGTGTGTTTTCTAATTAAGCTCTTTTTGTGTTTATTTTAGAATGGCTTGCAGAAGGTCCTATCCAAGCGCCCACAGACCCCTCATTCCCGGCCTCCTCCTCCCGTCACCGTGGTGGCGATGAGGGATGAGAGGCGGAGTGGTGTCGTGGGGTTTGATGTTGAGTGGGAGTTGCCAAGGCCTTGGC
>JABXJD010000026.1:0-62500 GCA_013375575.1 Percina caprodes
GACTACAGATGTAGTCTAACGGCATTACGCCCTACAGGCAAAAGCTAGTAGTGGTGACATTGAAGTCATGCAACTGGGATATTGTTCCTTCATAGCCTAACATTGGCTTTTTACTCCTGGCGATTGTATTTACACTTCTAAAATCATAAGTGTTTTTTAAGAGGATCTTGCTGAACAATACATGTATCATGAACTGCTGTTTGCTGCAGAACTTATTTCTTTTGCAATAATCCAAAAGCAAATGGTATAAACCCATTGGCATTTTGTCGAGGGAACCATGCTGGCAAATGCTATCGTACTGGGTAGGTCTAAAAAATACATCGTCCCTGCAGCACTCTATTTCAATACTGGTGTGTCCACTTACCCATGCATGCCAGCACACATAAATACAAGCTTTATATTCTACACACATTGGCTGTTATGGGGAAGGTGGTGGGAAATGGGGGTTCAGTCTTTTGAGGTGGGTGGCCCCCATGTGGGGGTCCTGTCAGAGACAGGACAGAGGTGCTGTTTGAGGTGAGGGGCGGCTGTTCGTCACGCCGCCTGCCTGATTCAAATTGTCAGGGTCATGTGAAATATTGACCTGGCTGTTTGCCTTCACAGGGTAGACTGGGACTTGACTCGGATTGAAATGGATCCATACCTCTGTAATCAGTAACTGACACACACACACGCGCACACACACACAAACAAACAATTGGCTTCAACATCTCTCACCCCTTTCCACTGTGATTGCCTTCTGTCAATTGCTTTTTTTCTAGTATTTGCAGGTCTGAAAAAGTATGGGAAATTGCACATTTTAACAGTTTCATCATTCATTTCTAATCTCTTTGTTAATTTGTTCAGTATTAATGCTTAGTTTAGTATCATAGTAGATTTTGAAGTAAAATGTTAAGTCAACTGATAACATTTATTTGGGGGTGTCCAGGGTTGTGTACATTACTGTAAAGTCTAGGTCCTTGAAAACGATTAGATGAAGGGTATATAGTGCACTTTTAAAGCTGGGATTGGCATGGAACTCTCCTGGTTGAATTGTGTGAACATCAGTACACAAAAATATCTGGAGCATGGTTCACAAAAACATTTGTCTCTGTAACTGCAGATGCATTTGCGAGTCCATTGGGAGTGGAACTCTGCAATACATTGTCAGATGGGTCGTAGCGTGGCATTTGTTTTGATTAGTGTGCTTTGACATGTTAAAATGAGCGACAAAATCTTGTGTTGCTAATGGCAACTTGCATGTTTAGTAAAAGGGCCCTCACGATTCTTCTCAAGCTAAATGCACTGGTTTGTGTTCATGATGCTAAGAGCGGGAAGTGAAAGGTTAAGCTTTGCAGAAACCTGATATTCAGCAGTTCAAATCTGTTCACATTTGGATTCTTGGTAAACTTTGGATGAATTCAGCAAGTATGGTGGAACATATTGTTTCCAGTTTAACTAAGGAACCGTTCTGAATTTGCTAACAAAATGTACTGTAAAAAGTAATGTATCTTATTTTTTACCTCTACGGTTGAAAAAGCAGTAAAGTAATGTGATTACTTGCAATAAATGAGTGAATAATTAACTCAATTTTTTTGAAAAAGTTATTTGCTCAGCACTGGTTGTGGAAATTGCATGGTAGATCCACAATTAACCCTGGAAAAAGAAAAATTATATAATTATTGAATCTTTTCTGCAGCTTTTTCTTATTTGTGTACTTGTGACTTCCCTCTCTTCTGTTTAAATCACAGACCGATGATGCCTTCAGGCTGTAACAGTGGTGAGCCTCGAAGAGAGCTGTTTATGAATACAGTAGAACTGCACACATACACACATGAGCTCATTCCTCTTTCTTACAGCCTCTTTTTGAAACACTTAACATGAATTACAGGAAACCCTCCAAACCTGAATGGTTGCCATGGGGTTTTAGGAGGGGAAAATTGTGGGGAAAAAAAATAGAATAAAAACCAACAGGGAAAAAGGCCAAGCCATTAAAAACGTATGGATATGAACTTGAAGGAAACAGAAATGTGAGTTTTAGATTATAGGTTATACATTTAACAGTAATAGGCTACAGACTCAAATAATTGTTTCGTCATCTCTGAATTAAAACCTTCAGTGAGATGAACAAATTATGACAAGAGCCTTGGATCACTGGGCAGCGCTGCAGTAAATCCATCAGCATTTACACCTTAGATTTACAGCAGGAACGCTCAGTGGGAAAACCGGTCCATAACACTGTTCAGTGGACTCTCTCTTTTTATTTTATTAATCCTAGGAATGTTTTAACCGCTTCTACTCACTTTTACACAGTTGATACACATTTACACCTTTTCAGATGCCTGTTTTGATCTCCTACGTCTGTCCAAAGCCCTAACTGAATAATAAATGAATTTAATACACTATACTGTAGGAACACTGGCTCACAGGAAGTTCCACATGCATCATCGTCGGTCCTTTTGGCGCGAGACTACATAAGGAAAGCGTACCAGTAAAATTCAATTTGTGGGTGTCTTTGTTTCCCTGTTTAGTATTGGTTACATTTTGGATAGCACTGTTCAAATATGTGTTTTTTCCATTAGATGGTACAGTAGTCTAGTTTTTTATGTTCCATTTTCTCTAATTGTCTTCAGGCGACAGCATGGCCGACTTTTAAAGGCTATTTCAAAATTTTGGGAAATGTGCTTATTCGCTTTCATCAGAGAAGACTCATACGACTCTCATGTCTGTCCAGTAAATATGTAACCAAGCCTGGTTGGCCTGTAACTTTGGCAAAGGAGAAGTCATTTCCATGGAGTCTCCACTGGTTGCCTGGCAACTGGTCCCAACCAAAAAACTGTCCAGCATAAAATGTCCTCTAAAATTACATTACATGTCATTTAGCTGACGCTTTTATCCAAAGCAACTTCCAATTAAGTGTTTCAACCCTGAAGGTGCAAACTCCAGTACATTAGCTTTAAATGAGCAAAACTACAAACATTGTATTGTTGTTTTTACTCTTTTATTTGATCCTGCAAGAAGAAATCCAGTTTATTAATCAGCTTTAGGGGTGTTGCTTTTTGTTATGTTTGGACAGAGCTAGACTAGCTGTCTCACCATTTCTAGTATTTAAGCTATGTTAACTGGCCAGAGTCTCCAACTATCCGACTTTAAGCAGAAACAGTTGAAGGGACGGATACAGCATTCCAGAAACATTCCAATGGGTTGCCGTAGTAGTGGGTACGACAAACCAGTCCTACTTCCCTACTACAGTTTCAACAGAAACCCATTGGAATGTTTCTCGAACACCGTAGCCGTCCCTTGAACCGCCGCTGCTTAAAGTCCCTAGATACCGAACAGGCAGAGAGTGGTATCGATCTACTCAAACAAACAAGCATATTCCCCAAAATATATAGCAAGTCATTTAACTCACATATTGTACATGAAACTATAAAAGCAAACAAGCATTTTTATGGAAAATAAATAACTAAAATATATAGGTTTTAGAAGGTCCATAGCTCTGTTTACTTTATTTCTTCTAGTTTATTCAGTGCAGCTGATCCTGACATTTGACCTCTAAGGAAGAGGAAGTGTTGGGTAAGAACCCCCCCCCCATGAAGCTTAACATGTAACATAAAACCAGTTTGGGGGATATTGGCATCAAACATGTGCACACACAGTTTCATTTTAACTCAAGTTTCAGTGAGATCAGGTTTTAACTTGTTTGTATGTGGTTGATAGGAAACACACAGTTATAATCTGATTCATAACGAGTCACACAAACAGAAACCCACATCCTAAAATGCTGAAATAAGCACCGTCAGAGTCCTTTCATCAGTTTGCTTAATTTATTTAACGCAAAATAAACTGACCACTTACAAATGTACAATGCATGGAGACAAACATGACTCAATGACATAATCAAAGAAATGCACTCTTCATTTAGCATTTATTTTGTTTTTTTCCCATTTCAAGTTACTTTAACAATGTGTACGCTCAATTATATTTTCTGTGTCTCTTATTTCCACCTTTGACCATATGGCTTGGAGAAGACTGCTGCCAGAGAGTTTGGTTGAGCTCCATGCGTCATCTGCTAAGAACGCATCATCCATCTATCTAAACAGTATCCTACCTGTTCCAGCTTCCTGTATTTTCTCTAGCAAAATCTTTCCTGACTGCAGCCTTCTCTCATGAAACCCCCTTGCATTAATTAAGACGTCTAACGCCCACAGAATGAGGGCTGATCCGATCCTGGAGACTTGGAAAGCTGGACTGATCTGACAAGCTCAGCGGAAAGGAGGGAGTGAGAAAAAGAGAGAGAGGAAAACTTATAATGTGATTTTCAAAAGGGAGTTTGATTTCATCCTGCAGGTATTTGGAAAGGAGACAGGCTCCAGGGATAAGGCTCGCCTTTGTGTAAACTTTCCGCTGTATTTAAAAAAAAAAAAAAAAAAAAAGGGAAAAAGGACTACTTTAATTTCTGGGAACGAATACTGGAGGAGCTGCGGTGGAAAGTTGGGGGCAAGTGCTGGGCATGGTTTTGATTAAACGGTATGGGAGCGTTGCAGAGCGTTTGCACGTTCTTCATTCCGGCTGTCAATCAGCACTTGTGTACCTCAGAGGAGGAAAGAAACTGAATGAGAACCAGATAAGAGTTTTTAGCCACAGGAACATTACTCAGACAATGTATCAACCTCATTGGTGAATTTAAACTATGCTGGATGAAGCAGTTGTAGACCACATGTTAGCTAGCTGATCGGTTTGAATGGCTAACACCTGTCACGCTATAAATAAAGAATAATCATGACAGTATCCCAAGATGGTGAAAAGCTAGTCTGTATCGACGACGGTTCATTTACGGGATAGTTATGATGCTGCCGGGAGATGTCCCTTATTTTCCACTTTCTTTCTTTTGGTTTAACGAAATGCGAATAAACCAGAGCTTGTTTTTCTTCTATCCAGGAATGTTGTGTGGTTTAGCCAGACGGTCCTCCGCACCGCTGTGGAGATGGGTCTGGCTATGCAAGACTAGTGAGTAATTATAATATAAGTAATTATAACATAATATTCAAATAGGTTGGAAAAAACAATCTCAGGCAAAGAATAAAAGTTATAACTGTGGCTAGCAAGAGTTCTCTCGCAAAAACTAATATGGCGCCTATCTATAACGTCCGCTTTCTCTAACCTGGGACCATGAGTCCCACTTAACTACTGAGCATATTGTGATCTGGTCACAATGCAGGCATAATTAAGATAACATGAACACATATTACAGTTTTTTCCAATTGCTAACACACTAAAATGACATGCATAGCACACTTACTTAAACTGACACAAAGAGAGCAAAACCTCTTCTCAAGTCTCCAAAAGTCTAAACACATTCTGCTTTACACACATTTTGCCATTCAAAATGACACTTTGCACCAAACACTGTTCTCTGGATAAGACACAACAATCTGACAAAGTCACATGTTTGTCATTTCAAACCACTGCCATTCAAAATGACACTACATGAGCTAATTGGCCAATATTTTGTTAATCGTTACCACTTCAATCCGGGAGTAAGCACTATGAAAATACCACAGGTGGGCACCTTTTTTCTAACAACAACGGAATATGCTGCCTTATTATTTTTCTTGTCTTTTTTTTAATCTATATACTGTATATTTTTCTGCATCTTTTTTTTCAGTTTACTGTTATTTGTGAGCATATTTTAGTTAAGTCCAATGTACATATATTTGCTGTGCATATGTTGTACTGACTTGTTTAATGAAAAAATAAAAAGAACAAATGTTTCAACAACATGTGTGTATCTGCAAATAATTATTTGCATGTGATCAATCTGAAGAATTTTCAACAATTTGAACTATTTTAGTATTATGGTGAAGCATACTAAAGATGAGTGCTTTTCATTATGCCCAACAGTGTGTAGTTGGTTAGAAAAAAATCTGGTAATATGAATGAAGTGTGTGCCATTTGGCGCAAATGTTTGATTTTGATGCTATATGTAGTTTTGGTTTCAGTGCTTCATTTTGCAGGATATTTGAGGTATTTTGCAGTGTGGTTTTGTTAATTATTTTGATAAAACCAGCCTAGTTAGCAAAATTGTGTTTTAGCAGTTGGAAAAAACTGTAATAGTGTGATGTAAAGTAGTCTATATCCTTGACGTTTCACTTCCGGGGTTGCTCCAGTGCCGCAAGAATTTTTGCTGGTTGCATGTATTTTTGCTGATCTGAGTTTCCTTTCACTTTATGTGTTGGAATTTTATACGGTGGATTTATGAGGACCATGGTTGACTTTTTCTCAGATCTCTGCAGGGTAAATTGAGACAGCTAGCTAGACTATCTGTCAAATCTGAGTTTTCTCTCGCATGACTATTTAACAGCGGCTCCATCTGGCGCTGCCCATGACGATTGTGATTGGTTTATAGAAATGCAAATAAACCAGAGCATGTTTTTCTACCATCCCGGAACGCTGTGTGGACTAGCCAGACCCTCCTCTGCGCTGCAGCGTGCGGATGGTCTGGCAAAGCGAGACTAGGTGTAAATGCAAAGGCTGATGCATCAGATATAACTATCTGACTAATGTATTATACAGATAAACTATTGTTCCACTCAGTGTTGAGCTATGAATACTTATTTCATGTTTTTTCTGGTAGCTTGTTTAAGAATAACGTCGCACCAAAGCTCTTGTCTGTGGCGGGTTGTTTTGAACTCTGAACAAAGACCTTTTGTGCTAATTATCTGCAGCAGCTCCTGAACATAAAGAACACCGACTTCCCAATGTAGAGATAGTGTAGCGCAGTTTATCAGTTAGTAAGACGAGAATTAAGGCAATGCATGTTAGTCAGATTGGTTTTAATGTTTGATATTCACAAACCGTTAACAGTCCTCTCAACCTCATGAGATTGCATCAAAGGTTCTGTTACAGCAGTGGTTTTGATTAGCTTGCCTTGTGCAACACTAGCTCTTGTCTCTCAACAAGTGATCTAATCCATGTACTTAAAATGTAATTTCCTAACATAATTAAAATGTTACATAACACACCTTTTAACTCTTCTACAACGGTAGCTGATTAGGAGATCTTGGCCTACAGGTATGTCTCGTTTTATACTGGTATGACGTGTTTCTGTTTTCTACTGACACCAAACGGTGGCTTGCTAAGTAACCCTGGAGAATACTGGCAAAATGTCAATATCTGTTTGAGTAAAGTAAACATGCTGTCAAAATCACATTTTGCTATATAAAATCCATCAAATTTACACACAAAGTTGGGTGTACTTGTCAGAAGAAGGTTGATGAGCTTGTGAAACAGTAATAATAATGTACTCTGTGGTTCTGGGGCAGCTTTTTTGAAAAGGTTACTGTGTAAAACAAAATGTAAAGAAGAAACTGACATTAAGGAAAGAAGGGATGGGTTGAGTTGCATTATGGGAAGTGTAGGCTCCAGTGTTTTTGGAGCTTGACCCATGCTTGTGACTAAAAGTCAGCATATCTCGGTCCTTCTTTTTAAAAATCTGTCTTTTGTGTTCCTCACCATGGCTGAAAAAATTATGTCTTAACAGTCATCATTTCATGAATTTTTACCAGAAAATGTAGTCCTAATGTTATGAAAAACTTTTGCAATCCTTTCTTCTTATTTTACATTTTATTTATTATTAATATTTTGTTTGATTTTTTATTTTCTTGATTTTTCAGATTCTGTGGTTCACGTGCTGATTTGATTTTTTATGTATTTTGAAATATCAACATACTGTAACAGAAGAAAACACAAGGATTTGAAAAATCGGCGGGTTTGAAAAAGCATGTTTTGTTTAAAAGATCACCAAAGAAAAAACAATTATCTTAGAAAGAAGCTCGAAAAAACGAATTGTTCGGCGGATTCTCAAAATTCTGACCGTCCCTGTACCGTCCATCTCACAAAATCCGCTGATATTATGTAAAAAACCTCCAAACGGGCCAAAAAAACACTGAGTGGAAAAAAAAGAACTCACAGAACATATCCAACTTCAATCAATTGTATAAAATCAACCGTTTGCATGATCAGGAAGCTATGAAAAGTATAACATTCTAGAGGTTTAAGACTTCAAATGGCATCCATTGTGTTGACAGTGTGACGCACGGCCATGTGATAAAAATTCATTCAATCCGTGACTAAGACTGCAAGCCTAAGCACCAAAACACAGCGTAGCTTAATGGTAAACAGGTGTGGAAGAAGTGTAGAGATCCTTTACTTCAGTAAAAATACTAATACCACACTGTAAAAATACTGTTACAGTAAAAGTCTTGCATTGAAAATGTTACTTAAGTAAAAGTATGTAAGTATCATCAGGGAAATGTACTTAAAGTTAAGCATTTGGACTTAAGTACAATACTTCAGTAAATGTACTTAGTTCAATTCCACCATACTCCTCGACGCAGTGGCCGCGGGTTCGACTCCAACCTGCGGACCTTTGCTGCATGTTATTCTTCCCTTTCATGTCTTCATCTGTCCTCTAGAAATAAAAGCTACTTATGTACGTGAATGATGTAGAGCAAAACATATTTTTTCCAGTATTGTATATACATGTGTTAGAGAAATGGTTTATTATCTTATTCAATTGTTTTTTCTATTTAAAAAATAAAATAAATCTAACTTATGTTTTTCCTTTTTTATGTTTTATGTCATCATAACGTTGTTATACAGCTTCTGGCCACGGTTGTGCTTGTTAATTTGAGATGCCAGACTTGCAAAGAGTGAAAAATGAGCTCACAGTGAGAATTAATTAATATGACAGGAGCAATAAAACGCTCAAAAAATGGCTTGGGATTTAGAAAAATACATAGTCAAAATGCATCACAACTCACCCAATCAGTTTACAACATTTCAGCAGGCAATTTTAATATTTTCTAACTTTGCAAGTCAGAATCAATGCACCAAATTCATATTAAATACAGAGGGAATTGAGCAACATTTGACCAAAATCATTCATTCTTATTCAACTTTTTCACATTGTGAAAAAGAATTTGTCGATTTATTAAAAATTATAATCAAAACTGAAATTATAGAACTTGTAAAGTGTGATAGAGCTGGAGAGTTTGTGGTTCCAACACAAGGGAAGTAACAGTTTTCACTGATCCTGTCTTGATTGAAACTATCAGACGTGTGGTGTGTGTGTGCCTTCATGCCAAATTGCTTATGTTGAAATCGTTGCCAAACAGTTCAACTTCCAATAAGTAATATTTCTACAGAGCTTTGCCATAAGCCTTAAGATTAGTTTGTTAGTGTAGTTCTAGTTTCTAGCCTCTGTATGTTGGAACACACTTCTGTTTGTCCTGTTTGACTGCTTGGGTGTCTTCCACTGTCACAGGTTTGGCTTATTGGCAATAACAGGCTGACAATCAGTGGAGTTTTTTTTTTTTTTAAGACATTAAACATATTTACATGATGCTGACAGGATGCTGCAGTTTGGGCAGGGCAAGGAAATTCATGCACGGCCAAAAAGAAACCCACATGTGACTTTAGATGCGGTTCAACTATAATTAGTACAATGGGTATTTAAAATGCAGTCACATCTCAACAGTTGTGGAGTTTCATACAGTGAACAAGAACGTCTCATATAAAACAAAATGGACCAGTTAATTTTGGCATAAAATATACATATTTAAGCACATTTACCCACAAACACACTCGTCTTCTCTCTAACACACATCTGTTTGGTGGCTCTATGTTCTGTTCAAACATTTCTCTGCCAAATTTTCCCAGACAACCTGTCGGCACACACAGATCTCAGCAACACATCATGAGGCCTGGTTGCTATTCAGCACGACACTCTCTCATATCTCCTCTCAGAGGGAGTTTTAATATTCAATCTCCCACCTGTGAGCTTTTTAGTGAGTGTGAGCGCATGTGTGTCTGTGTGTTTGCCACAATAAAGTTCAGAGTTTGTCAAACTGATTATGATTTTTTGAATTTTTGAATCTCAGAGGTTACCATCTGTAAATAGGTTTTCATTATAATCAGTGTTTGAAGTGTTTGTTTTTGTTATGGCATTGGTGTATTCACTTTCTGGATTTACAACCTCTCAAAAATGTCAAACTTGAGGCCCATCACAGTAAAATGTCATTTAAAAAGCCAAATACCATGTTTTGTTTTCAGATGAATGTATTGATTTTGTAGCAACCAATTAGATAATATTAAATAAGAACACTTTATTGTCAGATTCTTCTAAAATCTGTCTTGAATGCAAAACAAAAGTTTTGATTCTTTGGCTCTTTTTCTTGAGGGTGCAACAGAAACCAAGTCTTCAAGGAAATATAATGGACCAGATTGTTTGTTTTTTTAATCAACATTATAAAGAACTATTATTAATGCCTGTTTTGGCCAAATCCAAAGCTAGCCAGCAAGTCTCACCTTGCAAAAACGAATTGGGCGCCCATCTATAACATCCACTCCATTTGACCTGGGACCCTAAGCCCCACTTAACTAATGAGAATATTGAGATCTCGTCACAACTGTGTTGTAGTCAAGACCACCTAAACCGAGACCAAGTTTTTAGCCCAGAGTGTATTAAGACTGAGATAAGACCAAACAACTTAACATACAGTATATAAACAACTAGTCTATATCCTTAACTGCCTCAGGAAATTCTCACGTGATGCATGCATGATTATGGAGGCTTGTATCATGTGGATGCAACAACAGTGGTGTTGTCATTACTTAGAATTTCTAGAAACTACGTACTATAGCTTTATGTATTCTCCAAATAGGCAAAACTATATAGTTTTATATAATGTATAATTTGTTTAGGGAATAGGTTTGAAGATGTCCTCCTAGGTAAGTCCTCCTCTTTTAATTGGTTTATGAGTTAATCTGTGAATATATAGCGCTGAAACTGACAACTGAAAAATGAACATATACAGTAAGCAGCAAATGGTAAGCCACAGATTCAAATTGGCATTCATGTTGCTTGGCTCCCATATGGGAACAGAAATGACAGAGGAATATACGTATTCAGTGTTTGAGCATTCTTGTATGTTGTATGCGTTTCTCACAATGGGAGCATAGCTGACCTTGTCTGTCTGTCTCCGAGGTGAAATCATTGTGCGCTCGCCGGCCTGCACCTGCTAATCAAGTGTGCACTACACGGAGTCTGACCAGATTAAATATTTCATCACATTCGGCCGTTTCAATAGAGACGGACACAATGTCTTTTGTTTGAGGAGGAAAAACTCATAACTGAGAGTGGAGGTCACTCATTTGTTTCGGGGCTCGAGGGGATTTATGTGAAAGAAATGAACTGCTGTTTGTCAGTCAACAGGCTCAAAGTAGCTTCACATGACAGAAGTGCAGATGTAAAATAAAAGTGAATTGTTATTTCATCTTGGTGCTACTCACTTCTCTCATGATAGTTCAGACATTCTGAATTTGGCTACTTTCAAACACACAGGATAACATGGGTGGATTTAATGCAAGAAAGAGTTAGTTTTCCTTAGAAGAGAAATGAAAAACTATTTACAATTTAATAAGGAAGAGTGAAAGAACACAGTATGCTTATAAAGTTAAGAGAACCATATGGGTTTTTTATGAAATATTAGAGACACGAGACATACTCCACCCAATATATAATCTTCCAATTCCTGCATTTGCTAAAACTAAAGTCTGCACACCAGATGGCATTTAAGATTTAAGATTCAAGATTCAATACGCTATTGCCATACAAGTTAGTTGTTAGGAATTTGCCTCAGTGTGCCCATGACAAAATAACAGAACATCACAGCACACGTAATACGAAATAAAAACACTTATAATATTCCCTCCACCCCACCAAACATTGCAAACATCCATAGATGGAAAATACTTAGATATAGATCAGGGGGTGTGGGAGGGGGTGGACCAGAATACATTAGAATACAGCATAGAAAATCTGCTAAGTAATATAGGAACTGTTGGATAGGATAGAACTACACAGATTCTGCTGTAATTCTGCTAAATAAAAAATTATATTCATTATTAATTTCACTTGTTTTCGTTTTAGACAAATTGTATTTTTGAAGATTACACATTTTCAACAGGCTTCATCGGCATCATGGAGACAGTAATTGGTCATGTGACGAAGGGCTGGGAAATTGGCAGAACAGGCAGCCAAGTTACAGTACACTGGTTCAATGGATATTACAATTGTCAGATGGGGGGGCTTCTATCTGTTCTGTTCTGAGAACAAAGTGCTCACATATAATGGTGTTTGTCCATTACATGGTACCTACCCAACTCGGCCACGTTGTCCCGTCCTCCTTTTCCCATTGCAGAATAGTACCGCCTCATGCGTGAGGCGAGCGTGGCTGGTTGTCACAGCAGGAAATTGCCGTGACATAACGTGACACACACAAAACATCGAGGGTGCTTTTGATTCTCGGCATTTGGCTGTCGCCTTAGCCAGAAGACAAATTTAGTTTCAAAAGAAGCTGGAGGCAGCAAAAAAAAAAAAACGGTGTCTAAACTATTTCATTCAGGGCACCCCCGTCTGTCGCTAGCAATGATGATGCAGTGAATAATGGCGATTCTCTTCGACCAATCAGTAGTCTGTAGGTTTTCATGTGCTCTGCTCACTTGGAACCTCGACTGAGGTAGTACTAAAAAAAAAGTACCTTAGTACCAGGGACTTATTTCATAATGGAAAAACCAAAAAGGCAATTAGAGGCGAGTCGAGGAGGTACCGTGTAGTGGAAAAACGCTATAAGACTGGACTTCACTTACATTCTCTATCGCCAAACTATGTAATGCTGTTAAGGGAAATTCAAAGGAACGTTTCACGTTTTGGGGAACGCGCTTTCTTGCAGAGAGTTGCATTAGAAGATTCATACCAGTCTCATGTTTGTCTAATTAAATGAGAATCCAAACTTTAAGCCATTTCTGAAAGCTCAAAAGTTCTTTAAAGATCAACTTGGTTGTGTCTGCCAGAAATCTTTCACTTTTCCTCTCTCGTTTACCAAATTTTCCTTCAGAAATTATTAATCTAAATTCAATCTTTTAAGACAACAACATGCAAACTAGGGTTTACATCTCAATAAAGTTCAGTCTTCAACTAGGCTACAAGCTTAATTTTTAGGGAAACTAAAGGTTTTATTCTTTTTAGTGCACCCTTTAAAACTAAATGTCCTCAAAAATCCCCCCAAGACACTCTTAAATACTTTAACATCATTATGGAATCATTTAAGTGTAACCAGTTCATTATGACCAGCTAGTTGCCTTAACTATAGTATTAGTGAAGCACGCACAAAACAATCCCATGTCAAAACAGAAAACAAACAAGTCTGATTTTGTCCACAAACGCTTCCTCCTCCTCCCTCTCCTCTCAATATCTCCCCCCTTCCCCTTTTCCTTCCTGCCAGGTCATGTCAAAACCTGCTTCACATCTGGCCTGACAAACACCAATAAAACAAGGCCCTTTGTTATTCAATAACTTAATTGGTATCAATTTGATGAGGGGAGGGGAGAAAGCCTAGAGGCTCACCAGACATTTCCTGAAGGAAGAAATGGAACAAGACAGGGCAGACATAAATGGGAGGGAGAGATGGGTGTGAAACTGAAAGGTAAAAAACGTATCCTTTTTTATTTAACTTTTGTGTCCCTCTGCCCAAGAGAATGAGCAAGATTAAAAAACAAACAATGTCTCATAAAATGAAGTAAGAACATGCTGAGGGAAATGACGAGTGGGAGAGATAATTAGAAGCAGCAGAGAGAGGGAGACGAAAGAAGGAGAATGATGGAAAGCAAAGTATTAAAGCTGACAGGGGAATTGGATGAGTAACTGAAAATAGCACATAACACTTCAAACACACCCTTTCTTGTGGCTATAAGTGGGCATAAAGAGGCTGGCCATGGCCTATTCCTGCCAGAGGTGGAAGGTCAAGGGGAACAAGCCCTGCAGCAGTGAAGCGTTTAGAGAGCAGCTTTGTACGATAAAGCTGAGCCGGACAGACTGAAAGGACATCAAGAGAAGATCTGAGTGCAGAAGTTTGATACTGAGTCACAAACCATAAAGGCAATTAAAGAAATTCAGTTACATTTTATTTATAGTGTCAAATCATAACAGCAGTTATCTCAGGACACTATACAGATGACCTAGGTCTAGACCACACTATAACTTATAGAGACCCAACAGTTCCCTCCATACAACGGACATGCATGCATCCAAGTTATTTTTGGGGCAATTTGGTTGTAAGAAACCCATATTTCTGATACAAAGAACTTTGAAAACGTGTCAAATTTGACCCAAGGACAACAGGAGGGTCCCGCTTGTACCCAGCCTGGGGTAGTATTGGTCTTGTCTGTTTTACTTTGCTGTGAGGGCCTAGATAAGGTGCGAGACCCTCGTAATCCCTGCTCTGTGCAGTCATGTCTCCTATCACAACATGACCCTGCCTGGCCCTGAAGGCCTATTGTTGTGCCGCAAAAACACTGGAGCCCAATAAACCCTCAGCTGCTGCTCCAAGGCCCCGAGTTCACTGCAACAACACAACTCCCCTCATCTACCTGCAGGTTACCTCTGCTGACTGCACTTATTATTCAATTCTCCTTCTCTTTATTTTGTTGCTTCTTCTTTTCATCCCACAAACTTTTTTTCGGATTCAGAAAATGTTATTCTGTGTCAAACATACAATATCTCATAAAAGTAATTTACACAGGATGAAAATAATAATGTAATTGTGCAAAGTGGTAGTGTTTGTGCAGGCTTTATGGCAGTGGAAAAGGAGTGTTTGCAAGTGTTTTTTGTGGCTAGAGGGACTTTAAAGCGGTAACCTGATTGACAAGATGATTGTTTAGCCCCATAAAATTTCTGTCTCATTTTTTGGGTATTCCTTACCAAATTTAATTTCTTTCATTAGTAACAGTAGATCACACAATGACAAGAATTCCACACCACATTTTTGAAAATGGTTTTTAGCAAACAATTTCAACCATCGGGTGGTCCTTTGTTGCTCTGTGTAAAGTCTTTTTCATTGAACTTAAAATTCTGCCCCAGAGAAAATGGAAGTCATTAAGGGCCCTGGGTAAGAGGAGACCTTTGGTCCACAGGCAAATTAATGGCAATTAAAGCTAATTCAATTGCATTTGAGGGAGGAAAAGAGTCATCCACAGCCTCATCCACTGTGTTTTTCTCATGAGAATAAGGAACATGAGCTCTTAACCCACACAGTGTGGGAAGCCATTTTGGAGATGACTACAAAGTGAACCTGTATTGTGTCTTGAGTCAGTTTAGCTCTTTAAGTGATTAATGTTGTCTAAAAGCAGTGATGTAAACACATGTGACCATCAGTGTTTAGTCTGTTCCTCTTTAATCTCAAATATTTCCAGTTAACTTTGCATGTAAACATAGTCATTGTGGTTTGCCAAATAGTATTCTGGTGTTTGTCCTTATTCCGAAAAAGAGGATATTCTGACTAAGATGTTTACATGGCTAATGAAAGAGAATATCCCACTAACTAATTCCCATTTACAAGTAGCCATGCAAAAAAGTTGTTTTTCAGAGTTTTCTCCCAGTGGCATGTGTATCCATATCCAAAAAAACAGTTGATCTTCAAGTCTTTCAAAATGTTTTTAAAGTAGGTTTGGTTCACCTTCTTTACTTTTGGGCATGCATCTCTAGTGTAGCTTTGTTGGTTTGCGTACAATAACCATGGCAACGCACAGAGCTAACCGTAAGCCGGAAACTGCGGTAAAACCCCCGATTGAGACTCATATTCCGAATGCGTTGTATACATGTCCAAAGAATGTCTCTTAAACCGGAAAAATACTGCCATATCCCATGTCTCAATCAGAAAATGCTAAATTCGGTAAAAAGGCCTTGTTCGGAATATCCAAACTGAATATGCTGTTCATATGAACTGTATCAAATGCGGAATATTGTCATATTCAGAATAATAGTAGAATATTGGTTCGCATGTAAACATACTTACTGTTTCCCTAACATTAACAAAGCACTTATTATAACCACCACCATGTTTCCCTATGCCTAACCAAGCCTTGGCCATGGCATTAGCACACAATGGTTTTGGAAGTCACTGACAAAGGATTCTTTGTTGATAGGGGTGTCGGATCATAAACCGCTTCTATGTGTCGCCCAGGCAAACAACATATTTGGTTGTCGTTTGGAGGACTGGATCCAAGATGACATGCCAGAAAATAAAACTTGAGTTCAGAATCCCTGTTAAAGATTACATGCATTCCGGAAAAAGGACCATAGATCTGTGTTAAGAAGTTAGTGCCAAAAAGCTTTAGTGCATTCATAAATGATTTTAAACACTATGAAGTATGTGATTCCCTTTTACCGAGCCACTCAAACTCTATGTGCCAGAATTTGCTCATCAAAAGTCATCAATGTACAAAAGACATAAACCATACTTTTAGTGTGCTAGCAGCTGTAGTAAACGTTCTCCTTCAATCTCTTGTTGGCCTTTATATATTACACAGGTATGTCAGCGTTGATAAGAAGATATAGTGCAGCACAAATGGGTTGCATATGGAATTCCTGGTTGTAATATGGTATGTTAGGTATAATGTTTAGACAGAAGTATGTATGTACACATACACACACACTGATCCGGGGGGGTTAAGAGGCTTGGAGGGCCCATTTAAACCATTATCAAGTCCAACAATCTGTCTGCAGTAAGATTTCACCCCATTTACTCTTTCCTCCCCACTCTTTTCTCTGCAAACTCCATCTACCCACCCACGGCAACCCCTGACTGCTTTCATTACAACCAGATTGCTCAAATAAATCAAGCTTACCCCCAACTCCCCTGCTTTCTTTTTTCTCTTTCTGTCTCTTTCTTTTCTCTCTGCACCCTGCAGCGGTCCACAACAGAAGGTCTTTAAACAAGAAGCATATTTCGGGGATAATGAGGGTGATGGGCTGTGAAGTTGGGGTTTGTTTTAATTTAGGGACTCTTTGTAGTCCCAGTGTACAGTATGTTATGTTTGTATTGACTATCTTGATCAAGTTTCTTGCTTCAATCAAGTCAAAACCACAGATTTAAGAAAGGAAACGCAACTTTTGACCACACAGAAGTCCAGGCACATGTACTTACTATAAATGGATATCTTGGATTGTGGATGTGTTGCTACTCTAGGTCTTAAGGGTTTAGTAATTGAAGAAGTGTACTGCACAGTGCTATGTTGCATTATCAAAAACTACACAGTGAAACTATTTGCGAGAAACGATACTTTTTGAATTTATAGTTTCAAGCCTAAATTTTATTTATAGTATCAAATCATAACAAAGTTATCTCAAGGCACTTTATAGATAGAGTATGTCTAGACCACACTCTATAATTTACAATCCCCAACAACTAGTGTGACCGCGGCGAGGAAAAACTCCCTTTAAGAAAGAAACCTCGGACAGACCCAGGCTCTTTGTAGGTGGTGTCTGACGGTCCCGGTTGGGGGTGTGATGCACATTGGCAATAATAGTCACAATAAAGATAATGGAACAGTGACTACGAATGGTAATCGTAGTAGTTCATGTCATAGCAGGGCATTGCAGAGTGTAGCGTGGCAAAGCAGAGCATAGGTGGACGTAGCAGCATGCAGCAGGTTTCATCAGGACGCAGCAGGGCATCGCAGAGCGTAGCAGGGAGTGCAGCAGGACCACAGCGACAGCTGCAACCAAGATCTTGTTGTCATCCGAATCCAATGACTGTCTGAAATCTTTTGTATTTAGTTTTCAATCATTAACACCTACTGCCAGATGCCAATGATAGAAATGTTTTTTTCCCTATTAAGTCTGACTGCTTACTTTGGCTCTCATATTTTTTAATCCTCCTGCTAAATAAAATGAATTATATACAGTATATTTTCAAATTTTTCTGTCTGCAACCCCACAAAGTAGCTTAAGCATAAACTTTCAGCAGTAGCTGCTGCTTGGCTACCAACTGATCCCTTGTTACTGTAATCTCAACAGAGAAGATGTCTTTCCCCAGATCATCACAACACATCGCTGGTATTCATGTCTTTGACAGGTTAGGACAGCATGGCACCGGATGTCATCCTAAAATTGCACAAATGTCTGTCATGTTTCTTTTTTCTTTTTGCCCTCTTTTTTTCAAATTGTTTATCTGGGCAGTTTTTTGAAGCATCCCCACTCTAAAGTTAAAATCTGAAATGGGTTTGTAGTAGTACAAAATTTCAGAAGAGATAAGGCTAATTTGTACAAATTCCTAACAATAGAATGAGTGCCACGATCAACCCTGAGAGGCAGGGGCCTGTTGCACGAAACCAGGATAAGGGATTAAGCCGGGATATTCAAGTTATCCTGCCTGCCAGCTTCAGTGTTCACTCTCTGTAAAAATGGAGATGAGCAGCGCTGCGTCTGTGGTCTATGCAGCTTCAGGTTTACAAAGGACGCGCTCTGGAGATTAAGTGGGACAATGCAGCTATATTCCCAGATGACATTCATGGCAGACTGGTCAGAGATAAATACATTCATGATTTCATGAATTTCATTTTCTTGTTGCTTGTCCTTCTCTAATAAAGGATAGTTTGTGTTACTCCTTAATACGTAGGCGTAATGTTTTATTATAGCTTACTGTGGTTTCATAACCTTCTCAATTAGTCTCTCATCACTGGACCAATAACGTGGCTTATATATGTATATAGTGTATGTACATTCATCACACAGGGAACACCACAATGCTTCTTAATCTTTTTTTTGTCAGCATGGAGAAGGAAAAGAATACATGAATAATGCATTGCTTACAGTGTGTATTGAAGTCACTTACTACTATTCCTAGTTTTTGCCTCCTTCTGTTTGTTCTGTATGAACATGAATTGTACAAAGATATTTAGAATTAGACGTAGCTTACAGAGATTTGTGCATGTGGTTGTAAAACATGTTCTCGCGCTGTGATTAAGGGTTTGAAATTAAGCCTAGTCCTTATGGTATATTTCCAGAGGAACATTAATACCCTCTGTTCACTTTTAAGCCAAAGTAGGTAGGCTACTCAAAGACACTTTACAGTTAAACCAGCACATTTAGCACATAAAAGCAGATACAGCAATAAAACCAACACTTAAAACAAGCATATTAAAAGCAATAAACCGTGTTGCCAACTTTTGTACAACTTTGTAAAAATTTGGAGTGACTAGTAGGCAAAGTAGATATTTGTAAATCCTTATGCATTCAGTCATTCTGCTATAGTCTGTTTGGCTTCCTTTTGAAAACAGCCATATTTCCCTTTTTGTATATTATATGCTTCACCTCCTCGTTACTTTCCATTAGAAGCTGCATGCTGCTCATTGGGTGAAATATGATGCATGCGCCTTCCCCATTTCTGCATCAGTAAATCTGTGATCGATACCGTGGTCTATTTAAGAAAGCCGTGAACGTGCACTTATCCCAGCTGTCTACACCTTGATGTAGGTGCTTGACATAGCTTCACCTTTTTATCCTGGCTCGGCAATGAGCGGCTCACACTCAAGCTGCGCTTTTTAAGTTATCCCGGATATCTCCATTCTACTTGTGTGCAACAGGCTCCAGGTTGTGATTCAGTGTTTTACTCAAGGTTTATGTGACAATAAAGATTGAAAGGAAAGAAATTCTCTCATTTCTTTCACCAATAAGCTAATCCAAGGAATCGGCCAGGACACACTCCAAGTGGCTTAATTTCAGTTCCCTTTAACATCCTTCTGCACTATTTAGACATTTTATTAGTTTTGACTTTTGTGTACACTACAAATTGTTTTGCTGAATGCTACAAAAAGAAATCTCTTTACTGCCACAGTTATGCCATTCAAGGCCACACCCTTCAAAAATTGTTTCTTGTTTTAGCAAACACACAAAACAACCAAACAAAAATGTTAACCCCCCCCAGTTATTTTCTGTGGAATTCACAATACTTATCTAAAACATGTCCTCTGAGCCACAGTTGCTGCAGCTCTTGCAAAAAATCCTCTTAACTTTAATCTCATTTTCATTTGAAACTGAAAGGGTATAATCTGTTTTGTGAATATACTGTATAATTAGATTTTTTTCCTGTATTGAGTCTCTACTGGTTTATTGGGCATTCTGAACTGGCAAATTGACAGATCCAGACCTCAGCATAGAGTTTACTTCATGTCCTTTGAATGCATTTATTCTGTGTAGACACAATTTAAATCTAATTATATCTGAGAAGGCTTTATAGAATAAGCTTTTATTTTTTAACTGTGTCCACATCTGTCTACCATATACTGTATCTTAAAATACTACACTAATGTTTTGGCATTTGGTATACAAACAGAGATGGCGGCTTAAGGTATAGCTCCTGGCCCAATTTTGCCAAATAGTTGTGTTGTATGGTTTCAATTCCGATATTATATCACTTTGTACTTGATAGTCATTTAAAGCAGAATGGAAAAACAAGAACAAAACCCAACGTGGTGATACGGATGTCAATGCAGAGGCATTACTGGAGAAACAGAAATGCTACCTCAAACCACTTTTTTTCTCAGATCTGATGTGGACAATCTAAAAACTACTGTGGAAAGCAAGTCAAGTATTCTTGACAGCCATGGCCACACTTTTTAAGAGTTGGAGGTGAAGCTAGTACATATAGAGGACAGAAACCGAAGATGCAACATCTGCATCGTTGGGCTGAAAGAGGGGCTAGAAGGCTCTAATGCTATTCAACATCTCTCATGCTCCCTGCCTAAGTGGTTCCCGACATTGGCGGGTGTTCCGATCGAGATTATGAGAGCCTATCGTATTTACAGTGATAGCCCAAAAAGAACACCACTACTAATTGTACGTTGATTTTCAACGTCCTCACAAGCGAGCCAGCACCCTAGCTTTGAAATGTTGACTATTACAGGAGACGCATTTGCTACGGACTGATACCGGCCACAACAGATACTATCATTCAATTGCATCTGCCTCAAGCTCAAAAACAAGGAGTGGCCATTGTTGTCAAATTGTTGAATTGTTGAATCTTCCACTTAAAGTTTTTTCCTCTTGGTCAGACAATAAAGGCAGAATTGTGATTGCTACAGTAGAATTTGGTTCTAGGAAAAATGCACTTGTGTCAGCTTATGCACACTCAAGGCATATGGCGTCCCCTGGCAGAGGTCTATGCCCATCCATTCTATTCAGAAGTTATTTAATATGCATCCAAAAACCTGTGGTGTGGTATCGAGGCTTTATCAGTTCTTGGTGACATCTAGCCTTCCTATTGAGAGGATCTGGGTAGGGGATTGCCCAAGCTTGGGTAATGATCTTGATAGCATGATAATGCATCACATAAAAATAATTAGCAGCCCTTTATGTACTTTCTGCCCACTTAAAGCTCAAGGTACATATCTTCACATGATCTGGGATTGCTCTCCTGTTGGTCAATTTTGGACCAATGTTGCATCCAAAATATCTGCACTGATTAATAATACTGTACCTGTTATTGTCAATGTTTTGATTCTGAATGATCTGTCAGCCCTCCAGCTCTCTAAAACTCAAACGTGCTGCTTTTGCTGGACTTACAGCGGCCAAGAGAATGGTTCCAACCCGTTAGAAACCACCTTGTGACATGTCTATTCATACATGGACCCTTTCCTTTTTGGATGTGATGTACATGGAGCTCTCCACGGCTGGCATTAATGGAGCGCCAGGGTAGACTTTGGACACTTGGCTCAGCATGGCTGAATCTTTGAAATCCATGCGGTAGACCTAAGCTATAGCCTTCTTGCTTCCATCTGTGTGTGTGTGTGTGTGTGTGTGTGTGTGTGTGTGTGCGTGTGTTTGGTCCCTTCTGTCTTATGCCAGTCTCCCTGTCAATGGCTCTTGTTTGTTTGTGTGTTTGTCTGTGTCTGTTTCTGTGTGTCTTGTGTGTGAGCTGCAGACATCTTTCTTGCTGTTGTGTTTTCCTCCTTCCTGTATTTCCTCTCTTAGTTTTGGTGTAGAAACATTTGGTCGCAGGGAGAGATTGTGGGGGAAGTGCACTGTGTCTTGTTTAGTACGTGTAGTTTACTTTTCTATATTTTTGCACTTTTGCTTAAATAAAGTTTTATTTTTTTAAGAAAAACACGTTTATATTATATTAAGGCTTGAAGTTATGCAAAATTAAGGGCATGTCTGATTTGAGTGACATGTGGCTAGCATTGACTGTAGGCTTTAATAACCTAACCCTCTCTGGATTCTGAAACCTATAGGTGTCGTCACGGAGACTAGGTTCATATTTTATACAATTTGTGTTAGTGCCACAATGCTGAAATTAGTTTATATCTAACTTAATCTAAAGCTTCACTTGGTAGTAAAGATTTACCAAATGCTGAAAAAAGAATTGAACACAATTTTTTTTTACCCTTAAAAGTGGACTTATCCTATTGCACTGTTTTCATTGTGGTTTACTGATGCCAAAATGTTGAGCCAACAAGAAAATAGCCAATAGCAAAAAGCAGCAGAGCCATGTAATGTCTGTTATTTGGAAATTGTGTGCTATTGTAATATTTTCCACTTGCATCTGTTCTTGGCTATTAGCAAAAATATAAAGAAAATACAGAAAATGACCTCCATCCACAAACCAACATAGCGTCACAGAGTAATTATGTTGTGGATGAGGTTAGTGGGAATGTGTGAGTGTATGAGTGTAATAAGGTATTGAGAGGTACGGGCTGTGTGTAATCGGCTTCTGTTACTGGAAATCCTTCCTATGTTTTTGTATTTAACTTTGCTCTATGACAACATCCAGAACAGAGCCTCAAATGGGCCAAAATTCCTCAAATCCACAAGGAGGAGTTACTGCATCATAAAACAATATAAAAGTAGCTTGAATCGGGAAGCCAACACCAAGACACAAAATTGCGGGCAGATTTAACATTACATCTTTTTAATACTGTTCTTTTTCTCAGCATTGCTTTTCTGGCAAACACAAACACGCAATTGACAAACATAAAACAATAATAAAATAAAAAAAGACAAGCTTCCCTAAATAAAAAGGGAGAGTTCTGTAACAAACATGTTGAAAATATTTCAAACATTTTCTGCCCCTCTCACTGTCCTAAGCAATACAAAGAGTCTTCCAGTTGATATATCGGGGGAGAGCAGATATATGAGCATCTGTGTCTGTGTTTACACTGGAATATTGACAGAATGAAGATAGCAGAGAAGTTGATTTTGGACAGTGCTGAGGTGTAGTACATGGACTCAGTTATAGAGCAGACAAGGTACTGTAGAAGTGTGTGTGTAAGGCCCTTTTGTCTTGAAATACACATCAGCATGTAATATGACACCACAAGATGCCATCTCTGCACGAATGTTGCTAAGGCACCTCTCTGCAAACCTGTTCTACTTTGCCATTTAAGATTCTTTCTCATCAAAGGAGAATATATATATATATATATATATATATATATATATATATATATATATATAACACCAAAAGCTTGTTCCCAGGCCCAGGGAGGAAATACAGAACAAATACATCAGAACGGTGCACTTAGCCTGTGCATTTCACAGTCTGGTTGGCAGCAAACAAGCAAAACAGTCACCAAACACACACATGCCTATAATGCTTGTTGACCAAAACACACTGGATGGTTAGAGTGGAGGCACAGAGAGCCAGTGAGAGGGTGTGTGAGAACGGCTTCAGGGGGACACTGTCTAGACCATATCTCAGAAACGGTTCTATCAGCAGTGCCAAAAGAAAACTAGTGCCTAAAACTCACTGACACTCACAGCAAATTTCCTTCAAGCTCTTTGAACTTGCTTTTCTTTTCTCAGCACCAGTGTGTTGCTTTAAATCAGTGGGTTCTGCGGCAATAGGCCTTTTGAACACCATTTTGAGAGCTTTGGCTGTCAAAAACAGTCTGTGGCTTGTCCTTTATGTATTATTGGCAGACCTGGCAGAGAAAATAAGTGTCTAACACTTAATACGCTTTATGGTTACATTGACTTGGAGTTCCTCAGACGTATTTTGGCGAACCTCATACACAAGCTCTCTGTGAATTATGTAAAGATGACTGTTTTAATTAAATCTTTAAATTGAAGCTTAATTAGATATTTGATTGTTGGTTGTGTTTAGTCCTTCTAGCTCAGGAACCTAAGCTAGTATATACTTTGTACACACTGCAAGTACCTCTACAAGGTTTTAGCTACATGTGAGCTTAATGCAAATAGAAAAGGATAGAATTCCTGATGACATAAGTGGGCGTTTTAGGGAGAACAATTCATGTTTTATCTAGCAACCATAGCAATACTTAAGGGACATCAACAGCAAAAATATGATTACAATACAAAAAACATGATCAAAACAAAATATCATGATATAAGTTTGATAAAACAGCCTTCCCGTCACGCCACAGAACAATGCAGGCACAGTCCTTTCTCAATGGCTCTTTATTCAGTCCATTTATCTTTCACAGCAAATATCTCCTACGAAGCCAAAAGCTTCAGGATGTGTGGAGAGAATTATGGTAAATCTGTTGACACTGACGAATCCAACTCCAAGTTTTGTTTCCGATTAGATAAGGTCAACAGCAAAATATTATGTCATCAACCTATTACTAGCTTTGTATTTTTTTTCAAAGTCTTTGTGTTATTGCATTCTTTTATGTGACCATCATCAGTCTTGTGGCAGTTTATGACTGGGACACTGGAAAGGAAAAGAAATATTTCTTTTCAGTGCAAGTTCGATTCATAATCCCAATGGAGTGGTTGGTCGAAAAACCCATTTTGTACCGGGGCGTGTGGTCCAGGCATCACACAGCTGCATCGCTGTTTTTTATTTAAACCACAGTAAGTTCCTCCATTTCTGTAACCCAACCACTGGGGCACTTTTCTCCAAACTGTATCTCCCAAATCCAGCAGCAGGATTAAAGCTCATTCGTATAGTTTCTTTTATACTGTATAAACAAAGATTTTTTTATTTTAAATGAGCCACTGGTGACAATGCAAAAAAGGCACTTCCGTATTTAGTCTGCTACTAGGACCCTTCTAATTGATTGCACTTAGTTTAGGTTTCACCACCATCAAACTCTGCTAGATGACTTTAAACCACATCATGATCATAGTCCCACAGTGGTTTAGCACATTTCCAATATGCTGTAATCTTAAATTCATCATTTAGTATCTCTAAAACAGATGATCCAGTCCGTAGTGTTATCATTTGGACAGAAAAAGGATAGTAAGCGCCACTTTTCAAATTGATGAAATTGGAATGAAAATTAGATTTTTAACCGCTAAGTAATCCATAGCAGGATCTCTCGAGTCCTGATGGGCAAGCGCAGTCTGTCAAAGTATTAATATTTTATTGCATGTTAAAAATAAGATGGCTTTAAGGATGTTAGATTGTTATTTGATGGGCAGTGTCCTTGCATCAAGGATACTTCATAGTCCAAACCCTCATTTTGTTGCAAGGATGGAGACGGCTGAGGAGTGTGACAGCGGTCAATCTCAGGCTGTTTGTGGGGTAGAGTACCATTTCCCCCATTCTCCAGGCAGGACTTGATCCCCTCCAGTTCCATGGGATCAGGATCTGTTGGGCCCAGCTCCAGCTCCATTCCTGCCTTTGCCTGTCTTCTTTTTCGGACACAGATGATTGTCCCCGCCACCACAGCTAACCCCAGCACCAGGGCCAGTGCAGCTAGGGCGAGGATGAGAGTGTATGTCAACGGGCTCTGTGTCTCCACCCTGGATTCTGGGGATGACAGTGGAACTCCTTCAGTGCGAGCCTCTGTACACGACCCTGTTTCTACAGAGCTGTTGGCCCTAGAGTTTATTCTTTCACCCAGGGGACTGGCACAGACTGAGTAGGTACAGTTTGGTCTCAAACCACGCAAAGTGTACTCAGGGTAGGATGCTGGTACACTCAGAATAATAGGGCGGCGGTCAGGCCCGGAGAGGTTACGGTAGGTCAACCTGATGCCACGGATATGTGGCCGTGTCTCGATAAAACGGTGCAGGTCAAGAAGAATAGATGTGGATGTGACCTGCCGTGAACTGATAGCATCAAGTTCAGTGGGCATCGCATGGGCAACTATCAAAACCTCTGTTGCTGATGGTTTCGGTTGCTCAGGAACCTCATCCACATTTTCACAGTAGAAGCCAGAGGTTCCCGACAGACACACGCAGCTGAGTTGACCAAATGGGTCAAAATTACAAGTGCCCCCATTGAGGCAGATGTTTGATGGGCAGATGTGCTCCCCTAATTCCCCGCTGGTGGAGCTTGGAGAGACTGGAGGTTCTGGTGAAAGAGGGATGTCTGTTTTTGAGGAGACGGTTGTCTCACTGGGTGGAGGAGGAGGAGGAGGAATAGCGTTGGTATAAATGGTTTCTGGAGATGTGGTGGGTATCAGGGGAACAGGAGTACTTCCAATGGGGGAGCCAATCAGCACTGTTGTGGTGGGTGGACACCCAAAATCTTTGTGCTCCAGTGCTGAAAGCATCTTCCCAGCATTAACTAAAGGGAAGTGACATCTGGTTTCCTCAGGCCTCCCAAGAGTCACATCCTTCTCTTTTAGCCAGACATGGAACCAAGCTAATGGACACATGCAATTAAATGGGTTCTCAGCTGCTGTCAGGTGCATTAACCTGGGGAAGGTCTGGAAAAAACTTTGTGAAAATCCCTGAATATTAAGACCACTGAGATCCAGTTCTTGAAGTCCACTTAGTTTCTGGAAGTCCTCCACCCTGAGCTCACCCAATGGGTTGGTAGCCAGACTGAGCTTGATCAGCCCCTTGAGGGAATCTTGCTTTAGGGCCTGAGGTACCTCAGTTAACTGGTTTGTGGAGATGTCAAGCTCATGGAGGTTCCCCAGAGAGGCTATGAGATCTTCATCCACAGAGGTAAGCCCCAGAGAGGCCACCTTAAGGGCTTCCAGGTGGGGAGTCTGTAGGTCCGAGGGTCCCAGAGTTGGGATGTTGTTGTGGCTGAGGTCTAGAAGCAGAAGCCTGGGGAAATGAAGAGATGGCAGAGAGGTGAGCTGGTTCCCTTGGAGCTTGAGTTCCAGTAGCATTTCTAAACTCTCAAAAGCTTCCGAATGTATGCTCTGAATGTTGTTTGCGTGGAGATACAGCCTCTCCAGCTGGACCAACCCAGAAAAACTGCCTTTGGAAATGTGGGTAATGTGGTTGGTGGACAGGTCTAAGTTCTTCAGCTTTGAGAGCATCTCAAACACACTGTCTGGAATCTCTGCCAGCTCATTCTGGCTTAGATCTAGCATCTCCAATGCCCCCAGACCTTTGAAGTCATCTTGAGACAAAGTGTTGATGCCGTTCTGGAAGATGTATAGATTTTGGGTGGTGGTTGGGACACGAGGCACAGTGCTGGAGCGTCGTAGAATGCAGAATATTGAGCCCTGGGCCTGGCAGGAACAGTCTGCTGGGCAGTCCGAGGATAACACCAAACCAGATGAGAGGAAGAAGAGCAGGAAGTAGGGCAGCATGGTGACGTCAACCTAAAACTCTGAAAGACATAAGAGAGAGAGAGAGAATGGTTGGTGTTAATCACCATTTGCTTACTAAGCAGGTCACAATTGTAAAGTGAGGCTTTATTGTAAGAAACCAATTCAGAGATAAAATACTGTAAATGGATGGATAGGCTGTTAACAACATCATTACTGAGGAATAAATTAGTTGTATAAGAAGTATTTTTCTCAATCTAATTCCTAAAGCCTTAGCATTATTTGCTCATAAATAAATGCCAGAGGAGTTTTGTCTTCATCCCTTTCAAACATGCATCCATACACTAGGGGTGGGGAAAAATATCGATACAGCATAGTATCGCTATATTTTTCATGGCAATACTGTATCAATACACAGGCGCCAAGAATCGATCTTTTATTATATATGTGTTGGTCAGTTTGTCTGCTTGACATTCCCATTTTGCAGCAATAAAATTTAAGTGATATGAAGAAACAGAGAAAGGTATATTTTTAGATAAAACAGATGTTAACAATGTTTCCTTTTGGGGACATCATTTGAAATTGGGAAAAAGGATATAAATTGCAATATATCACAGAATATTGCAATATGTTTAAAATTGCAATAATATAACGTGGCATAAGTATTATGATGATATTGTATTGTGAGGCGTCTGGTGATTCCCACCCCTACCATACACTCATATTCCACCACACAGACAAGTATAGTACAATACTATAGAGAGAAACACACACACACACACACACACACACACAAACAACCATTAATTTGCTGTTTTACATCTTTGGTGAGCAGACACCCCAGGGATCAGGACCCACAGGCTGAGGAGACGAGTTAACACAGCCCACCCAGGGTGAACTTTCTGGGGTAAGTGAGAAACCCATTCAGCCTCTTCCCTGTGTTTATGACATGGTCCTTAGCCCGTGAAACCAAGTCTGCAGTAATGGTGCTCGACACTCGCAGCAACACGCGACTTCTACAAGCAAACAGATCCAAGGTAAATATGCTGTGTGTGTGTTGCACACGGACACTTAAATCACATCTTTTGACATATTTGTGTAATAATTTCACCAAAAACGACAGTGGCAAGCGTGTGGGTGTGTGACTTTAAAAAATGGATCTAATTTAGATCAGACAAATGAATGTGACATGTGTTAGTGTAAGTGATGGTTACAAATGCAATGGAAATCTAAATGTCCCTCTTACAGCTAGTCAGCGTTGAAACAATATCAATTTGAATTGCCGCCACATAAATTTGACTGAAAGTTAGAGAGCACAAGGTCTTATTAACCAAACTGTCCAAACAGAGCTCTATGACGAGATTAGTGGGTCAAACCTCCAAACTTTAACAGCCTCTCTTCCTACTTTTCCAACTTCATCTTCTTTTACGTTCTGTCCATGCAGTCCAGACTTAGTGGCCTCCTCCTACTCAGACCTTCTCAGTTTAATAAGTTATTTGATTCACTTCACTGTGCAAGAAGATAAACAAACTTAGTCTTAGCCTGACTTCTACAGAGGTAATCTATTGTGTTTCCTTTCCTTGTGACTATTTTCTCACTCCATAGGTAAACTATATAAAGAAATTAAGTATTGCCCAAGTATTAGTAGACATATTTGTTTTATGTTTGAATGGAGTCAAGGAGGATAAAGATCCTCTTCACTTGTCCTTGGCTACCATAAACATCTCTGTTTGGATTGGATAAACTAAAGATTGAGATGTAGCCTCAGGTAGAATGGGATGTGCTGTTTGTCCACGCAGTCTGAATGCTGTGACGTTGTACTTCAGACCAGTTGGAGCCAAAAAATACTTTTTTCCAACTCATTTAATTTCATCAGCATTTTTGAACATTTGGAAATTGGGTAAGAAATGAACTAGAAGTCCAGAAGAACAGGGACATGTTTTTAATCACGTGCATTAGGCTGCAGTATGTATATCTGCATCACCCTTTCCTCTTATCTCCCTACTGACTCTCTGACCTGGTGTGTGTTCGTAAACTCTTGCACTCCTGCACTCCTACCCTTTCCAGGACTCCTGAGGTGGAAGTTGAGGAGAAACTTAAGATGCTTTATTAAAGTCAGGGGCGCACCTCTGGCCCCATGCCTCCGTTCCCTTTCTACCCTGAGTCTCCTCCATTTATCTCCCTCTACTCATAACATACAAGGTCAAAGCCCGTCAGTTGACAGGAATTTGCAATGTTCTCTCAAGATCTGTCCTTATTAAGCATAACGTGATGAGAGGAAAAGGAAGAGGGTGGGAAACAAGATGGTTAAAAAATATGTGACAATTGACAAAAAGTATCTTAGTGGTAAACACAAGATTGAAACCCAAATTGGGACTTCAAAAGCAGCTACTATAAACCAGAAGCTGCCAAAGCTGCCAATCTTGTGGTCAGGCTTTAGGGCTGGCACACTTGTGGAAGATCAAACCTCTAACCTATTACTCACATGACAGACTAAACAATACCAACATGCCACGCTTTATTGGTTGGTCTGTAAATTCAAAATGTGTTTGTTATGCTTTTCTTTGTTTTATAGAAAGTAACTATTGCTACTAACAAATGGGTGGCAGTAAGGCAAAAGAATGAGGTGAAATACAAGGGTTTTGAGTATGTAGAATAAATCTTTCTTAATCTGCCTTGTCTTGTTGTAAACCCCAGAGTGATGTCAGATCTCTGACAGGCTCTTAAGTTTTATTAAACAGATCCAAAGTATAATTTGTTTTCTGTTGATACTTGTTGGAGTGTTTTTTTTTTTTTTTTCCTGTTTGGGCCAAAACTAGAAAATGGCGGGAACATCTATTTAGGTGGAAATATGCCAGTCCTACACCAATAAGATAAATCCTGCTTGTAGGTGCAAAACGTGTTGAACTCTCATTCAAAGAAAGAAACTGCTTCAGCCAATAATTGTAAAAACAACCTTCTATTAAAACTCTGCACATACATCATTCTGCATAATTAATTTCAAATATCCACGTAAAGTAACAATAAGTAAAAGAAATTTTTTAGTGTAGGGGGATTTGGATATTTGATGTGTAGAATCAGATGTCTTATTTTAGAAATTCCATTACAGTTTACTAATTACTAATTTTAACATGACCCTTGTACAATTCATCAACTGTTCGTGCCAGTGTGATAGTATTTGTTGGTTTTTCTGTGTAAAGTGATGAGTGATGATTGCTAAAGTTACCAAACCAGTCAATCATCATGATGATTCTAAGTCAGAATCAGTCAAACAACAACAACAACAACGCACACCTGACAGCATGTTCCAACAAGGACAAAAGGGCTACGACAAGGCATTTGACTGCTTTTGTTTAAAGTGCATGACGAGTTTAAGGACACACTCTGCTCGGGAATCCGGATGTTTCATTGTGTGCAGCCATTTATACTGTTGTAGAACAGTAACAGAGTTATAAGAGCAGCTGCTCTTCATTCCTTCAAGGGTGCTGCAGTGGATGATTTGATGACAGCGGAAGAGAGGACTGACATTAATTGTGTTTCTGCGTCGAGAACGAAAATAACTAAATCATGCATATGCTAATCATGCTTTTGACAACCTTGCAGGTTTTAGCTCTGGATATTTTCTCCTATACAAAATGAAACTTCCCCACGGGAAAAGCATGTAAAGCATGTCTTATTCTTCTTCTACATACTTATCTGCAATGTTAAATCCAAATAGAACAGTGTATATGCCTTGCCGTTCCAAAAGGGACTGTGTCAAGATATGCACTGTAGTAAACCCTCCTAACAGCATGTCTAACTCGGGGAAACACACAGCTGGGTGGTAAGGTAGAAACACCTACAACCACGGAGTATAAGGATTCAAATCTCCATGACAGCATCCACCCTGCTGGAGCACCCTTGTTTAAGAAATAGTTTAAGCCCCTTCACACTTCGGGGTTGCTGCTCTGTCGCTGAACCTGACTTCCTACCTCCCTGTAGGTAGGGATGAAACAAAAGACAGTTTTGCTTCAAAGGTCACAAAGATCTTCTTATAGGCCTATTAGTGAATTTGAGCATTTTGCCAAAAGTGTTAAGCATCTTTATGTGTTGTCATCAAAAGATCAGCCGATGTACTGGGAACTCCTGATCTAGCTGTGGCCCTTATCAATGTAGCTTCATTGGAGCATTGTTTTGTTTTATATTCACAATTTTCTGCAATTCAAGTTGCTTGTGGAAGCATTTAAATTACGTTTTGTTAATGCTATGTTCCTAATGAGTCCACATTCATTGTCTTGTTTTTTTTTTTAAATACATAGTGAGGCCAAAGACATTGGTTTTGGTTCCTAACTAACTGATTAGATGCAGCATTATTAGGGTTTTAATTTAATTTTAACTTGTTCTTTGAAGGTTGAGTCTTTAACTGAGGGCATTATGGTAAATGCAAGGCATTAATAAAGGTAGTTTTTTGGTTCTAATGAGCTATATTATTCCTGATTTGGTGTTACTTAATACTCTTATGTTATAAACACGTAAATACAGTTGTCCTTATTTTCTGTTTATCATTGCAGGATTTTGGAATACGTTTAAGATATAACTCAATATTAGTATTAGTTGAAGTAGCAGTAAAGTTTATATGCTGTACGTGTAACATCCTTCTTGTGTGAGTTTTGACTGCCATGTTAAGTTCAACAATAAAAAACAAATAAAGAGCTCTTAAGCCAAGCATCAAATGCCAAATTGGCAAGGCAGAAATTCCCTTGAAGAACTTGCAGGTAAACATCTTTGTACTTAAATCACAGTTGGTTGGTAATGCACTTTTTGAACTTTGCGCAACTGTTAAAAGGAATGACTGAAAGAGTGGGAAGGAAACGAGGATGCACAAAGAGATGAAGTGAAGAATGAAAAACTGACAGCTCAATCTGTTCATAAGTACCTCTCTCTTTTATCATCTCGGCCCTCTTCTCTTGTTTGATATTGAACGGGTGCCCACATTACAAAGCCAAGAATCTGCCATTTACCATATTAACCACAGCAGTCATAACATGGGGAACAGCTTCTTCCTGCATTCACATAACCTGGAGTTCCAAAACCAGTAATCTTTGCTCTTTCATAAATCCACGACTACATGTGACAGAGTAATTTGCTTTTAAGACTACATGGCACACAGTATATATCATCGGCTATTTGTCTGAGCGTAGATAAGGCCGCATGATGAAAGCAAAACATCGGCGTCAAAATGACGCGAAACAGGTCAACATGCACACAAGACCTGCAGAGCAGCAACACACACACACAGACACACACACACCAGGTCTACAACACAGCTGGATTCTGTTACCCACAATACACTGCAACCATCTCTCACTGTGAGACAGAATGAAAGGCTTACATAAACCTTTGTCCTCCCTGTGATGAGAGAGAGAGAGAGAGAGAGAGAGAGAGAGAGAGAGAGAGAGAGAGAGAGCGCTTAATAGCTGGTAGCTGACAACTGCCTCTATATATTTAAAATCTGCTGTAAACAAAGCCTGACTCAACTAAACTTAAGGTGCATGACAAAAGCCAGATATGTCAGTGTATTCTCTCAAACTGAGGTGGATGGAGGGAAAATATGTGGGATGAACAATAAATGTATCTTTTTAGATAAAACGGATGTTGACACAGTTTCTTTTTGGGGACATAGTTTGAAATTGGGTATCCTGATATCGTATTGTGAGGCCTCTGGTGATTTCCACCCCTACTCGTGGTGTGCAATTATTTATTTTTTATTTCTAGAATTAATATTACTTGTGTTAAAATTACACAAGTTGCTCTTTTGAAGTCTACTCCATGTCCAACTGACCATCACAAACATAGCCTACTAAAGATAGCCTTTGTCATTGGATTTCATTGTATTGTTTTTCCTTTTCATTTCAGTCAGGGGTGAGTACTGAGATATCAAAGAAAAGCAGCACAACCCCAGTGGTTAAATCTTGCCAGGTGGGGACGCTCGGTATTCTTCATTTGTTTGCAGTCTGTGCCAGTAGGGAGCATTATGAAGATTAAAAAAGTCACCAAGGGAAACTGGAAATACTGATGCGATGAAAGAGCAACAAAAGGGATCAGACATGTGGGAGCGGTTTTGCACAGGTGTCACTTTTCCCCACTGTAGCTCAACTAGCTCCAGTTCAACTAAGACTTGTGTTAAACATGCTTTGGTGTACAGGAAGGGATGGGTTTTCCTTTTCCAGTTTTATTAGAATAAAAAACAAACTTGAGTTAGCATCATCCACCATGAATAGCATCACCTACAGGAAATCAAAAGGATCAACCACGTTGGGTGAAACTGCCACAGCAATGACCTTTAATCACTAGAGACAAAGCCAAAAACAACTAATAAAGATTTCTACTTACAGGAAAATCGGCGAGGAAGGATTTTGGGGGATTGTGGAAGAGGTGAAGGAGGGAGGAGGAGGAACAGTAGAGTTTGGAATGAAGGTACAAAGAGGGAGAGGGGGTATCATAAATTGTGTTAGAAAGTTGGTCTACGGGGAGATTACTTCATTTTCATGGAAAAAAAGCAGACTTGAGTTTGTGGTAAAAAAGCTTCCATCAACTCCCACGCCCCTGAAACTCCCCAAAGTGGAATATCCTGTTACCTAATGCCTGAAAAAGCTTACAGTACCAGTGAAATCAGTTTAACGGCTTCAATCTTTCTAAAACTCTTAGCCCCAAACACTATTGTGTAAGCAAATAAAGTTGGCCATATATGTGTTGTGTGGGTGTTGCAAAGTGATGAATGGACAA
This sequence comes from Percina caprodes, assembly GCA_013375575.1. NCBI lineage: Eukaryota > Metazoa > Chordata > Actinopteri > Perciformes > Percidae > Percina > Percina caprodes. The sequence goes on from JABXJD010000026.1 coordinate 34,069, forward strand.
GCACAAACAACCACGTGTAAGGATTTAATAACATACAATAATCCTGATCTCTCACTCAAGCACACACACACACACACACACACACACACACACACACACACACACACACACACACACACACACACATTTTTATGTGGGGCAAATCAACCCAACTTCCAGTTATTAAACCAAAAAGCACTGTGGAAAACACAGTGCAGCACATCACATAAGTTAACCAACTGAATCTAATTATTTAAATAATACAGCCCAAGTTGCTTTGACAACTCTTGATCTTTAACCCCTGTGCACTCAGGAAAATCTGCCCACTAAGAGTCTACAATCATGTTAGCAGCTCTCTGAGGAGGCTTTGCACAAACAAATACCGTTTTTTAGGTATTTGGTCACAAACAAGAGTATTGGACGAACAGAAATGTTGACCTGATACTGGCACTACATGAAAAATTAAGAGGAAAAAGTTTGGTTACACTTTACTTGAAGGTACAGTATGTACATAAGAGTGACATGACACTGGCATTAACATGTCAAACCATTATAAACAAGTCATAAACGTTTATGACGTAAGCTTCTTTTAGTAAGTGTCATTCGGTTATGTCAAGTTATGGTTAGGCAACCATGTGTCATGACTGTTTCATGACATTGTCATGTCACTCCTATGTAGAAAACCTCAAGTTCGTAAAGTGTTACCAAAAGTGTTTTCGTCCAAGGACGAATATCTGTACAATATTTCATGGCAATACTACAATATAATTGTTCATATATTTCAATTAAAACTGAAAATGTCAACCTCATGTTGACTGAATAGGATAATTAGAGGTGCCATTAAAGTCATTAGGATATATTGTGTGGGAACCATAAACATCTATACAAAAAAATGTTCTTAACACTTTGTATCCATCGAGCAGTTTGGATCTATCTAGTCAGTGAAAACTTGAGAAAAAATATAAAACATCATGTGATGCTACAGGACAAAAAGTCCTACAAAAGACATTTCTGTAATTAGTAACCCAAATAGACATTTAGTGTAATAGACATTAAGTGTAAAACTGCTTTACAGTTTTATGATGTGAACTACAAGTAACCAGAGACAAGACATTGCCAGCAACTTAGTCGGCTTCTACGCAGCAGTTAACACGTGAATGGTGACAACTGTTGTCTAGACTGGGAAATGACAGCTGTGATTAAGTCTATATTGGGATGAAGAGTGACTTGTGAATTCTCTTACTTAAAATGATTAAATAAGGCAGAAGGAGCTGTATTCAGGACTTATTGTGGTCTTCCTTCTACATGACAGTGACCTGTGAGACAGAAATAGCCAAATCAACTCTTGGCTCACAGTAGCGGAACATAAATAATGTCGCACTGTACACAATTACATGTAACTGTGAAAGAAAAAACAAAACACATACTACAATTTATTTTTTTATTTTTGGAAAGCTCATCTCTGTCCCGAAATTCTTTCTTAATATTGCCATTTATTTTGGCAAAATACACACACACACACACACGCAATAAGCCCACGCACTTCAACTGACAGATGAGTCTTTGTGGTGAGGAAATGAGCGGTATCAGTTGTGGCAACAGGCCTGTTACCAACAAGTCACCTCTGGATCAAATTAATACCAAGGTGTGTGACAGCCATCTCCTGTTATTTGAAACTACCGTAAAACTCCCTCTTTAGGCTTTCACCGGCTGCCGAATCTTGATCTAACTTGAGTCACGTCTTTTCATACCTGCTGGATTTTTCTTTTTCTCCACCAGACCTCCTTTTTTTGTGCCTTGTCTTAACTCTGGGCGCTCTCTCGGTCTACGTTTGCTTCCAGTTTTTTTTTTGCGTTAACAAGCATTAATCGCAGCTTGCTATTTGTCAAAGCCAGAAGTAGCTTCACGTACAATAAAAAGCTTCCAAAGCATCCATGTGGAAGACACAGGTCAGGGTCATGGTAGGGATCCAGTGCCAGCTTCAAGCATGCTGCAACCATGTGAATGCATGTCGATACAGCAGCTTGACCACAGAGCTAGGATGTAGTAAATGGTCAAATTAAACCCTCACAACTTAGGCAGAAGTGCACAAGGCAGGCATGAATAAAAATTTAAAAAAACTAGTTAGTTATGAGTAAGTATAGTTATTATGCACTCCTTAAACTGGTTACCCACAGTGGTTACAGTGTTGTTAGAGAAATGATCATAGAAAATGGTGCGTTTGTACCAAAAAAAGGGAACTGCTGACTTAGAGTCCACCATCAGTATTGACAGTCACCTTGACCAGATCAGTGGAAGGTTTGGCCAGTGTGGCTTCCATAGCAATGCCAGGGCGTTGTGGTGTCTGACTCAGGTACGGCAGATATGACAGCTATGCTGTTGCTGTTGCTGCTATGATGGGAAAATGCAAAGTAAAGCATTTAGGTGTGCTGCTACTGCGTATCAGACCTCAATTCTCTTTGGGGTTTGGGAAATGTTGATGTAAGGGTATCAACCCCTCTGCCAGTACAATACCAGATCCTGCAGGTTTCCACAACAGTATCTGGGTTTAGCTTGAGGTGTTTGTGGGCAAATGCCAACAGACAGATTTTTGTTTCCTGTTGAAGTTGTTCCAATCAAAACTGCAGTGACAAGTACCTGACATTAGAGGAGTGTGTTTTTAAAAAGGAACAATTTGAGTTTAAACCCTTGAGAGGGGGGATGTTTATACTTGTGTATACCTGTGAGCCTGTGTAGACATACAGATTGATTAAAAGAGATGTGTATCTGTTTCACAGATGCATGTGAGAGACAATCTGAAAGCTGAAATGTTTTAATATGAACTTTAGGTGTGTGAGACACGTGTAAGTAAAATCACTGATAATTGTTGCATTGCATTTAGTGCCAGGGCTCAGATGGCAACTTCTGCGCATAAAATAATTTCTTGCATATAGCTAGCAGAAAGTATAAAGAGAAGAGAATAGTAGATACACACCAATCAATTAACCAACCTTGTTTGGTATTTCTTCTGGCACAGTTGGGCACACACCATAATTCAGGATGACTTTGGAGATACCGGTTTTTCCACTGAGGTGATACAAGTGTGAATGCCAGCGATGAGGCGTAACAAACACATTTCGGCTTCCTGCCGAGTCTGTCTGTCAACACCTGGAAATAAGCTTGTCACCTGCACTCATCTTCACACAGGTGTGCCAGTGGGACAACACTTCCAAATAAAATATCCTACTCCCCTAAATATACTTGTTTAATTCTCCCAGAAGGCAAGTTACAATTCCTCCAGTTACTTTGCCAGTAGTACATTGTAAAACCTCTACAGTGCAGTACAGATGTACTGCATTCTTGAAATTAGAGTACAGAAAGTATGCCATTCATGGACAAAATGTAAGAAAGCTTCACCCAACTTTTTTTCAGTATGCATCCTACCATCATTGTACTGTTGCACATTGGAGCTTTAAAGTGAAATACACTCCACATGTCACCTCCTTTCATTCATTAATTTATCTCCATCCATCCATCCATCCATCCATCAATCTTCCCAGCTCTAGGCCTGATTACTGAGTGATGGTCACCTGCGCGACTCTTACCCAATAGGGGCCCCTTTATGCTTGTTAGCCCAGCTGTCAATTACCAAAGTCTGGCCTCTGGCAGGGTACAGGGTAGGCTGGACCTTGGGGGACCGATGGGGGTGCTAGACACCTCCAGTTTGTACAAGTCTAGGCATGTAAAGTACCATTTCAGCTTATCTAACATCAGACCCGATTCTGGCTTTGAATGATATTTCTTTTATTTTATGTTTATGCATAGCCTGTTGAAAAAAAAATTGCAAAACCATTTCCAAAGCAGTACTTGGAATTTGTGCAAAAAGAAAAAAATGCTCAGAACTTTTTTCAGACTTCACCACAGCCTCAGCCGTAAGCTAAAAAAAATCCATGTATTCATATCATCATGGGACTTCAGTCTTCAAAAAAACCTACTAAGTAATTTGGGCTGGAAATGTACAGGCATGGCAGACTCACACAGTCAGTGCAGTCATTTACACTCAAATGTCTCCAAATCATATGTCTCATGCAAACACCTTTACACCATGAACACTGCCTCAGCTATACCCACTTAAATCCAGATGCGCGCGCGCGCACACACACACACACACACACACACACACACACACACACACACACACACACACACACACACACACACACACACACACACACACACACACACACACACACACCCCAACTGTCCCCTGCTGCTGGATCACCTCATTAACCCAGTGTTAGGTAATGGAGTGTGGACAAGTTACTGCTAAGAGAGACTTCTATAGGAATTGGCAACACACACAAAAATTGGATTATGATTAGCAAATTGGTTTTAACTAATTTTAGAGGCGCAAACTGTTAAAGTGTATAGAAATGTATTCCTTAAGTAGGATTGATTGTGTGTGTGGGTGTGTGTGTGTGTTGTTTACTTTGTCACTTATCTATTTACTTAAACTCCTGACAGATCCTTGAAAAGTAACACACACACACACACACACACTAATTCTTGTCTCTGCTGGAAGAGGAATCAATTAGAGCAAACTGTGTTTGTTTGGCTCGGTTAAAGCCAGTGACCTCGGCTGGTTCATGACCTAGAAACAAAGGCAGCATTTTACACAGGAACAAAAATTCAGATTTTTTTTTAACTCTCTGTGGTGCTGTTCAGAGCCACGCCAGGCCGTCAAGTTTACAAGACCAGACCTGATTCACGCCTTTACTTTCACAGTGTGAAAGCTGCTACAGACGCGTAAAATGGGTCCTGGCGACTCTGTTAAGAACCCTTTGTGTCTGCAAGAGATGGAAAATATGGAACCATTTTTTTTGTAAATTCATCCTGTCCTATTCGAACAACATGCCAATGCCAGGAAATCACTTTTTTGTACAGTAATTTCAACTTTTGTTAAAACAACTTTTACAATCGCAAACCATCACTGACCAGATAAAATCAAAAATGTAAATGTTTACCAAATAGTGCATTACATTTGTACTTGGAAGTTGGAGAACCCCACAGCAAAGCCAACCTCAAAATCCAACATGGCTGCTCCGTGCATCAACAGTAGTAAAAGCTGTAGTAATATACAGTTTACTAGCACTTCTGTCTTATTTGTGTCTCATTAAACCAGCTGTACACACACACAAACTCCTGCCCAACTTCTGTTTACATGTTGCTACAGCGTTTTGAATGCACAAAATAACATACGTTATTATGCAATAATACGTTGTTATCAACTGTTATTGCTAACAATGGCTAACCTAGCCAACCTTCCGACTTGTTTTAATGGAACACCATCAACTCGGGTGGGACGTCAATCCCAGCTCTGACTTCCAGGTAAATGAAACACAGCATCTATTCACAAAGCAGCATGGGTTCGGACTAGTGATGGTCAACTGAAGCTTCGCAAACCACTGTCTTTATTTTCTGAGTTCACTAGATGGCGCTCTCTGTTCAAACACACTGAATTGCCGTTCCTTGAACCTTTTTCTGAAAAAAAGAGCCATCTAGTGAGCTCAGAAAATAAAGACAGTGGTTCGCAAAGCTTCATTTGACCATCACTAGTTCGGACCACTGATGACTGCACGCACACGCACACACACACACACACACACACACACACAGCAGACCGTTAATCAGGACAGAAACCAGGCTATGTCTCTCTCTCTTGCACATGCTTACTATCAGCTGTGACAAACTGCAAACTTATGAACATTCACCTCAAATGAGAGACAACGTATTCAAAGTCCTAAGTAAAGTAATAGTGGGTGTAATGTAGCCTGTGCTAGGTTGCAACTGTGCTCTTGTAGAAAAAGCAGCTCAAATTTCCCTACACGCGATTTAGCCAAATAGGGTCAAAGGTCACGTTGACACACAGTGTTGCTCCTTTAGTTTGTTTACTTTATAAGTGAGAATGGTTTTTTCCTGCTCCCAGTGTTTGTGATTTACTTTTGATCATTTAAAAGTTTTCGGTGAAAGAATTAATTAACTTGAGTGTGGATTCATAAAAGAACAGACCTAACCCTAACAGATCAGCTGGTATTCTCTAGCTCCAGATAATGCTCTAAGGGGGGAATCGATAAAAGATGCCAGAACACAAAAGACAGTCTGTTGGTTTAAGTGCCCACACAAGTAAAAAAATAAATAAAAAAGAAACTAAAAGAACATAACTCTAAACTGTGTTGACCAGTTGCTTCTAGCTATTAAAAACTGCAATGCTTCTTGTTTATTGCAAACATGTCATTTTACTTATGTGCAAGTATTCTGCAGGCGTCGCTACAGTCTGCGTAGCGTAACTGGACTCTGAGAAAGAGAAATGTGAAGGAATGGCAAACAACACGCTCCACTGCAGAACGGGTGCTGACACACGACTTGGGGGGAGGGGGGGGAGGAAGAGAAAAGAAACACCCTGAGGTGCTAGCAATGGTGTAGAGGGAATTGGGGGTTGATAGATGGAGTATGTACAATACACACACACACAAACACACACACTCCAACAGAAGTGAGCCTTATTTGCACTGATATTAGCAGAAATAATGTCTGCCTTTATAAACAATGAAGCGTTCAGGGTATAAAAAAATAAGTCATTTTTGGTTATATAATTTCATTAGAATACAAAGAAATGGACAGAGTACTTGGAATGACCACCAGAATGTTCCCACATAGTTTTTTAATCCTCACAGAAACATTTAGTTTCAATTGATTTGGATTTTTTTTTTTTTTTTTACTTTAATGGGTTTCAACAGGAGCTGAAAAGGGCCAGTGCAAGAAATGCCATGCTTCTATTCAGAATTTTTAAAGCTAATATCTTGCCTGATATGTGAGTTTGAACTAAAACAAAATACAGGAAAACCAAACATGTGGTACATTTCTGAGCGTGTGCAGTTTGGCTTTGTTAATCAAAAGTGTAAATGTAGCGATGGAAATCAGATGTATCTGAACCGATTTCTTCACATAAAGCTTTGACCAAAACAGCTGTGAATAAACACACAGGTATGCATAAACAGAAATGCTGAATCACAGCTTGACCACGGCCACTCCACAAAAGAAACTCCCTGAGATGAAAAATGTTTTTATTCCACTGTTAAAAAAAAAAAAAAAGCTAATTGTGCATAACATGTTAACGCAAACTCAGTTCATGCCATCACTTCCATTCCATTTTACAGCAAAGAAACTGTGCATCTATTAATATTTTCAGGTCATGACTACATCACCGGTTTAGCGCGTTAAAGTAGATTTCACAGTAGGCCTCCTCGAGTTCTTATGGTCTGAGTTCATGTGGTTTCCACATCATCTGAACTAGTGGTGTTGCCTCTTTGAGTTTGTTAAGAACATACATTTACTAAAAACACATTGTGCAAGAGCGTAGTGAGCCACAAAGATGTTAAAACAAAGAACCGGTTAACATATAGGCTCAGCTGTTCTTCAAGCTGCCAATTATGAAAATACAGTTTGTTTGTTTCAACTGTTGGAACATTACTGAGTGAACTTAGTCTTTACTCTTATGCCAACTGTTATTTGCTTTCTCAGCTGTCCATGTGTGTGCCGATCCTGATGTGTTGTCACCCTCAGCTTGCAGACTAAAGTTGTGACTCCCTCTAATGAAGCAGAGGCAATAATATGAGGGAAACCCATATTAAGAAGGTATGATGCATTTGGTCATTTTTCACCTTCATCAATTGTCTAACTATACAAACTGCAAAAAAACTTTGAGGAACACCTCTTAAACCCCACAAACGTGAACACAAACCTTTCCATCCCTGGAATAATGGCAGCAGTTAAACTGTATTGACCAGGGAGTTAAGCGAAGGCTACGAGTCTCTGAAGTGACCAACAACCCAATTACACCCAACACAGATATATTAAGTTCATTTTCTGCTATGAGGCTGTGAAATTGCTCCATCAATCTTTGCTACCACTGTTTGTTTAATGTGTCCCATCTGTTCCAATAAGGGTAACAGTCTGGTGTGTTTTGGCCTCGTCAGCGGTGCGGAGCGGCGTTTCTGCAGCTGACTGACCTGCTCACTGCTTGTCTTGGACTTGTGTTGGTCTGTCTGTGTTTATGGAGTGTCTTGGTTTAGCACTCATGCACTAGCTCACTACACATAGCAGACGCAAAGAAATAAACACTGTCTCCTCTTTAAAACTTTAATATAGTGTCCAGGTACTGTATCAGAGCCAACTTTTTGGTAGTGGACCCTGAAATATTAATTATTTTACCCTCTAATGACTTGAAATGTTTAGGATTGTTTTAGGATATGTACTTCAATGGCAACCCAACTTTGTATTTGGAAGCCAATACCATGTCATTCGTTTCGCAACCCCAAATCACAATAAGAAAACTTTAGGCCTTATTCAACCCAAGAATCCAATTTATATTGTCCATGAGCTGATAAGTTTTACTCTTTATTTTCCCCTGCATTTACACAGCACCATGTGTGCAGCTAGCTGCTTGTTGGCAGAAGGTAAACCGAGAGCGTTAAACATGTACGAAAACAAATGCAGCGTCTGATGTGGCATTAAAACGCCATAGTCTGTTGTGGAATGAGTGTGATAATTTAACGTTATTAATCTCACAGAATTTACTGACTAACTTGAAGGTACCCGAACATGAAAAGCAGACGCTAACTTGCTGCTAACTCCTTCCTAACAGAACAAACTAGCAACAACTATGTGGGCTATAATTTCAGTTTGAGAGCACAACATGTCACCCTTTATACCATCTGGGCTCTTGCTATATTCATAACTTTTGTGCATGCTATATATATATATATATATATATATATATATATATATATATATATATATATATATATATATATATATATATATATATATACACACTTTCATTATTGCCCCTTCTTCCCGCCAGTGTGCATTAAAAGCTGCTGCAGCATAACTTTTGATTCGCTTGCCCCCTTTTTGAAGTGGCTTTGGGTTCTCATCTGTCAACAAGATGTCCAAATTAAAAATACCACAGGCTCGCCCACAGCTAAAGTTTTGTAGGCTGGGTTCAGTGGGTAGGATGTGTAAAGTGCAGAGTCAAGTGCAAAGCAATTTGGATTGATGTCTTCAGACATCAAGAAGTCAAACAGAGGGTTGGTTTGAAAGGCGGAGGGAGTGTTACATTTGTTTTTTTTCCACCAGATAAATCTGATTAAATTTCTCTTTACACTTTTACCCTAATGCTAACAACATGGCTACACTTAAAGCGTTGTATTGTCTTATACCTTAAAAGCTCAGATTTTGCAAACATACCATATGTGAATCTGCGCTTCTGCAACTCAAAACAACTTTAAAGTGTTAATACTGAACATTCACAACTGTTTGAAGTTTTGTGTAGACCTTCTTAGCTTGGTGTAATTATCCTCAGCTTTCTGCATATTTTAATATTTTAGTAGCTGTTTTACAGCTAACCAAACATTGCAATGTCACCCACAAACAATTTACTACATAGCTTTGCCCTGCCGTTGCCTTTTTTCACTGAAGCACCAGACAAAGCTGATTAATTTACAGAAACGTTCTCACTTCCACAATTGTTCTATTTGGGTACTTTGTATTATATGGATCATTTAGCGTGTCCCTTTGATCTTATTTTTAATTTTCCCCTCAAGATATGAGGTTTTTATTTTTATTTTTTTAAGTTTGCCATCACCGGCCTTGTTAACACAATGGAAACTAATGCCAGGGTCTAGAAATATGTTTTCCGATATAATGTGCATGTTTTTTTTTTCTTATTGATTCTAGCTATGTTGTATGTATTTCTAATGAGAATATGCATCATACTGCTAACGGCTAGCTATTTGGAACCAGGCTATTTACAGGAACGAAATTGTTGCTTCAAGAAGTTGCATTACTGATTAGGGCTGCACGATTATGGCCAAAACGATAATCACGATTATTTTGATCAATATTGAGATCACGATTAATTAACACGATTATCTGTTGATTTTAACCAAAACAAATGTTATTGTCACATAGGCTATTTATAATTGCTTTTACATGCATATTGTGCTACATTCCTCTTATGTTGAAGTTGTATATACAGTACATACAGCTGCAACACATGTAAATGAAAATTACCTACCTGAAACAAATAGCGTAGGATATATGTACAGTATATTTTTTAAAATGTATCTCTGAGATAGCTCCTTCACTTGTTATCAGCAATAACTGATTAAAAGAGCTAGGGAGAGAGGCGGAGTGCGCTGTGTGCTTGATCACGCACATTTGATCGTGGGACGCCAAAATCGTGATCGTGATTAAAATTCAATTAATTGTGCAGCCCTATTGCCACTGCTTGAAATGTTTGAGTTTGCTACAATGTGTACAATGCATCTCAAGTCTCTTTTCTTGAATGTGTTGTAGCGAGCAAAGGAGAGTGAACTGTACCCAGCATGCCGTTCAGTGGAGTAACAGTTAATAGGGGTCCTTTCTTAATACACTACACAATGTGTGCATAATGTATTACTAATAAATATGTCCCATAGATCTCAAGAGCTCTTCAGCAATACATCTGCCAAGTGTGAGGTCAATTGGATTAACGGTTGTTGGAGAAAAAAGGATGGCCAGACAAACAGCGAATCTTTCCTTTTTTTTTAGTTTGAAGATGTCAACAATCCTTTATTGCAGCGCACTTCAAGGACCCTCTACTTTCAAAATACCACAGAACTGGGTTTCCTACAACTTAGGCCCACCAGGCCTAAGCCACTAAAAATTAATGTAATTTTAATATGTTTTTTAAACTACAGTTGCAGTGGGGCAGCTCAGCTGGAAATTTAGACATGTTTTTATTTTTATTTTTTTCATTTAGCACTGACTTAATGTAGGGCCCTATGGAATCTGTCTCATAGCTTTTTTAAATTTCGCGATTCTGTCAACAATTCTGTTATCCATAAACTATTGAACTCTGCATTAACTGACTCTTTCCGCCGGGCTACACAACCTTTCCGGCGGGAAACATTGCACAAGCCTGACAAGATCTGGGACATTTAGAGCCAAGCCGACACGGTGAACCACAGAACATACTCGCTCAGTAGGGCAGATTTCTTCTGACTGTAACTTTGACTCTGAATCAACACCCTCCCTCTCTCCCTGTAAGTCTCCCTCTCTTTGCCTGAGTTTCTTCTGCTTCGTCAGTTCTGTGTCGCAGTCTCTTGACTGGTCCCCCCTTTGACGTCTGACCTCTTAATCCCCTGCCAGCTGCAGCGAGGCCTCCAAGGAGGACTCTGTGATCGTGTGTACGTGCATGTGTGAATGTGTGCGTGTATCTTTAGATGTGTGTGAGTGTGCATGTCTTGGATCTTTTCAGCGTCAGTGTTGCGACAAGTTATGAAGGACTGTCAGTTAAAAAATATTTTTATTGCATATTACAACATAACTGAGTATGGCAAGACGGGGCATACACTCACCTAAACTGCAATTATACTAGTTGCTGCAAATACACTTGAGGGTAGTATTACTTACCAACACAGAAGTGCAATTACAGTTCACCTGTGCACAAACACTATGCGTCTGACTTAAGGCAAAACAAGTCAAGTCAATCACAATTTTCCCAGTTAAATTAGTTGAAGAGCAAGTGTGATGTCACGCCTCAAGGCTGTGTTTCAGTATTCACCCAAAATGTACTGTAGCACAATTCATCTGGTTCAATTACACACCACTTATAAAGCAATGAATAGAACACTCTGCAACCTATAATATAGTTTTAATGTATCCCCTGAATCCAATACAATAAAACTGAGGAAACAAAAACAGTAAATGAGTTTCAACCAACCGATCAGTCTGTTACATAAAACTGCATAAAATCTTAATGGCTAGACGCCTATGTGAAGCAGGTTGAAATGCAATAATTTAACACTTTTAAAATAATCGTCCAGTATATAAATTAGGTCTAAATAACAAAATATTTTTCAAGAATTTCAGGTGCATAACACCACTACAAAAACCCTATTTTAAGAGTTCAAATGACGAACACGCACACAGACACAAAAGCAAGGTTTACTGAAAAGGAGGGTTAAAAGGGGACATGATACTTCATGTGCTGCTGAATGCAGACAGACATGAGCACAAAACACATTCCTCCAATCGTAATACCTGAGGCAACATGCAGCTCAATACTGGTTCACACATCCTGACACATTTGACGTGCTACACACAAGCGTTGACTTTTGCGCACGCGTCCACAGTAACCATCACTATCGGATACCTTCTGTCAAACGGCTTCTCTCTTCACCTGTTGTGCCTTCGAGTTGTTCAGGACATCATAGATCCAGACCTTGGCTCTTTGAAGTGCTTTGTGAGGCCCTGCAGCCCCCAGGCCATGGTCTACCTCCAGCCTGTGTGTGTGTGTGTGTGTGTGTGTGTGTGTGAGGGGGAGAGAATGAGGGCTGTTGAATGGGGATGAAAGAGTGTGTTTGTACAGCCAGAATACATGCCCTCAGGATAAAAGAGAGAGGGGCTCAGAAAAAGGGAGCTAAAAAGGTGGGGTTTCCCTAATCTAGCACCCCCACCCCCCCCACACACACACACCCCGACACCTCTCCTCGCCCTCAGGTAGTGGTTTGGCTGCTCTCGGACTATGGAGGGGGAGGGATGTGTTAGTTTAAAGACTCTGGACAGATTAGGTGTCAAGTCAGAATATAAAAACTTTCTCTACATGCAATCTCTGCTTTTAAAGAAAAAAGGAAAGCATGTTTAATACTTGGTTAATAATTATGAATTCTCAGGATGATTTGCTATTGTTAACGGTAAAATGTGTTGGATTTTAAGATCTTGGACACAGAAAAGGCAAGATATGGTTTCCTATCTAACGACATAAAAAAAATGAGGTCGGATAAGATTCAACGTGTCCGCTTTAAAGCAAAAGCATTCTTCATGCAGAATGAGCTCCCTCTCTCCCGACCCGTCACGTCAGATTGGCGCCCACCAAGAGCCAGGCTCTGTCCGAGGTTTCTGCCTGTTAAAAGTCGGACCAAGGCAGACCTCTGTTGCTCCGCTCCTCCGTACATTGGCGCCAGGGAGGGAAACACCATTCATCTAAACACACTGCCCACACAAAGATGACACAGAGCTTGATTAAAAGAAAAAGGAAGAAAAAAAAAAGTAAAGTATTATAATATAATAATGAAGTAGTAGGGGGAAACGGATGATATCAGGTTATCTAAAGGTTAATCGTTCAATCTCAGCTGAGGGTTAGGTTTGCATCTTTCTGTCCTGGTGCCTCCTGGTACCACAGAGGAATGTTACGAGAAGCTTGTATGTGTCACGCTCTTTAACTTCCAACTGAACTGCCGTGTTTATAAAACACATCATGAGGATGGGGGGGGGATACTTAGAGACACGCTTCATGGGTTAGTAAAGGAGTAGCAACCCCTAAACGCTCCCTAGGGGTGGAGGAGCGGAGGCGGGGGTAGAGTTTTAGGAAAGTAGAGGTGCCCCTCTGGTGAGCATGTTAAGTCTCAGCCTGTTGTAGCTTTGAGTCTAGAATTCCTCGGGTGTCAAGGAACCTTGTAAAGATGTAACGTGAGCCTTTTTATGTCACTGAAAACAGAAACCAAGTTTAGCAATATCCTAACTGCCATCATTTTATTAATACACTGATGAGCAAGTTTATGTATAGAGAGGAGCGGGTTTACACCGGGTTCACGCATATTAAGGCAATATTCAGTAATAATCAATCAATTAATTAGTCATTGAAGTCATTTATCAAGAACAAATGGCAAACACTCTCTGCTTCCAGCTTCACAAACATTAGTATTTTCAGCTTTTCTTTTTATTTCAGTGTAAATTGACACTTTGAGTTTTGGACTGTTGGTCAGATGAAACAACCATATCAAAGATGTCACAATAAGGTCGGGGGGGGGCTGTGATGGGCATTGTTTCACTCATCAAGAGAGTAATCAAGAATGAGAATTGCACCTCTAGACACTTCCAAGGTTAGATGGTATAGAGTGCACAATACTTTGGAAAAATGCATTTGCCAGATGCTTGAGCAAAAAATAGAGCAACCAGGGAAACAACCTATCGTCAGCATACATTATCAAAATAGCTTGTTACTGTAAATGGTTTCAGCATGGCTGCAGAGTTCCAGCATGTTCATGAGGGGGAAATTAGCCCCGAGCAGCATAATGACTGAACTGAGCAGAGTGATTTATCAGCAGTCAGAGGCTTGATGCTGGACGTCCGCTCCGTCTTTGTGGTCCCTGCTTCCTTAAACGTTCCCAAATGAGCCGACAAGCGACTCGGCCCACCCCACCTACACATCTGCACGACGGCAGAGGAGGGAGAGATCAAGATTTTTTACACCTGTTTTCATGAGCAGTTTGATGTGTGCTTAAAACATTCAACAGAACACCAGCAATAAAAGCCAATGTTTTCAACTGAGCCTGACTGGAGGTTGAAAAATGCCATATTGATAAAGAAAAAAAGAAAACACAAAGCGACGGGGGAAATTCCCTTTTTTTGAAAGTTTCTATGTGTACTATGTCTTATTTGGTTATAGCCTTTCAATAAGTTGTTAATAGAGAAATTAAATAATCACAGTGACAATTGGTGCTGAAGCTGTGTTGTCTCAGCCCTGTTTAGTGGCAAGCTATGCTGTATACTACAGTGTCATTCTTGACACTACCACTTGGCGGCTCCCAAGTAAGACATTTTCAATTTCTATACAGTGGCTTTAAACAACGCATTCTCAAAAACGGATCCTCATGATATCATATGAAAACATATGCACATAGGATATTTTTGCAAAATTACAGCGGTTGCCTACAGGTCACGTGACCGTCAAGTTTCGCGGCCTTTACAGTTAAGTTTAGCCAACAAAAGGGGACTGGGCTGGGCAGGCCCACCCGTCACAATGAAGCGACGATTGTGACAGCAGCCGTGACGATTAAGTTTGGCCACAAAAGGGTGATGGTCATCCAGCAAGTTGTGTTTTCCCCTTAATTTCTTGTTGTTATTAAAACACCCTTCTGCAACTTGTTATTGTCAAATTCCTTACAGTGTAGAGGCTGTAACTCTACCTGATATACATTCATTAATGTTATGTTGTATATCAGGTGGAGTTAGAGAAGACACTATGCCGTCCATCTCAACCAAGAATGGAGAAATGTCTTGCTGAGTCCTTTCTATGTCATGCTCAGCATCTGAAGCATAACCAAAGTTAAAAGTGCAATCCTTCCATAACCATCCTTTATGTCCATGAACCGTCCCTAGCCTTAACCATACCATAGTTGTCATGCACAGATATTGTAGAAGGAAATACTCCTACAAACATGGCAGTGTCATTGAATGTAATCAAGGGTTTTGAAGAATCGTCCAATATCAATGATCTAAGTGACTGTGTGTGACACTCTGTTCCACATGAAGAGAAATCTGCCGAATGAGAGCAGAAGGGTACAGGCTAACAAACAGGACAGCAAAAAAAAAATAGCTAAAATGGTTTGTTTGTCCCTGAAAGCTAAGAAATACTTTAAAAACTGCAGCATAGAAGCAGAAAGCAGAACTTCAGTTTGAAGTGTCATAATAAGTTGTGTTGCTGATTTTATTTCCCTGCATATTATATATATATATATATATATATATATATATATATATATATATATATATATATATATATATATATATATATATATATATATATATGATATATATATATATATATATGTGTGTGTGTGTTATATAGCACCACAGGGTGTGTGTAAACCCAACTAAGTGGTAGGGGCTTTCTGACCTGTTGGTGTGATAACAACCACAAACACACACACACACACACACACACACACACACACACACACACACACACACACACACACACACACACACACACACACCTCTCCATCCTCATCACCTTGTACCTCTTAACTTCCTTCATGGGGTTATTAACTCCCTGATTGTGGAGCTTTCCTTTGGGTTCACTCCTATTTAGTTGTCATGGTGGCATGACCCAAACACTTATTAGCTGACCCTCAAGATTAGTCCAAGCTGGAAACAGGAGGGAAGTGGGGTTAAGCCTTCACCTTGAGGTGCTCGCTGTAGCATCTCACAAAAACCTTAATTAAATTGCTCAGACGCCGAGTCAGGAATGTTTGCTTTGCTATCCCTTTCTCCCGTACGTACTTCAGTCTCTACCTTTCTTTGCTTTTCCCATACTCATTGTCCAGGCTGGCTTTATTTTTTTCTCACAGACCAATATTGATTTGGAAAGTCCTTATTATACCCAAACTCAGCAAGTTGCAATGTATAAGGTAAAGACAGCAGCACATGGTCTAGATTTATTGGATTCTCCATGCATTACAAACTCTCATTGACATATTACTCATGGGTTACCAATGCATACCACAACGTTCAGGTTTATATGGCAGTTCAGACATGAACAAAGAGCACTTAAGTTGTTTTTGTCTTTTCTAAGACAAGAACAAGGACTGCAAGGGCACAGGCAAATATCACAGCTGGAGCTGTAATTTATTTTTGATAATATGTGATAATGCCCATATCAACTTCCCAAAATGACGTCCTATTAAACTTGTTTGGTCTGACCAATAATCCAAAAACCTTGAATTATTAAACTCGCAGTGATATAACACAAAGAAGAGCAACAATTCCTCACACTTGATATGCTGGACTTGCCAAATATTTGGCATTTTATTCTTGACTAAAATTTAAAGTAGTTCACCAGTGATCAAAGTGTAATCATTCCATCGACTCATCATTTAATTTTAGCCAATTTATAGTGAGCCTCTGCTACAATAGAGAAATATGTATATAGGCTGTCAGTATTAGAATACAACAGAATAATGGGGCTGCAAACAACGTATTTATTTAAGATTCATTTTCTCATTTGATTCATATAAAATGACAGAAAACAGTAGAAAATCCACAGTTGACAAAGATATTCAATTGACAGACACATCCTCACATGTAAGAAGCTTGAACCAGAAAAGGGTTTACTTTGGCAATGAATCAATTAGCACAACTGTTTGAGTTTTATATCATAGAATAAAATAGAATAGCAGTGCATGAGTACATAAAAACACCTGAGTATGTGTGCAAACACTAAATGCACAATGAACTGCACATGCAGAGGGGACATTACATGCACAAATTATAACGTAAAACAGTTTTAAACCCAGAGTCAACCTATATGTCCCATTGGGAATGTCTCTATGTGTCTCTGGGGATCAGCAGCCAATCTTACAGATTAAAGTCTCCTCATCTGAGGTGAAAACAAACTGCTAGATGTGAGAGGAACCATGTAGGGGAAGATAAAGCTCCTCTAATCCGAAACATTCGGCCGAAACACGGTCTGAAGCAATGACAACGATAAGAACTAATCCTGTTTCCACATATCTCTGCAGGAAACACTCCACTCAGTGTCTCCTGTCCGTGCCTCCCTCTGAGCGCGTCTGGCCGCCAGATCCTGACCCGAGATAGTGAGCCGCGCGCCGCGGAGAGGAATGCGAGGATACGCTGACAAATCCGCCAGCCACAAGGGAAGCTTTCACATGTGAAGCCGGCTTGAGTAAAGAAGCTGATTCTGGATCAATTATCAGAGCCTCTCAGAGTGTCACCATTTACAGGATAACTGGTTAACTGTGCTTTTAATCAATAAGACACACAGCTTCTAAAAGATTTCATACACGAGGAGGGGGTGCTCTTCTATCTTAACTGAGAAACATGTGGAGTTCTTGTTTTATTCAGTCATTCGCATTTTGCACAAACGTGCACTTCTGCATTTCACTGCGTAAAAATCACGGTTTACACAAGCTTACCTTGGTAAAGTAATCCAGAGTCCGCGGGAATGCGCTCGAGTGGCTTCTTCCCAAACTTTGTATCCACTTTGTTGGCGTGTCTCTCTGCGCAGAGCACCCAAACTGTTTTCAAACCCTTCTTCTTGTGAGGAAGCGGCGTTAGCGTCCACCCGAAAACCAAAAGATGTAGTTCTATCACTGCAGCGCACTCGCACGCTCCACTCCGTCTGTCAGAGAGTTGGAGAGACCCGGGTCCGTGAGCGTTCAGGAGCGCACGGACTTTTCAACAATAGCGCTCATTGAAGTAAAGGAGGCGAGCACTTAAACAAGCTGGGGAAGTGGGAGGGACCGTGTGAAGCCGAGGCGCGCGGTCGGGCGCGTACCCGAGGCGCACTACGAGCTGCACCTGCAAAAAATATCCACAGCAAGAAAGAAATGTGAAATCTTGACACTAAAAAGATTTTCTGAAATGCAATTTACAAGACTTTCTATTCATTTTCTATCTTCCATCTAGTTATATATCTATTTGTCTATTTCTTTAGTTTTGTATGACCCATTCTAAAGATTTTAATTGATTCAGGGGTTCCGTGATGTGTTCAATGACACTTGAGGAGTGTTCACACCTGCATTTTGTACTTTATCAATGTTCTGGAGCAGATCCCCTTAAAGCGGTATCGATTGATTTTTTTTGGGCACTTGGGGGCAGTGTAGCAAGCTGTTCACACATCACTGACTTATGTTGTCCTATATAACCAGACATACAATATGGTGGAGTGTTTAGTTAAAAGTCTCTAAATAAGCATATTTACAGAGACACAGACATTGGAAGGTTGTTTTAGTTGTGCAACAGAAAACTCAGATTGGACAGATAGCTGTCTGGATCTACCCTGCAGAGAGCTGAGGAGCAGTTAACCATAGTCCTCAGAAATCCACCAGAGTTTAGAATTACAACACAAAGAAAGGGGAAGGAAACAGACATATGGCTGGAAAGAGTGATATCCTGCGGAATTTCCGGCAAAACGAGAGCAATCCCAAAAGTGGAACTTTGTGGATATTGACTAAATTGACACTGACCCTGATTTGTTGTAAGTTGTTTCTAAAAATCCCCAAAATACATTCGTGGGTAGGCGTTTTTAACTTACAAGCCACACACAACATTTATAATAAAGGTTTGCCAGCTTTGCTCTTCTGAAAAATCTCCTAGGCAACTGTTGCGAAAGCTTGTCCACCCATTACATTTCTTTTTATTTACAGTTCAGTCTCCAAGTATGCATTTCCATTTTAAGCCTGTGTATTTATACACAGTCTTTGGAAAGTTGAGGTAGGTGCACCGCTAACCAAATACTTTCTACTATCACCTTAGCTGTTAATGAGCTGTGGATGAAGACACTAAATTCAATGGCGGGGTTGTTCTACGTGTTCAGGAACTCACTGAAAGCTGAAACTTGTTGTCACCAGCCCTCAGCTTGTTATACTGGGTTTAACGGGACTGACAGTGAAGACCACAGGTGTCACTCACACACATACACAGACATATTTACCAACATATATATATATATACATATATATATGTATATATATTTTACATGTGTGTGAACAGCACCCAATACACACACACATCTGAGAGTCTAAAATGAGACGGTCAGTCCAACAGGAACATGTCCGAATCCCTCTACCTGACCAACACACAAGCCAAAGGTGGTGTGGCTAATTGTGTAGAAAAAACACAAAAAAACAAGGTTTTAAATACTTTGTCTATTAGAACTTCACAAACATCAAACTAGACATTAACCCAGTCTCATGAAATAAACCAGTTTTTTTTTCTCTACGTTTGATCTGGATTGCAGCACGAGGAATCAAGTCTGTTTCAACAACGTTTTTACATTAGTACATTGGCTACATTACATTACATTAGTACATTGGTTACATTTAATAGTGCAACAGATTGAGTCTGGGTTGACAACAGTTTGAGAATTTGATTTACTGTGTGTTTTAACCAGGACGTTCTTAAAGATATTGCGCAATCGCAATTATTTTTAAAATAAGCGTAAGCACCAATCTGATTGGTCCAACATAAATTCCAAAAACATTAATAATTTCCATTAAAGTTGAATTTTAATGAAAGATGCTTATGTTGCAAAGTGCTCAGTACTTAATGTGCTTTTATTAATGCTTGTAACTGTTTTGCACAGTAGAGGGCTTGGGTCTGTGTTGCTTGGCTGTGTTTTGATGCTTGCATGGCTTCCTATACTGAATGTGGATACTGTTGATGTGTAACTGTGCTAATGTCTTGCTGCTTCCTGTAACTCTGCATGGCTTACTGAGAAAGCTTACAGTATGTGTTGCTCTAGCTGTCTGTATGGTGTCTTGCTGACTTCTGTCTGTAACCTGTGCTAATGTCTTGCTGTTTCTTGGTGCTCTGGTCTAAAATTGTCTGGCCAAAGGACTGCAGTTGAAAATTCCCCGTCTGCCACAACACTGGCACATTTACAGAAATGTTAATTAATGTGTGTTGTCCTTTATAAAATAAAGAATAAGAATACTTAATGTGACGTCACTGACGTCATTGCGCCATGGACTAAGGTGCGATAAAAGTTCAATTTCAAAATGAGTTGATTTTTAGTTTCACACGGGACACAAACCCAGTCTCCTGAGTCAAAAGTTTGTTTGACCCTTGACCCCAGCATACCTTCTTATGCGGAATTTGGCACCTTCACTTTGTCACGTCACTTCCTTGTTTGCTGTTGCGATAATTACTTCAGCCATGAGAGATCTAACAAGAAACGTAAATGTCAGATTTTATAAGTGGCTAGCATAGCATCGACCCATACAGTAGTTTTCTCGGTGAGGACGGGCTGATCAGTGGCCTCAACTTCCTGAACGAGGCCAGATGGGCTGTGGGATCTGTGTGTGTGTGTGTGTGTGTGTGTGTGTGTGTGTGTGTGTGTAATTGCAAGGCTGAGAAAGAGGAACAGGGTTTGACAGGAGTGCGAGAAAACAAACACAACAACCCTGATCCTCCACACTCATGTTTGATCTGCTGCTTTACAATGAAACACTGAAGTGGGATTTTCTCATGGGAAGAAATCAATACACTGAACTGATGGGTTGGTCGCCGACTGCAGATGAATCAAAAGGGGATAAAGGTTTCATTGTGTGTAACAAAAATTATCTATTTAATCAGTGTATTCTGAGTACCCAACCAAAAATCTGATACATAATAAAGTAAGAGAAGACCCCTTTGGTTTCTTTTTATAGCATTAAACTGAAATCATTGTGTGTTTTTAGCCATGCTAGAGGTATAGCTATGTATTTAGGAATAGACCATCACCAAATGTATCGACGTCCAGGGCTGGAGCTGCCATTGAGGACACTGAAGTGTCCTACGGTAATGTTTCTAGAACTTCAGAGGGGGTTCAATGACTTACAGACGGGTTTACATAATAGGATTATGCATATTTGAAGGTTCTCTAAGTGATGTCACCTGTGTTTTAGGCTAGAACATTTGTTGACACATACAGCAAACATCTCCTCATTATCCGCGAGCTGCTTGTCCCCTGCAACACACTATAAAAAAAGTGGTCTCTGTAGACAGCCCAGGGTCTACAAACGGCAACAAAAACAAAATGTGCCAACCTGCACCACGAAGCGTACACAAACAGCGTTCCAGCCAATAACCAACAAGAAGGAGGGGGAGGGGACAGGATGAGGAGATGGGGATGAGGGGACGAGATGAAGAGGAGGGAGGAGCATGTTAGTCTTGTTTTGTTTGAAAATACTTTGAACGTCAACAAGAAGAAACGTCACCCAATATCGCTTAGAGCACCTTTAATATGAGTTCCCCCAGCCTGCCTATGGCCCCCAGTGGCTAGAAATGGCAATAGGTGTAAACCGAGCCCTGGGTATCCTGCTCTGCCTTTGAACCCAATTTGGAATCTGCCCCTTATGAGGTCATAAGGAGCAAGGATACCTCCCCTTTCTCTGCTTTGCCTGCCCAGAGAATTTGGCCCACCCATGAGAGAGAGACATCGTGGCTTTCAATCGAGCAAAGTGGCAGTTGGTCCACCTTGGTCCACCTTGCCCCCCACCTCTCCTCCTCAAAAGCTACAGACTCAGAAATGGCACATACTAAGGAAAGTTCATTGTGGGACTGGCTCTAGTGGCTGGAATTCTGCACCAAGACTGAGTTTCGTGAAAGAGACTTCAGATACAGTATTAGGGGACCATGTCATGGGACCTTTAAAGATTGAGTGTGACTCCTGCAGTGTGAGCACCAGTAGGCTGTAGTTGGGTACAAAGTGGGAGTGTTTCAGTCTCAGTGTTTATGTGATTCACACAGCCGGGGATGGGGAAGGCTTGACCCTTCACAGACCTCCTCAACACAACGGAAATGACTTCTGTCTATGGAAGACCCTCGCTTTTCTCTTTCAGAACCTTCCAAACTCCCCAACTTGTTGCTTTACAGGAATGTAAATAAAACAGAATTTACAATAATAGGGATAAGGCAGAGGGAGTGTTAGCCTTTGTGTATGCTTGTATAAATGTGTGTGTGTGTGTGTGTGTGTGTGTGTGTGTGTGTGTATAAGTTGGTCTACATGTACATATACAGTGTTTTACAACATTGCAGGCATTGGTAGGGTTCCTTTAATGAGGGCTGGTACACAGACTGTGTTTCAGGGAGAAATTGCAGCGGTGGAGAGGAAAACATGAAATAACACAAAGGAATTCAGGCCTGGAGTTACTCTCCCCAGGGGAGGCAGTCAGACTTGCTGTTTGGTCTTGAGCCAGGAACACTAAAGGAAGACGAGAACAGTGTCCATGTCTTTTTTTTAATTCTAGTTTCTCTGTCTCTTAATTGCTCTTTGTGTGTGCTTCTCTATGCCTTTACTGAAACTCTGGACAAAAGGTCCTGTTGTAATGATACAGTTCACTTTCTTTTTCGTCTTTAGTGCTTGACACTTACTTTCTCCATATTGCTGTGTGTGTGTGTGTGTGTGTGTGTGTGTGTGTGTGTGTGTGTGTGTGTGTGTGTGTGTGTGTGTGTGTCCTACTCTAAGACTCTGGTTTATTAATAGAACTTTTTTGCCACTGATGATGAAGTTGCCATCTGTACCCTGACACAAACGCACACCACCATGCACCGTGTTGATTCCCTCTGATTATCTTAGTCATAGACTGCAAATATGGAATGAAATATGTTGTCAGTTTTTTGCCAACACTGTGTGGCTTGGCAGATGCGTTATTTACCTGTAACGATTCAAGGGAAAATGGGGAGGCATGGGAAAAAGCAAAGGGAGAAATGGAAGAAGACAGAAATTAAAAAGGAAGGTAGAGAAAGGCAGAGAGAAAGTAAGAGGAAAAAAAGCAAAGAGGAAAAGAAGGTGAGATATAATGATAGACACAGAGTGGGAAGAATGGAGTAAGATAAACAACAGAGGAGAGGGGGTTATAGAGGGAGTTGGGTGGGAGATGACACAGCCATGGGAACCCATGTTTGGTCCACGCTCCAGACTCTGCAGTTGTTAGCCTCGTCAGTGTTGTTATTTTGTTTTCACATGGCCTTCAACCTCGCCGTGTGGACCGCAAACAGATGTTAACGACATTTCTCACAAGAGTTTCTACTCAGAGTCATCAGCGCTGCTAATGGGCTGTGGTGAGACGTTTTGTGAGGATGGACGCCATTGCAGAAGTAACAGAAGCTGTAACAAGACTGCAGCGGCAGAAATAATAGTAGACAGAAGAAGGGGTGTTAATCAACTGACAATCAACTGATATCTTTTTTAATAACTGACCAACAGAGTCACAAAATAAATCAATCTATGTATTTTTATATTATTATTAGAATAACAGTAGAGTAAAAGTCCCACATATGTCAACAGTAAAGCCTGCACACCAGCTCCAAACCACAATTGTTATTGAACGTTTATAATACTTTAAAATGTTGTTGATCAAAAGGTTTTAAAATAGTTACTACACCCATAAAGTCACAGCTGACAGACAATGTGTGGTAAAAGGTGGGGTTGCTCATCTAAGGTAACAATTATCTTTAAAAAAATCATAAAATTACCTGTTACCAAACTGTACATTACAAATAGTATAGTACATTATAATTATAGACAAATTAAAAAAAGATCCATCATCAAGTATCTAAGGTGTTAGGTCACCACAGTAGCTTTCATGCTAAGTCTGTGGAACTTTACTGCAGAAATGTAGAGAGGAGAGATATAACATTCATTAAAAAGGTATTCCTCATTTAAAGTGCTCATAATAGGCTCATTTCCAGGTTCGTAATAGTATTTAGAGGTTGTACCAGAATAGGTTTACATGATTTTTCAAAAAACTTTTTTTTTTTAACTACACATTGCTGCAGCTCCTCTTTTCACCCTGTGTGTTGAGCTCTGCTCTTTAGCTATTGAGTGAGGCATCATTCTGTTCCATCTTTGTTGGGAGTTCGCACATGCTCAGTACCTAGCTAAGCACTGCTTACTAGTCACTCTCACTCTGACATCTCTCCATTAGTGCATGTATAGGTACTGAGCATGTGTGTGTAATTCAGACCTGTGTTTAATGTGTGTAATTTTTTTGTGTAATTCCCTTTGTGGGATTAATAAAGTATACATTATTACATTATTATTATTAGTCAGTTGCAAAATATGAGAGCGTGCCACGCTAGTGTTGCAAAGCGATACGTGTTTGTCACGGAAGTAAAGGCTGGACTACCATAGAGCTGTTTTTGAGCAGTTTGTGAACAATAGGCTCATTTGGGATTTTAATTGCCATTTGTCTGATTTAAAGGCTTATTATTCTGTACATGCCACATGTTGTGTGGCTGATAGTGACAATTAGAAGTCAGAGAGACTAAATCTGTTCAAATTACGGATCATCTACACTGTGTTGTTAATTAAAATCAGCAACCGATTGCATGTAGAGAATTTTGAGAGCTACTCTGTTATAATTAAAACAAGTGGTGACTTGTACAAGCTGATATATGGGTCTGATAACATTTTATTAAATTGGAATCGGATCACAGTGTTTCTGTCACTTCCTGTTTAGCCTGAGGCTGATGGAAACAGCTGGAAAATGTCCAACTTTACCGCAGATTTTGATTGCCACCCATGGCTGCTGCGGCCTGCTTTCGTCCACGTTACAGGCGAGGCGCAGTTCATCTCAAATGAGCCTAATGTGTTTCTGTTGGAGATGTCCCTTTGGCGTGGAATTTGGGCTTTTTCACTTTGTAAACCTATAATGTGCACAAAAATATATAAAACACAATAAAGGAAAGGGAAAAAGCCAAAAAGCATAACATGAGCACTTTAATGTTTACGTGATGGAGGTGGATAGCGCAGACTAGCATTCACTCAAAGATCTCCATTAGGTGTTCATCTGGGTTTAAGTTTATCATGCTTACCAAACCATTCTATGACACCTTGTTCCCTGTATGCAAGTATTTATTTGTCTCTATCTTTTTCTTTTGGATTTTTCTTTAATCAAGCCACTGTTTGTAAAACCAAGAAAGAAAAAAAAAGGGGGGGGTTCAACAATAAGTACATGACTCATAACAATGGAAATTAGATAAAATAAATCTGCTTGGTGTCAAAGTGCAAAATAACTTGTGTGATGCATTGACTTTCAAAGCCTTGCACCTACACAGTGACGTGTTAACTTTACTCTATAAACTGAGCTCATTTATAAAACAATTCCTGGGCAGCACAGGTTTGGGTGTATGTTAGAAACCAATCTCCAGTTCTTCAGAGGTTGTAAAGCAAAGGTCCAGACTTCAAAAGTAAAAGTGTTGCACAAGTAGCTACATTTATTGTCTTGTGTGAATGGGGTTACAGCGTAGCTACAGCACCTTCAACATACAGTGGTGTAGCTGCCATAGCTAAAGCTGATGAGGAGGACTCACTTAAAATATTTTGACACACATTGGGTTGGTGATGCATAAGCAATATATGTGACAAAACACAAAGCAAGAGACTTTAGCATTTTTCAACATCTATAGCAGAGCAGCTATAACAGCTGTGTTTGTCTTAAGAAACAGGGGGAGGACGTTTGATAAAAAAGGCTGGAGGAAGAAGCCACGTGGGCCAGTATTTACACTTGTTTTACTCTATGTCTACTGTACATTGACTCCTGACATGTTTGTGTGTTTTTCTTTGCGTCTATGTGCACACGCCTAGAGAGCGGGCCACAGCAGCGTGCGTGGTTCTCACAGCCCAAAGAGGAACTCTCTGACAGGGATCGTGAGAATGGCAGGTTCCTTGTGGTTAAGAGAAATTTGACAAAATGTAGGGAGTTCATTACATAGATTGTGGAAGGCATTTGACAAGTCTGCACAGGAGACTATTTTTGGTCGTACATTGCTAGACCTAGAGTAAGGTGTGGCCACACCACACATCTGCTCCTGGATAGGAGAAAAAATGGTCTGGATTGTTTGCATTTCTTGAAACTAATCACAATCATCTTGGGCGGCGCTCACCCCCGGTCGCAAAGATGGTGGATCTGTAAAATGGTCTCGGGAAGGAACTTGGTAAGTTTTGGCAGAACATTTGCACCCTGCGAAAGAAAAAACGCCAAATTCAATATTAACTGAAGTTAATTGTTCACACAATAGAGTAACGTAAGCTATATAAATTAACTGGATGCATGGTTAAATGGAATTTGCTCTTACCAGTGGATTGCTGTGTGTATTTTGTCCATAGCAAATCCCCGCCAATCAGTCCCAAAATGTCCCAGGTAAAGAGTAAATGCTGTAAAGATATTTCTTGTAAATTGTTACAATCATTCACTGAAAGAACCGAGCAGACCAGCCTTGATGCACGATCCAAATTGTCTTCAAAACTTCCCTTTTCAGTGTGAAGCTTGCTAGCTTGGAGGTTGTAGTTGTTTGCCAAAGCAACCTAAGTTTAGAACGACAACCCAAAGAAAGTGGAAAGTGAGGGACATCCCGCGGAACCTCCAGCGGCGCCTGAACTATCCTGTAAATGAACCGTTGTCGATCCATACTAGCAGCTCTATAGCTCGCTCTGTTGGTTCGTCCCCACCCTTTGGTGGCCAGTTTTTGCGCTAGGAGGCTGATATTTGGCATGGAGGTCAAGTGTGTGTGTGTGTGTGTGTGTGTGTGTGTGAGAGAGAGAGAGAGAGAGAATGCATGAGCGTGTGAATGCCTACACATACGTGGTCTAAGCTATTGTGAATTTGTCCTTGTTTGACTGCTTCCTCTTACAATCATAGCCAGTGGAGAATAAAATTGGTTGATAATGATCACAGTCACTGCATTATTATCACAGTTTAAAAAAAACAAACATGTAACTGTCAAGACTAGAAAGTAAAAGTACTAATAGTAAAAATACTGAGCTAGAACTGGAACCAGCAGGAGGACGTCTGTTCTTCTCTCTTTTCGCACACCTGTCTTCTTTCTCTTATCTCTCTGTTCTCCCGCTTTTTTCTGTGTTCATCAAACGACACCATCTCCTCTCCCTCTTTCTCCCTCTGTCCTTCATGTCAAACTGCAGCTTCCCTCATGTCACTGTGAGGCTGTGGGATTATTTATGGGCTGGTGAACGGAGGGAGATAGTATGAGACCCAGAGCTTGGCCTCTAACCTTCCACTGTCTGCTAACCCTAAATCACCACTGAGTCTGGCTCACTTTAACATTAATGGTGTGTGGCGTGTGTGTGAATGTGTGTGTTTGTCTGTCTGTCTGTCTGTCTGTCTGTCTGTCTGTCTGTCTGTCTGTCTGTCTGTCTGTCTGTCCCGTCCGTCACAGACGCTATGTTACGTCAGATAATTTGACTCCAGATTTTTTGTTAGTAACTGCATTAAATAACAGATTGTAATCCAATTCAGACACTAAACTTGACATAACTGCCACACTGATTCATCTCTAAATTAGCATAGATTTTCTCTCATTGTTGTCCTTTTGCCTTTTGCCTGCCACCGTTCTTTGTTGCCTACAATATTGGAATAATGTTCCCAAAGTGTTGGAAAACAGTTTTAGTGAATTGCAACCTTGTGTCATTGAGATCATTGGGAGGTCAGCTGGTTTAAACCCGTCAAGAGCCCATTTTACCGAACTGCTCGTAAAGAACTACCATTTTATTGCCCAAAACAGTCATTTATAGCTGAGGATTGTTTTTAACCACTTGGGGGCAATAGAGAAAACATGTAAACACAACAGTGACATAATGTCAACCAATAAAGTTGTCAGTTGACTATTTAGCTGGGTTTTAGGGTTTTAGGGTTTTATCTACTCCTAAACATAGCTGCTAAACACTCCACTATGTTAGCTATATTAGCTAGCAGCTAACCTTTATTGTGCTTTAAGTACTGTCCCTATTGTTATGAATGGGGTTTCAGTTTTTTAACTTAAAACGTTTTGAAATGAATACCCCGTCTATGATAGTACTGTGTTTAAACCATGCATTTATACCAGGTAATGTTGTTTCAATTATTCTCTGTAATGAGAAGTAAAATAAAGGAATTTACAAAAGTCTAGCTTTTATTAAAGCAATTGTTTCATAACAATTAATCATGAATATAAGTTAAATAAAGCAGTAGGATTGAAATAGATTGATATCCACATATGTGACAACCAACCCCAACCGACGTCTTGACAAACATTTTAAGCTAGCTACCACATTGCTTTAGCTTGCTAGCTTTAAGTTGACTCA
>JABXJD010000026.1:67500-102500 GCA_013375575.1 Percina caprodes
GACAACAGTGGCAACATGTTCATCACAACTGGCAAAATGACGTGAACTTAAAAATGGAGAATGACATCATGGCTTTAGTGTGATGATGTAGATAATTTATGTTTATTCATATAATTTAGAATCATCTAAATTATCTGCTTATCCTATTTTTTTAGTTTTTTTGCAACTGCTTATATGCCTTTGTTTCACTGTTTCATTTTGACCATGCTACTTGTTGTACTCCCAGGTAATTAATGAAAATTAACCCTTTGTACACGCTTTTTTTAAGATAAATTTTTGCTTTTTTTTTTTTTACCTACCACTTACATCAAGTTATTACTGCTCGTCTTATACTTATTTTTGGAATTCATAGTCAATAAACCTCATTTCTATGAAATTATACCTCATTTTTGAGTTCAAAATATCTTTTTTTTCAAACCTCTACACAGAATTCAGAAAAACTGCACAAACAAAATGCAAAATGGCTAATTTCTCCTTCAAATAAAACACAGCATTTAAAATGCTTTATTTTGAGATGTGTATGGACATCTCAAAATAAAGCATTAGCATCAAATGGCATTATACATTTTTGTATACCATGTACACTAAAAATCTAAAGCTCGTTTGTCAGTCATACTTACATTCACATTTCCATACAACGTTCTAGAGTGAAAGTAATCTGTTGAGAGGGGTTGAAAAGTACACTAACAAAAGTACACTAGTAACCACCAATGCAATGTTGAAACAGAACATATTTACTTGGCATGTTGGAATTATAGATGCTACTGTGAAGCAACTCGGGCTGGACTCAGTCCAGCTTCTCAATCTGTGGTTGATCACATGATCAATAAGTAAGGCCCTGATCTCATCATAGATCATCAAGCCAAGTGCCTATGGAACATGCTAGTGCCCCCACTCAGAAGCCGGACCTGGGAATGACGTCCCTGATCGTTCCATTTACAAGTCAGATTTTTCATTGTGGAATTAGCTCTATAATACTTTTTGACCAACGGGAGCCAAATGATCAGTCCAAGTGCCTTTTCTGACAATTTTTTTAATTTAGTACATGGTATATGCCTCAAATTGCTATATTCCTATCCTAAGATATTATGGGATTTGTTCCTGAATGCAGAATGCTTCTGTAATACCAAAAATCCTAAATGGCATTCTAAACTGAGACAAGATTTTAGACTTTGGAGTTTACTGTAATGAGGCCCAAAAAGACATTTTTCTGTCGACCAAGGAACAAGGGGCTTGCACGTTGTCAGCAAACTCAAAATAAGTATGCTTTATTGTAATTTCTGTAAAACATTTATCAGATTTAGTGTTAAAAAAAAAAAAAAAAACTTTCTAAAATCAACATTTAGCGTCTGGCTGTCTGCTCCTCTCCCAGTAGCTCGTCATCTGAGAGATGCTTGTCGTTGTCACGGCGATCACTTTTGAAAGGCTGCAGCTGCTCAGTGGGTGCGTAGGGTCAACAAGAAACATAGTGTTTTCAGGAGGGTTGGTGGGGGAAATGCCCAAAAGTTTTAGGCACATACCCAGGTAGGCATCTTCTATGAAGATCGGTTTAATCTTAGGAGCAACTCCCAGGATCTTGGCAGGCAGGTCCAGTGACATGACGTAGGCCATGCCCAGAGGATATGGAGGGTACTGTGGCTCAGCAATCACGTTTCTTGGCATGTAGAACTTGTTGAATGGGTTTCTCAAAACCGGGCTGTTCCACCACACACAACCTGTCATGTAGTTTTGTTTGGCCGTTCTGTGATCCAGCAACAGTTTAACCAAATTTGGGACATGCAGTAAAATATCGGAGTCAATCTTTATGGCATAGGAAGCCTCGGCACAGTGCAGAGCCAGCCACTCCAGCATCACCATTGTCTTGATGGTCAGATTACGGTAACTGTCCTGGAAGTTACTCTGGATCAGATCATGGTGCTGCAGGTTCTCCTGTTTGAGCTTCTCCTGCTGCTGCTCGGCATCAGCTCCCCCCGGTCGGCCCAGTATGAAGAGAGTCTCGATCGGCTGACCCAGAACCAGTTTCTCATTTCCCCATGTCTTCCGGATGGTGTCCCGAGCTGCCACGTCACTGGGTGCAACCGGAACCATCAGGACCAGGAAAGGAGTGGTGTTCTTGCACGTCGGCGTGTCATCCATGATAAACTTGTAGTTTCGTGGATAGGCCACATGATACGGCCCAGGATCCTCCCATTGTGGCTCAGGTGCTGTTTCTGCCGATTCTGGTGCTGATGCTGGTGCTGATGATGAGGGTGCTGGAATAACCCACATGACCTCCAACATCCGGTCACAGTTCAGATAGATAAATAGGAGTGACACTGCTACCAGGATGCAGATAAAGATGCCTTTTAAGTGTATCCTCCTGTTCTCCATTAAAACTACACAGAAAAAAAGACTCAAATTATGACATATCAGCACTTCAATCAACACTTAACACATATAATACTGATAAAACAGCAACATACAATTTAAATAGCATTTTTGGCATGATCTAAATGCCAAGCTCCCTCAGGCCATAGTAACACAATCCCGTACCAACGTGCTTTTGAAAGTTAATTACTGGAACACCATGAATGACAGGAACTATTGTCAATATAAGTATTTTCACTGTAATCCATAGCAGCCTGATTGCAAACCATATTCAAGTGTGTTATTTCTGGACTTGGTCAGCCAACTTGATGATAGAGGCAAAAGTGAGTGTCGGCTACATTTTGTCTGCTTTAAACCTTTGAGTCAAAGAAAGTACATATTTTGGGAATGTCATTACAGATAGCGATTTATAGAAAATATAACGCCTCGTAGCTCAGGCGCCCCAGAAATAAACGTTTTACAGCTTAGCACATGATATAAGAGAGGAGAATAATTAACGTTAGTATGGGGATGTACATAAAAAAAAAACATGATCAGAAGTTTGACAACATTTCTACCTGATACCAAGTAATAAAGGAAAAAAGTAGTAAGCTGATTCAAGGGATATCATTCTTTGTTAACACTTTAGTAAAGTTGAAGGTATCATCTAAGATACATAAGCGTGACATCACATTGTTATGACACAGTCATGACACATGAACCCTAACCCTAACTTGTCATGACAAAACCGAAAGTCACTTACTAAAAGAAGCATTGTCATACACGTTTATGACTTGTTTATGACAGTATCATGTCACTCTTATGTAGATACCTTCAAGTAAAGTGTAACCCATTCTTTAATCACATTAGCCCGGGCCCTGTGTATTCAATTCTTCCTCAATTTATGTTGTGATAGATAATTTAAAAAGAATAAGCACTTTGCTGTAAATTTAGCAAATTTAGCATCCATTCCTCGTCAGCCACAGCCTGTCCCAAAAGAAATGAAAACACACTAACACTAGCCTTACTAAATGTCAGGTCTTTGGCAGCAAAATAATTTTTAATCAATGATTTTATTATTAATCACAATCTAGATTTTATGTTTTTAACTGAAACCTGGTTAGACCATAATAACAGTGCTGCTGTTCTCATTGAGTCAGCTCCCCCTAACTTCAGCTTTATGAGCGAGAATAGAGTGAATAAGAAAGGAGTTGGAGTCACCATTTTGTTTAATGACTCATTCTAATCCACGCAAATATCTCATAAAATTTTTGCTTCTTTTGAATATGTGGCTCTCCAGTTAAGGTCCTCCCCTCAAGCGATATTTTTAAATATCTACAGGCAACCTTCTTTGATGACTTCACTGAATTGCTGTCTATAATTTGTATTAACTGTGATTGTGTAATCATTGCGGGTGATTTCAACATTCATGTCGACAACCCCCAGGACAGAGCGACCAAAGAAGTGTGTTGTGTTTTTGAGAACTATGGACTGACTCAGCATGTGACAGAGCCCACGCACAATAAGGGGCACACTCTGGACTTGATTGTCTCCAAGGGTCTGAACATTTCCAAGGTAGTGGTGACTGACGTTGCTCTGTCTGATCATTCCTGTGTTTTCTTTATCGGCTCTATCTCTGTGCCCAAAAGTGTTCAAACAAAAGTAATCAGAAAACGGTATATCACTGAAAACACCAGTGAAACATTCAGCTTTTCTCCTCCACACTGGCCCTCTCTGGGGTCTTAATCAGTGAGCTTGTAGATAATTTCAACTGTAAAATTAGAAATGTTATTGATGCCATTGCTCCCACTAAGGTCAAGGCTGTCTCTGGTAAGAAAAGATCTCCTTGAAGAAATGTCATACTGGTGAGAACAGAAAAAAGAGTGTCGAAAACCTGAACGAAGGTGGCGAAAAACTAATCTCAGGTCCATTAAAACACCTATAAAGAGAGACTTTGCAATTATAATTTGGAACTGAGGAATGTAAGGCGGTCCTTCTTCTCTGACATCATCAGCAGAAACAATAATAATTCACGTGCTTTGTTTGCTACTGTTGATAGGTTAACAAACCCTCCAGTACCAGTAGCATCTGAACTTTTATCTCCCAAGGCCTGCAATGACTTTGCCTTCTTCTTCAAAGACAAAATTCAGAAGATTAGACAAACAATCAGTGCCTCCATATCAAGTCCAGGATATGTGTTGTCACAGTGTTCAGGCAAAACAATGTCAATATGACACAATTTCATACGATCAACCATTAAAACCTGGAGGGCTTTATACAACATCTGAAAACCTCCTCCTGTTGCCTTGATATTCTACCAATGTGTGTTTTCAAAACATTTTCAAATTGTTTGGCTTCTGATCTTCAACAGATTGTGAACACGTCTCTTCTTTCAGGTATCTTTCCACAGGCCCTGAAAACTGCAGTAATCAAGCCACTCTTAAAAAAGAACAATCTAGACACATCACTAATGAGCAACTATAGGCCAATATCAAACCTTCCGTTTTTAAGTAAAATTATTGAAAAACATTTTTTTAACAACTCAACCATTTCTTGTCACTAAGCAACAGTTTTCAGTCATACCTTTCAGTCGGGTTTCCGACCACACCACAGCACTGAGACGGCTCTTGTCAAAGTCTTTAATGACATCCACCTTAACACAGATAATGGCAAAATTTCAGTCTTAGTATTAGTTGATCTCAGTGCTGCATTTGACACGGTTGACCACGACATATTACTAGACCGATTGGAAAACTGGGGTGGCCTTTCTGGCTCAGTACTAAACTGGTTTGAATCCTAATTAAAGAATGGTGACTACTTTGTGGCTATAGGTAATTATGCATCTGAGCATACAAATATGACGTGCGGAGTTCCCCAAGGCTCTTTTCTAGGGCCTCTTCTGTTTAATATCTACACGCTTCCACTGGCTCAGATTATGGAAAACAACAAAATAAGTTACCATAGTTACGCGGATGACACACACATTTACATAACCTTATCGCCAGGTGACTATAGTCCAATACAAAAACTGACTAAGTGCATTGAACAAATTAATGACTGGATGTGCCAGAACTTTCTGAAATTAAATGAGGGAAAAACTGAGGTGGTTGTTTTTGGAGCAAAAGAGGAACGATTACAAGTGAGCGCTCAGCTTCAAACGAGAATATTAAAAACAACAAAGCCAGAAATCTTGGTGTAGTCATGGACTCTGATTTGAATTTTAACAGCCACATTAAGACAATTACAAAGTCAGCCTATTATCACCTTGAGAATATATCAAGGGTTAAAGGACTTATGTGTTAAATGTGTAGTCAGTAGTCAAGTCTTATGTGTAGACTTGACTACTGTAACGGGGTCTTTACAGGTCTCCCTAAAAAATCAATCAGACAGCTGCAGCTGATTCAGAACGCTGCTGCTCGAGTCCTCACTAAGACCAAGAGACTGGATCACATCACTCCAGTTCTGAAGTCTTTACACTGGCTTCCTGTGTCTCAAAGAATTGATTTCAAAGTACTTTTGCTAGTTTAAAATCACTAACGTTTAGGGCCAAAATACATTTCTGATCGATAGTACACCCAGACCTCTCAGGTCATCTGGGACAGGTCTGCTTTCTTTCCCCAGAGTCAGAACTAAACAGGGGGTAGCAGCGTTCAGATTCTATGTTTCACATATCTGGAACAAACTCCCAGAAAACTGTAGGTCCGCTGCAACTCTATTCTTTTTAAAGATTATTTTTTTGGGCTTTTCCCTTTATTAGAGTGACAGTGGATAGACATGAAAGGGGGACTGAGATGGAGCAAAGGGCCGCACTCGAACCCGGGCCGCTGCAGGACTCAGCCAATATGGGGCGCACACTCTTACTGGGTGAGCTAGAGGCCGCCCCAACTCTACTCTTCTAAATCAAGGCTGAAGACCTTTCTTTTTGATGTTGCCTTTCTTTAAATGGTTGTTGATTTCTTTAATTTTTTAATTTATTATACTGCACTGTAACTTTTATTCTTGTTTTATCTGTTCATTTTTTTTATTGTTTTTATGTAAAGCACTTTGAATTGCTGTTGTCAATTTAAAGCCCTGTGCACCAGTATACACATGTTCTGTTATGATGACAGTAGAGATAGTGGCAGACCTCCCTCCTTAAACAAAAGAGACTGAAAGAGGTTTCTGACTTACATCAAGATAAGTCAGTCATCACTTCTTTGTGGGCCACAATTTGTGCTCTAGCATTGTAATTTCCATTAGGCTACTTGGAGTTATGGGTTATGGAAACACAAATCATGACAAACAGCCAAGGACCGAAAGTAAAGTGCAAAGACAGCATTGGTCATGTAATGTCATGGTGAAGTACAAGAGGTTCTTCAGTCACCAATACAGTCATGCCTTCAGCCAAATGCTGGATACTGTTGCATCGACACCCACCACAGATTCAACCCAAAGTATTCCTTTGGGTGTGGCAACAAAATGATGCTTTATTAGACTTAGATTAGATTGTTCTGCATTGAGTACTTTTACTTTAAATACTTTCAGTAAATTTCCCCCATAATACTCTCTTACTTAAGTGACAAAATGTTAATGCAGGACTTTTTCTTGTGACAATTTTTTTACACAGTGGTATCAGTAGGCTACTTTTATTTAAGTAAAGGATCTAAATATTTTTTCCACCACTGGCCACACCATAATGAAATGTAGGCCAATATCGCAGGTTATTACTTTGCCATGATGGTATAAACATGTTTACTTGTTTGGGTGCTAAGTAAAATTATGTAACCATTATTACATAATTGTGTAATTGACCAATGTTTTACATAATAGCTGGGTTTTTTTTTTGTTTAACCGCAATCAATTGTCAATATTAACTAAGGTCTTAATAAGGTATGATTCCTAATTGTTGATTTTGTTTAGATATGCCAAACTGTAATTTTACAAGTGATTATTAATTTATTCTGTCTATTGATCCCGAGTGGGGAAATTCCAATTTACACTCTGTTTTTGTTAGAATCACTACACACAGGCCTGAAATGTAATGTAATGTAAATGGAGAGTTAAATTCCACAGTAACGATACCAAAGCAGCATCTATAATCTCATGACAACTTTTGTGTAGATTGAAACGTTGCGGTGCCAAAATAAAAAACATTCACTCAGATGCTAATGAACGGCTCAATGAAGAGATGATCACCTGTAATCTAGGTTTTGTGAACCGTGCCCACAGACTTTAAAGGCTGGATGATAATATATACTACAAATGCACCCTTTTTTATGGCATTGCCTACATTTAGTTTCTTTTTGTAGGCTACATTTTTAGTTTTTTTCCCTTTAATTTTATTTCCCTTGAGTTGATTGTTGCACAGTGCTCAGTAATAGCGTAGCCTACAGTAACACTGGTCTATAATTGCCTTTCTTATTGTATTGAATGTATATTTGGACTATTTCATTTATTCCGAATACAACCAACAAATAAAAGGAATAAGAATAAGATAGCCTTTATTATTAGACTCACAGTCCATAAAAAAACAACAACAACAAAAAAGATACAGATACACAAGACAGACACCAATTGAATAAGACATCTATACCAGTAATCTCATAAGGGGGACTGGTATTCAAAGCACTAAACCTCGGGCCAATCAGATGTGAAATGACAGAGTTACAAGAAGAATTCAGGCAACCAATACATTTATACATCAAATTCCTCAGTAAAGCAGAGAATGTAATAACTCCTGCTTGACAGAACAATTCACTTGCATTACACTACCTAGGTTTCCTTAGTAGAATGCGCAAACAATGATTATAGGTGACCTGCAGCTTATTGAAGCTTGCCTTTTTGTACTTGACCCACAAGAGGGCAGTGTAAAAAGCAGTACAATATCCTTTAAAGAGGTTTATCTTAACCGTATCAGAACACCAGGAGAACTTCCTGGCAAGCATGTTAACCTGCATATATAACATGCAACACTGCCTATACATGTCCTCATCATCTGACATTTGATCTGTTAAGACGTGACCCAAATACTTCATTTTGCAACCAACAGTTAGCCCTGCAAGATGGAAAGATTGAAAAATAAGGTCCTTATACTCTTTTACTCTATAGATCATAACCAAACTCTTTTTGGCATTATATTTCACATCATATTCAACACCATAATTGGAACATATTCAACAGCTCTTGAAACCCTGCACTGCTTGGAGAGACAACAGCCAAGTCATCTGCATACATTAGATGGTTCAATAGCATGTTACAATAGCATGTTACCAATCATACATCCTGTCTTACACTGTCTTAGCTGCTCAGACAGGTCATCCATGTAAATCTTAAAGAGGGCCGGTGATAGTATCCCCCCCTGACAGACTCCATTACCAACACCAAAAGGAGTAGAGAATACATCCCCCCCATTTGATCTGTATGCTCTGATTGGAATACCAAAAAGCCAAGATTCTGATTATACTATTCGGTACTCCTCTTCGGCTCAATTTTAAAAATAGCTTGTGGTGGTTAACTCGGTCAAAAGCCTTGGAGGCATTAATAAAACCAATAAAAACAGAGGATTTTTGTCTTCTGTAGGTTTCTACCATTTCCTTAAGTGCATAGATACATAGATCAGTACCATGCCTGGCCTTGAAACCAAACTGGTCATCGGAAATATACAAATAAACACACAACTTATCTAATACAATTCTTTCCAGGACTTTTGATCATACACTAGCTAAAGCAATAGGTCTATAATTATCCACACTCCCCACCTTTCCCGCTTTGTCCTTAGTGACAGGCACCAAAGTAATGGACAACAGAGAGTCTGGTAACACCCCATGAGACATAAAGCCAGTAAAACAAATGGCAAGGAGAACTGCAACCTTCGTGGCTGGCCCATTTCAGGTGCTCTGCAGTAATATGATCTGATCCGCTAGCTTTATTATCAGCAAGCTGTGTAAAAGCTAGATAAATCTCATTGGCTGTAATTCCAACTGTTTCACTATTGACAACATGGCCAA
The DNA here is from genome assembly GCA_013375575.1 of Percina caprodes. Taxonomy (NCBI): domain Eukaryota; kingdom Metazoa; phylum Chordata; class Actinopteri; order Perciformes; family Percidae; genus Percina; species Percina caprodes. The sequence goes on from JABXJD010000026.1 coordinate 76,833, forward strand.
CTTTATACGGTTCGCTTTTAACACAATTAAATAGGTCAGAGCAATGTTGCCTCCACAACTCTGCTATGTTCTCAGCCGCAGAGACTCCCTCTATGTTGCGTGGTAATGATGTACTGTCCCTGTTCAGAGCTCTCACTTCCTTCCAAAAGCCAGTAACATCACTACCAAGGAGCTTTTCAGCCATAGAGTCCGCTCTTATTTCTTTCTCATGTTTGTTGACATAACGTAGTGCATATTTATAACTTGCAAAACTTGCTCCATCTTAATGATCTAGTCCCACTAAATAAATTTAAGGCCATGTTAAAATGCCATGTAATTCAAAAATGTAACTGCCACTTGTGACGTGTTCCTTTCTTCTGTGTGATTCTTGTCTACGTTGTATTTCTGTTTAAATTGTATCTGGTGTGCCGTCTTGGCCAGGTCTCCCTCGGAAAAGAGATTTCAATCTCAAGGGACTTCCTGGTTAAATAAAGGTTCAATAAAAATAAAAATAAAAAAACTACGCTTTTTGAGTTCCAAGACTGGCCCCTCTCTCGGCCTGCCTGCCTGAACCCAGGCCTCAAATGCAATCTTAGCTTCAGCATGATGAACTGCCACATATTTATTCCACCCTGGCTTGATGCTCTTTCTTTCATAAGGATGAATAAATAATGGCCTGCTGGCCTCATACACAGATCCCACAATACGTTCATACATAGTACAAAGGTCGTCACGGTGAGAACTAATGTTACAATTTACATCAGAACACAAAATAGCATCCTTGGGCAGAGATATGTTGCTCAAAAGTAAATCAGATCTACTGCAGTATGAGCACAGTTGTTCATTAGTTACCTTAGACCAATCCAGTTTAGCCTTAAGGGCCCCATTAACCTGCTGAGATATCTCAGGAAGGCTAACACAGTCAAATGACATAATAAAAAAGGGATGTGATCAGACATGGATGACCCATACACAATCTCTATTGAACTTAGGCTAGAATGTGCATCAGGAGTACTGATGCAGTGGTTAAGCCAAGATGTGGTGTGCCAGGCCTCACTTATATAAGAGTAGCTATCTGCAGGTAAGAGCGTTTGGCTGAATAGTATAAAATTATTATCAGCACAGAACTGTAGCAAATGCCTCACAAATAACGAACTCCTGTCTGAAATATCAGCATTCATATTTCCCACCACATAAACACTTGTGGAATGGTTACCAGAAATAAAAGAGTTAATAAAAGCCAGTCTATTCAGGTATTAATCTTCATTTTGATGTGACTCATATGGTGTATACACATTCAGGATAGCAAACACCTTATTGTTAATAGATATCTGGGAAGCAATACACCAATCAACTTCCAACCTGATAACACTAACCACAGAGTCCAGTCCTGAATGTATTGGGTTTAAGCCAATCATGGCAAACCAACTGCATGACTGACCACACCTTCTGTTGTCACATATGACAATACAGATAGCTGCAGGCCTCCCTCCTTAAACACAACAGACTGAAACGGGTCAAGTTTTTGGCACTTGACCCTATACAGGTCCATAGAAACAAAAATTACAAGGGATAAAGTGAGAAAAAATGTTTTATGATAATAAAGAGGTGTTTTACTTCATATGCTGTGTACCTGTGTAATTACATTATCTGGGGCACATAACAGTGGTACAACCAAAATATGTGTTCTGGAATTCATTCAAAACTTTAATTTGTTAAAATAAGTGAAAAATAAATACATCTTTTTTTTATGTGACTGAAAGAGACAATTATATTGTTAATTGCAATTATTTCTGAGACTTAACATAACAGTACATCAAAATTTGGAATTGTTCAAATATCAACAATCTTTTAATCTTTAACATGATACCATGGTATTCCGCTATAGGCTATTTTGATAGCATTCTTTCTGACCAAAAAATGAATTTTTAATAGGCTATATTTATACCATGTATTTATATAATAGGCTAGGCTATTTTTTTATAGATATTGAGGAATATGGAATTTGGCTTATTATTGGCAAAATTATGAGAAAAGTTGTTCTATCTAGGAGAATAAATATTTGAAACCATAATGCCTGAATCCCTAACTGTATTATAGGCCTATTTTATTATGTTTTTTTATATTTAAATTGAGCTATGAAAATGCATCAGCTGGCCCCCGTGCAATACGGGATCGTACCGTTTTTCATTACGGTACGATCCCGTATTATACGGGACTGGGGGCAACCCTTGGCCGGAGTAACATGATCACAGCCTACGGAGTGCTGAAGTCACGTCACCAAGCAACGTTACGCACACATTTAGTTCCGGATACCCATACTTTGCTTACCTTTTACTTCTCCACGTACCTATTTTAAAGCACCTCGGATCTTCGTTGTCTTTTTCTTTTTCTGTAGTAGACTAAAAGTCCCGGGAGACCAGCGACCATATGAACGATGCAATGGTCCTTGAAGTATCTACCGATGTATCTCGCAGTCACTACACTACACTATTGCGACAGAACTCCGCCTAAACGCTCCTGTTGCTCTACCTGCCAACCAGCAGGAAGCCTACATACACACCTTATCCACCTGCCTGCGCTCGTTTTAACTTCCTGGCCATCTCAACCATCAGCGCTGAAAGAAGTAGACTACTCAATCGGAATAAAAACAACTAGTATCTGCTGATGTAGGCTACAAGTCATATCCTTTACTATAAAATGAAAGTTTCCAATAACGTTCTCTATATTACAGATGAAGTCATCTACATTTCCCCCTCTAAGCAGGAAGCCAGCCGGTTAACCTCCCTATCTGCAGTCATTCCCCTCCCTCATGTGCCCAGACATGGCGTGTAACTTAACCACTGTAAACACACCCATTCGTTCACTTGCAAGCTTTCACCATGCGATGGCGCTTCCTTCACAAGGTGTTGGCTAAGATACAGTAGCCTACCCTTTATTGTAGGCTACATTAGCCTCCATTAGGCTACATGAAGCTTCACTACACTGAAACTATCCCCCACAAACATGTACATTGGCAAGCAAAGTTAATTCCAAGTCAATGCTGTCTATTAAAAAAATGTATTGTTCTCCAGGGTCTATTCTAGTTTTAGGTCATTTATGTATTTTATTGCAGTTAAGTCTATTTAGTTAGGGAAATTTAGCCTTTAATTAGGCCTATGTAATCTATTTATCTGATTAGTACTTGAAAAAGTACAGTGATTTAGTGCAACTGGTAGAGACCGAGCCCCATGTGCATTACCATATTACAGAGCACAGCTACACCGCACAGTTGCGGTGCCAAAATAAAAAAAACATTCACTCAGATGCATGAAGAGATGATCACCTGTAATCTAGGTTTTGTGAACTGTGCCCACAGACTTTAAAGGCTGGGTGATAATATATACTACAAACGGACCCTTTTTTGTGGCTTTGCCTACATTTAGTGTCTTTTTGTAGGCTACATTTTTAGTTTTTTTTCCCCCTTTAGAAATATTTCCCTTGAGTTGATTGTTGCACAGTGCTCAGTAACAGCGTAGCCTACAGTAACATTGGCCTATAATTGCCTTTATTGTATTGAATGTATATTTATTTCATTTATTCAGAATGCAACAAACAATAAAAAAGAGCAAACATTAAAATGTTACATCTGAAAAGAACGAGGAAGATTGGTTAAGTTGGTTAGAATTTTTTGATTTGACAACATTTTAAAGACAGTACCAAAGCTTCATAATGCTTCATCTGCCCATCACTATAGAGATATAATTGAATGTACTGGGTTCAAGCCAGTCATGGCAAACCAACTGTATGACTAACCACACCTTCGGTTGTCACATATGACAATAGGCATAGCTGCAGGCCTCCGTCCTTGAACACAACAGACTGAAAGGGGTATCTGGCTTCCTCACATATGCACCATTTAGCCCACCTAACCGGTTTACTTAACCCCACCCCAGTATGTGGTATAGAGTTGCAAAGCGGGCGGAGAGTTTTCCATCCAGTATGTCTCCTTATTTAAATTCTTTTCTTTGAACAATATCCTTGACGATACTCTACCAGTTAATGTAACAATCAAATAGCACATCATTAGTTCACATTTCATTAACCCGGTTTCACACTGGCAACTTTCAGCCCCAGGAAAAAGAGTTTTTCAGGAGATAACCCACCAAACTTGGTTTGTTTTAGTTTAGAATACAGCAGATGTTCGTCACTGTGTGAGAGCTGATACAGCTCAGAAACTTTTGACAGCCCTGGTGGCTGAGAAGGACATTTGAAAACAAGAAAGAATTTGGTCAAAATCGGTTTCCGTCTTCTGAACGAAAAGACAATTTCTGTCCAACAAAAGGAGCAAGGTGCAGAGCCCGACTGATATATCGGCCGGCCGATAATCGGCATTTATAATGGCTGATAAAAAATAAAAAAAATCTTTTTTAAATATTTATTCATCAGAAATGATTCTGATAAATGAATATTAACTATATAATAACAACTATATAATAATAATAACAACTGACTATGCAACGCCAAAACTCATAACATTGTTGACAGTTTGTCCACCAGAGGGCGCTCTACAACGTCCCTGTTGACAACACTGATTTTGTTTTGTTAATGTGTTTTTGTTCAAGTTTCATATCTTAAGTTTGTATTTTTATACATTTTATTTATCAGAACTTTAATATATTTTGATGTTCCTCTGTTCTGTTGTAACAATAAAACAATTATATTATTTTAGTGAGAACTCATATATATATATATATATATATATATAAAATAACTACAAATATCTAAGTTATTGGATTTTTAAATAACCAAATATTCGTATTGGTCTTAAAAATCTTTAATCGGTCGGGCTCTAGCAAGGTGCTTCCATATCTGCAAACCAAATAAATATGCTCAATTTTAATTTCTGTACAATATTTGTCCGATTCCGTCTTGGTAAACAAGATGAAGTTCAACATTTAGCGTCTGGCTGTCTGCTCCTCTCCCAGTAGCTCATCATCTGAGAGATGCTTGTCGTTGTCACGGCGATCACTTTTGAAAGGCTGCAGCTGCTCAGTGGATGCGAGGGTTTCACAAGAAACATAGTGTTTTCAGGAGGGTTGGTGGGGGAAAGGCCCAGGTGTTTTAGGCACATACCTAGGTAGGCATCTTCTATGAAGATCGGTTTAATATGAGGAGCAGCTACCAGGATCTTGGCAGGCAGGTCCAGTGACATGACGTAGGCCATGCCCAGAGGATATGGAGGGTACTGTGGCTCAGCAATCACGCTGCTTGGCATGTAGAACTTGTTGAACGGGTTTCTCAAAACCGGGCTGTTCCACCACACACAACCTGTCATGTAGTTTTGTTTGGCCGTTCTGTGATCCAGCAACAGTTTAACCAAATTTGGGACATGCAGTAAAATATCGGAGTCAATCTTTATGGCATAGGAAGCCTCGGCACAGTGCAGAGCCAGCCACTCCAGCATCACCATTGTCTTGATGGTCAGATTACGGTAACTGTCCTGGAAGTTACTCTGGATCAGATCATGGTGCTGCAGGTTCTCCTGTTTGAGCTTCTCCTGCTGCTGCTCGGCATCAGCTCCCCCCGGTCGGCCCAGTATGAAGAGAGTCTCGATCGGCTGTCTCAGAACCAGTTTCTCATTTCCCCATGTCTTCCGGATGGTGTCCCGAGCTGCCACGTCACTGGGTGCAACCGGAACCATCAGGACCAGGAAAGGAGTGGTGTTCTTGCACGTCGGCGTGTCATCCATGATAAACTTGTAGTTTCGTGGATAGGCCACATGATACGGCCCAGGATCCTCCCATTGTGGCTCTTCTGATGATGGAGGTGATAGACTAGCCCGGTCCAAGTTCAATTTCCGGTTACAGTTGAGATAGATGAAGAAGATTGTCACTGCTCCCAGGATGCAGATTAAGGTGCGTTTTAAGCGTCTCCTCCCCATCTCCATTAAAACTACACAGAAAAGAGACTCACGTTATGAGATGATAGAACTTTTCTCAGCAAATACAATTCTGATAAAACAGCAACGCATAATTCAACAAACCACCATATTTGAAACCAAAAAAACAACACATTGTAATGCTTTCAAAATGCAGTTTAAAAAAAATTGGAAGAAGATGGTGTCCTTTAAATATCAATGTAATGCTTCACTATCATGCAGCTAGTTCCAATAGGATATGTTAGACTGGATGCTGATACCAACCATATCTCGGAGTAACGGGAACACATACCATGAGAAACAGTCACAGACCAAAAGTAATATAAGCTATTACAAGATCAAAAATCATGAATTGTCTGCTTTTCAGGCATTACATGCAGCATGGGCGTAGAAAGCATTGAAAAAGTGGGTGGGACATTTAGGGGAATCCTAACCAAGAAATGTTTGAACAGAGTAGATTCATTTCCTAGCCTGACGTCATTCTAGACAGACTAGGAGTCGGATATTGCTCCATTGGGCTGTGATTATGGGGCGTGTTTCAACAGAACCAGGAAAGAAAATGCCTCTGCACTCAATTGGATAGACCTACAACCAATCAGAGCAACCGAGTATGTGACGGATGTTGAACTTTTACCGAATCCCGTAGGAAGGACGGCAAAAACATCTTTCCGATCGACAAAGGCCTTAATCGCGGTTCTTTGTTCCTCTTTTAAAATGAAAGCACTGTCAATATCTTCTGTAACAGACGCGATGGCGGAATCTTCACATCTCTATTCTCTAGCGGCAGCCATATTTGTTGTAAATTAATTCAACGCAAGCGCCCTTTGGTGACGTAGTTGATTACGTTACGGTTGATCATCTGTCCATCATCGTATAAAGCCCGCCCTGAGAATTTGATTGATCCAAACAGCTCTGGCTCGGACATAGTTGCTCCACGACGGATCAAGTACAGACAGAACTTCACAACCTCAAATGTTGTGGGCGGGGCTTAATTTGGCTGGCATTTCCTGTATTCTGGGGCCTTTTAGCAATTGGTTTGGTTTTGAAACAGATGGGTACATTTTGCAATTCACCCAAAAAAAGTGGTTTGCCGCCTCAGAATGATGATCAATGATTCATCATATAGTGCTCGTGTTGAAACGGTTTCCAAAGCGCTTCACAATTAAGGATTAAATTAAAGGATTATTATCAGTGAGATTAAAAACTCAACTGTACATAAGCCAAAATGAAATTCACCATTCAGTTAATTTAAAAATGTGCCTTTGTTTGACATTTTACAGATTGCTGTGTAGCTTGCAACAATAATAAACACAATCAGTGACATTTACAGACATCCTTAAAACAGTGTTACCCATCTCTAATATTCAGTCTCCTTATCAGATCACCCAGAGCTATCTCAGCTGAAACTGTGTAGGCCCGGTCTGAAGTCTGCGTGAGGTGTTCACATTCTCAACATTTTCCTTTATGAATAGGCAACCAGTTTGTGGGGAAAAGGCATGTGCATGGTTTTTGTAAGTATACAGTATTGTTTATGCATCTGGCCCCAGATGTTTTCTAACGCAATGTTTGTACTGATGATTTAACAGGGTTTCATGGTAATCAAAACTGTAGACTATATATTTAATAAAGACTATAAAAAATACTTATACTTATATAAACTTAACTTACTTAACTTATAAAACATCCATACACAACCACAGATATGACCAACATTTTTCATGAAATCTATAGTTTCTATGTGTATGGGTCTGCCCCCCATGTGCATATTACTCCTGGCAGAGATACACATTATATCAACCCATTCTTAACACATTTTAGCTTTACTTCAATTGCATGCTGAATCACACACGTCAACAAAATGCACATTTCTTTAGTTGGAAGCAAAGATATGAGAAGTTGCCACATCGCTTACTTTAAGGAAGCATTAGCTCTGTCCTGTAACTGGCTTTCCTTTTCACTTTTTTACTTTCACTTTGCATACTCACTGCACTTCTCCGTGTAACACACATTTGACCAATGACAGCCATAAAAACAACCTGCGCTGAATGTTACAGTAGCACATACTTAAGGGTCACCAGCTGTGAACACGGAACTTGGATACTACATCCTGTTTTTTGTCATAAAGTCACAGTTAGTTCTGCCTCAGCCCTCCTACTCTGCGGGATGATGACAGCATGTGGCTTCTTTTCTCTGACTGGTAGCTATGCGTCTCCCCCCCACCCCTGGACCCAGCTTTGATGCTTTGGAAAGTGGCTCTGTGCTGCACTTTATCAAAGGAGGTTAACATGTTCCACAGGCTCGGTCTGAACTTGAAAAACTTAACTTTAGTGCACCTGACTCCCGGAACAAATTAAAGCACTTCCTTAAAATCAACTCACTTGTGCATATTGGACAATTTAGAATTGCTTGTAATTGCTTAACATAATTGTAGTTCTTTTGCATCCTGAATAATATAATTTATTCACCAAAATTCTGTTTTGTTCTTGACACTATTTCATTATAAATGAGGGCCACCCCTCAATAACCCCTCAAGTATAAATAAAGGTTGACTGAATGATTGAATGAACATTTGCATAGACAATAAGCCACACAATGGTGAGATTTATGCCTGATCTTTTCAGTTTTTCCAGATGGTCTGAAGGTGATAATCCGTATCAGCATAGCAATAACATAATGCACAGCAGACTACAGGGCTAGTGGGGTTTCTTCTTGAAATATATTTTATTTATTTTTATTAAATGATGACTTTTTTGCTCCAAATATTACGACTAGCTTTTTCCTCCAAATGGAAGAGAACACTAATGGAAAATGTTATACTTTTTTAAATGTGCAGAATGTTTTAAACATTAGCAGATATCTTGTAAAAACACATGACCAATAAGGTTCAGGGGTTTATAAATGAATCAAAATGAATGAATGCATAATGAACATGCATAGTTTGAGGTAACTTCCAAAACAAGATAGGGGTGAGAATGACCAGAAGCCTCATAATACAAGATCACCACAATACTTATGTCACGATACTATTGCGATTTTAAACATATTTCAATGTATTAACTTTTCCCCCAACTTCAAATTTTTCCCAATTTCAAATGATGTCCCCAAAAAGGAAATTTTGTCAACATCTGTTTTATCTAAAAAGATACATTTCATTGCTCATCTCACTTCAATTTTATTGCTGCAAAATGGGATTGTCAAACAGACAAACTAACTAACACGCATTTAACAGATCGATACAATAGCGCCACAGAAAATATCGCGATACTATGCTGTATTGATTCCTAAAACAAGACACAAAAGAGATGGAAGAGTGGCCATGCCCACATGCGTGTTGACTCAGCAGAGATAACATTAAAATGAGTAAAGGGGATCTACTGGAGAATAAAGCAATGCATAATGCCTTCCTGCGTTAAATTCCACATGGGCTATTTTTTATATGTTTTGTTGTCACCAGGCGCCTTTTTACACTGTTTTCCTTTCCATAGAAGAACAGGCCTACATTTTCACCATAAATTGTGCCAAAAAAGTCCAATTAAGTGCATATAAATTCATCAGAATGCAAAAAAAAATAAAAAAAATATTGGACGCTGAACTTTTCCTGCGCAAGAAATGTGTCCAGGGCGAGTCCACCATTTTAAACCACATTCTAATTTGGACAAACCGGCCCGAAACACAAGCTAACGGATACATGGAGCAGAGCGGAGTCTGAGGAACAGTTGGGAACTTGAATCATCCGCTTGATTAGATAAAGTTCAGATTTGCGCTATCGGACCAAATCACAGACCGGGGCGGGGTAACGTGCTGAAGTCATGGACGTTTGTGCTCCGGTTACCGTAACTTACCATTTACTTTTTCGCGCCCCTATTTCTGTTGTCTTTTCTCTTATGTAGTAGACTACAAGTCGCGGGAGACCAGTGATCATGTTAACGCTGGTATGATCCTGGAAGAATCCAGCGATCCAGCTCATAGTCACCTGAGACTGATCACCTGCTCCTCACTTCCGTGTTCCCCTACCTGCCGTGGCCAACTTCCTGTGGGCATCACAATTAATCAACATTAACATAACTTTCTCTCTTTTTTTTTTTTTTAAGAGTCTAACAAGTTGTGATTATTATCTTTGAAGCATTGATAGAAAAGTGTAAAACAAAAGAGTATCTTTTTTATAATGGGCTGTAACTTGTTGATTTGTGGGCACATGGATATCTAGAAAATGGTGCAGGTTGTTTTATTTAGAACATTTCATCCTGTACTTTAACATTTCCTTAATAACGAGGTAGTGTGTCTTTCGTCCTTGTTAACGGCTACTCGATTTGTCTGTGTGCCACATGCAGTTGGTCATGTTTCATTTTTTTCTTTTCATGATAATCATTATTGGAGCCATATTGGTTAAAGTTGAGTTCATGTACAATGGCAGGTTAATTATCTTGAATGTGCATTGTATACATCTCTGCTTTCATAATAAAACTGTTACAATTGTAAAAAGAAATATATACATATACATATAGTGTACAAATACACGGAGGAATAAAAAAATTACATGTAGGCCTATTCGGTAATATTCTCGGCTCACTGTTCACTGCTCTGACTAAACTCTGTATGATAACACTGGAAATTAAGACTAATTTAAAACAGAACTAGTTTATTAACTGACCACATTTGAACATACTAATGTCATTTAGCACATCATTTGTGCTGACAGTTCTTGTTACCAATTTGCATTGTTACAGGCATTTTTAAGGGTTTTATTTAATTTATGGGATCATCAGAGGTGCTGCAATTAAGGGAGTTGTCTGCCTGTTAGTAATGATTTACCTGATGAATAATTGGCCATTACCCTATTAAATTCACCCCAAGCCTATCAAATGATCCCTAACAGATTAAATACATACTTTAACTTTAATGTGTGTTTTGCACCACTAGGTGGTACACTCACTTTAATTAGATGGCATACTGACCATCTAACGTTAACCAACTTCAAATCACTTTCACAAGATATTATAGATATTGTACAACTCACATAAGTCAAGACATTTTGTGTGGTTTTGTGTTTCTTTCCTTCTTCTTTAACTTTTGCATCAACTGCAAAATGAAACATATGAATAAATGTCAAATGTAATGAAAAAAGATATAATCTGGATTTGACGTGATGGGATATAAATTAGATCATTTTTACGGAATCAGGGAGTATAAGGTGGACTGGACCATAGCTTCGAGCTGACGTTAACATCACAGCCATTTAACCGTTTATTGAGCGAGGGGAATGGATGAATGGATTATGTACTGTATGTATGGATGATTTTTGGACAATTAACAAACAAATCAATATATTACTGTGCATAACATTACTAAAAAAATAAACAAAAAGAAACCTCCATGAATTAGCATACATTTTTAATGTATCCATTTTCTAAAGAACAAATCCTTTAAACCTTCATCAGGATCAGTAAGTACAGGATAACAGAATATACAACCCCTTTCTCTAAATCTTAACAATTTGCTTTACTTACTGGTTTCAATAGTATCACACAGGTAAGTATGGGGCCAATCACACTCAGCTCCAAATGATACAACTTAGGACATCAGATACACACAATAAATTAGGATGCATAGCATGTAGATATAAATCAAAGGATAATTAACAATAAGTCAACTAAAACAGATTTCAAACTAACTTATTGGGGTCTCAGCACGGTCTCTTCTTATGTAACTTCTCCTTAAGAAGGTGTCCTGTTGAGCGACACCAAACACTGAAAAAGCACCCCCCGGTGAATATATATAGTCCACCTGATTAAGAAGTAATGGTGAAATGTGTTAGCTGTGCTAAATAAAGATTTTGCAAATGTTTTAATTTTTTTTGCCAAATATATTTCATTACATGCCTTTCATTGCCAATATAGGCTGGACCTAGTATATGAACATACTATGTTGCATCAACATATTATAACATACATTTATGCATCAACTTGTGGCTAATTCACTTAATAAAGTACAAAAACATCCCTTTAAGGGTTGATTTAGACGGTTTTCAGAGTATGCTAATAGTGGTGTTGTATTTAAAAGTTGTGACTTCCCCCTCTCTATAACCAACAGATGGCTAACAATGTAGATTTTCTTTACTGAAAAGGAAACTATGTGAATTACTATTTGAGTTCAATTTGGCATGTATTGTAAGGCTGGAATAAACCGTTGTCCAAATACTGTCATTATAAAAAATGCAGTTTTTAAGAAGTACAAATGTCATATGTAATATAATGAGCTTAATGACAACAGATATTTGATTTGCTTAAATGTGTGCTTTGTTGGTATCAGAGGGAATAGGTGTAGCATACATCTCTACATGTAAGAGAAATATCAATCCATTATCATAATCTAACTTTATTTCTCAGGTGTTGCATTGTGTAAGTTTTTTTTCAGAATGTGGACTAACTTGTTCCTGACACAAGGATCTGCATATCATGTTCGCTTAGATCAAATGTTGCGACACAAGATATCTTTGAAAGTTTGTTTAGAGGGAATGGCTCTAACTGCTTATCTTGACCAGTCAGACAAGTAATTATTGCTTGCCCACTGGCACACATTAAATAAACTCACTATGTCAAACTTACTTTATGAATTCACTTAAGTCATTGCAAAGCTTAGAATTGTCTTTAAAGGGGACCAAATTCTGTTATAAACTTCTGTTCGGCAAATCCAGTGTTAGCATTAACTCCCAGCGTGCTCTGTGTTATGACCGACTCATCACAAGTCACAGCTTGTTCTAGGAATTTCCTGTTTCTTTCAAGACAATAGAAAAACATAAAAAATAAATAAAAAGGTATGATACACTTACGTTGAACCTTTATAGTGTGAGGGTCGAGCATTTAACCATAAGAAACAAACACTTATGGTAATAACAGGACAGGAAAATAGATCTATCTATGAAGAAAAGTGTCTTTGAGCTTATGCCTTTGTTATTTTCCCGTTTGATAACTCCTGTAGAAATATCTTTCAAGTGCTTATTCTTCATGCATCTTAAGAGGTCAGAGTTATTACCCAAAGTACAATAAATACTACATCTATAAAGATAATAAACGTCTCCCTTCATTGCATATGGCATCTTGTTCAACACTGATCTGACTGCTTTCGTGTTGCACCCTCCTCCTTTGAGCTGCAGATTAGACATGTACAGTAGCATAACAATAATTTTGTACAAAAAGTGTAGGCTATAAGGATAAATGTCATTCAGTTCCAGCAGGGTGGCAATTTGACACCTTTCAGAACAAAAAGCTCAGATTACAGCACACAGTGTGAGTTCATTCTCTCTACTGCGGTTGTTTACAGCTATTTTAATGTTCTGAACGTCGAGTACAGCTCCTTAACCCTCCTGTTGTCCTCGGTTCAAATTTGACCCATTTTCATTTGGTTTCTATACCAGAAATGTGTTTCTTCTTATCAAATTGTCCAAAAAAATAACATGTTTACATGAAACGATATTCACAAATACAATAAATGATCAATTACCTTCTTTCATTGAGTTTGGGTGTTTGATTTTAGGGCATTTGAAAAAATAAAAATAAGAGATAAAAGAACATTGAAAAATTTGAGAAAAATGTCGGAAAATGCTTCATAAGCACGGGCCAAAACGTTGAATTTTTTTATTTTGACTAATGAAAAACTAAAAGTTGCATGGTCATCAGGAAGACAACACAAGGGTCTCCTGAACCCCACATTGGGATCCTCAGAGATAGAAAACTAGGCTTTTCAGAACCACACTGTGCTGCATAATATTACTATTCAAGTTCATGAAACCTCTCACAACCCCTTGTAGCAAATACCTAAATACATTAGAGGATTTGGTTCTGAAAAAATACATTATATTAAATTTACATTCAGACGGCCTAGTAAAAAGTGCAATTTTTAAAAAAGTTTTTATGACATGTATAAATTAGTTTCCGAGTGGTGTTCAATAGTTTGGCTTTGTTGACCTACAGGTACAACCAATAAAACAATACATCCCTTGACAACACAATTAGTGGTCAAAAGCTCCTCAGCTCAGTTTTAATTGAACTCATTCACATTTCCACTGTCAGGATGACAGAAAAATTCCCTTTAGAATTTTTCATGATTAAGTAATTTTAAATACACACACAGGTACAAAAAAGGACTTCTCTTCTCTCCATTTCTATAATGCCATTTTTCAGGAACCCCCTGTCACTTTTCCACATGGGTGATCCCAATGCTTCTTAAAATGAGGATGGCATGAGAATCCTATAGGAGCACAGAAATCCATAAACATCCATTTCCTGCCACCAAATCTCTTTCACCCAAGGGATGTTGCATTGCATCTATAGAAGCCATTGTCTTAACAAGGTGGTTCAGGTTTCTTCAAGTCAGTCCAGTATTTCAACAACTCTTCTGAAGAGCCAAGAATGTAGGTGATGATCTTTGAGTATTCACACCGATCATATCTTGTGTTATAGGCCTTGAACTGGGAGGAATTTGGTGGTGATATTGGCGCGAGTCCTAGCTTCTTCATGCACATTCCAATATAAGCGTCCTCTATGTTAAAGGGTTTGATTGATTTTGAGACCTCTACAAATTTCTCTGGAAGATCATTGGAGAAGACATATCCCATGCCCAGAGTGTAGGTTGGGTATTGGGGATCTGGGTACATCTCCTCAGAGACATACCACTTAGAGTCCTTTGAACGGATGACCGGCCTGTTCCACATAAGCATCCCTGTCAGATAGTTCAACTTGGGGATGCCTGGCTTCTGTAGCATCATCACTAGATTGTCAATGTTCAAAAACATGTCCGAATCAATCTTCATGGCGTATGGTGCTGTCTGGCAGTGTGTGGCCAGCCAGTGCATGATCACCATGGTTTTGATGGTTAGATTGAGGTAAGTGTCCATAAAGTCACTCTGGATCAAGTCATGGTGCTGTAGATTCTCCTGTTTGAGCGCCTCCTGCAACTCCTCGGCAGCAGCTCCTCCAGAGAGGCCCAGCATGAACAGAGTAAGCACCACCTCGCCCTGAACCAGGCTTTCATTGCCCCATGTCTGCCGGATGGCGTCCCGAGCTGCCACGTTTGTTGGTGCCACTGGAACCATCAGGACCAAGAAAGGGGTCTTGGTCTTGCACACCTCTTTGTTATCCATAATGAAGTGGTAGTTGTAGGGGTGGGCTTGATGGAACTGAGTACCTGAGGGAGGCACAGTAAGGGATTCTGTGGTTTCATAGATTTCAATTGGTTTAGATCGGTGTTTTGGATGGACACGGTAAGGAGGAGGTAGATAAACCTGATAGGTCTGATTGAAAAACCCATCCAACCTTGGCAGAGAGCTGCTTGACTGAATGTAAAACCAGGTGATGAGCACCACACAAAGCAGGAGTAGGAACTTGAACCACGTGTGATAGAAAAGCTTCTTCTGATGACACAGGTTCACAGCAAGTTGTCTAAATATAAAAAAAGAAAAATGCAACGTTCAAACAGGTAAGAATGTGTTAGGGAAACAGCCAGTATAATAGAGCAGTAGAGTCAATGACTTAGCTGTAAGCCACATATATTTTTATTTACATTTTTAGTAAATTGGCACCATTAAAACTATGCCAAATTAGCCATTAGCAGTTTTGTTTGCAATGTAATGTATTTCCAGCGCACTTGCTCAAAATACACCCATCTTCAAACTCTGCCTTGATTTTGATCACAACTAACATGGAAAATAACACAAATGAACAATGCCATCATCGCTGTGTTTCAGCTGCTCAGCAATTGATTAACCAATTAGTTGAACCACAGATATTTAATCAGCAAATATTTTGAACTAGGCTTACAAAAACCTTATGGTTACATGTTCTAAAGTGCAGGAATGGGCTACTTCTGGTCTCAACATTATAGTAAATGGAATATTTGGGCTTTGGGACATTTAGTTAAATTAGAAACGTGAGGATGTCACCCTGAACTCTGGAAGCCAAACAACTAAATAATTGAGAAGGTAAGAATAACATGCGACCTGCATCGTAGCTAGGTTTATTGCTAGAACCACTACACAAACTAATGCTAGAAAAAGGCAGCAGCATGATAAAACCGGAAGAAGACTACAACAGCCAGTAGCAGGTCAGCCCACACACAACAATTTGTAGCCTACAGTTACCTGTAGACTACACCTGTTTAAAAAATAAAAAAACAGATTTTTGCAGCTAACTTTAAACTGAGGGAACAGCTAGCGGCTTAATGCTTACTGATGTGAAGTAGAGACACCATGAACCTCGGCGGAGAATAACCCGAAGAGTCGCCATGGTCTAAGCGGAGAGGGGGGAAGCATGGACAAGAGGACGCGGGACTTGAGTGTTCTTTGGAGACGGAGAGCTGACACGAGGAAGACCCGGAAGGTGAGTGTGATAACGGGGGCAGGGGCAGCAGCAGGGCCCGCTGGGCGGACAGCAACGCCCGCTGGGCGGACAGCAACGCCCGCGGAGCCTTTCTGGAGCACCATGACAGGATGCTAAAGCGGCGTTAGCAGTTCAGAGATATTAGCAAGGCGGAAAGTAGGCTAGGCCTACTCGTTGTTTAAATAGACCGCCACATGAGAAAGGGTGCGTTGGATATGTCACAACGAGTGGAGCATGCGAGCGGCGGCCGGTTGAGAAAAACTACATTAATAGGCCATTTCATTAATCTGAAAATTATATTATTTAACGCCCCCATAGTTTGCTAAATTCAATTTAATTCAATATTAATCAACATCGGCCTACTCTTAAGTGCTTGGGTGGAAGTAGCCTAACCTACTGCAAAAAAACAAGCCATAGGCCTTGGCGACGTCATTAAAAACAGGAGTGAGCTATTGACATAGTAGAAATATAGCAATAATATACTAAGGTAGGCTAGGCCTATAATAGGCAATTTTGTCAAAAAGTAAATCCCATAATCGACAGGAACCAGGCTCTTCTCTCTGTTAATGTTAGTTATTTAGCCTGTTTTAAGTGACTGCTCATTTAGGTTATACATTTCTGTGTTGTTTTGGGGCCACTGACAGACCGTCATTAAGTAGGCTGCAAGCTCAGTATACCTGAGTGTATACATAATATTTGGCTGGCCAATCATAAAAACAACCTAATAATAATAATAATATAAACTGACAAATTACCAACACTGTGTTGCTTACAAGCAAGACAGCAACTGTTCCACAGATGCCCTAGAATTTCTAAATTCATTGCACATAATTTTGTGTTGATCATTTAATTAATTGCATATTAGTACAGGATTTTGCCTAGCCCTTTATCATTTAATCTTGTGGCTGTGTTTTGAAGAGGCCCACAACAAATCTTGTTTTAAGTTTGGTTTATGTTGTGCTCATATTTCTAAATAAAGTTGTGCTTAATTAAATTACCACAACCTTATATTGACATCCAGAAAACTTGGGTCCAGTTATTCTAGCAAGGTTAATTTCTGGGCCAAATATAATGAAGCTGCCATGGAAAGGGGGCATTAGGGTCCAAACAGCAATTTCTTTTGCCACCCAATTGGGTAATATGTCCGTACAAATTAATTTATTCTTTTGTCATTTATCATGGCAGGATTACCTGGGGGCCCCTGAGCAAACATTTGCTGTTGTCCCCCCACTGACTCCCAAGCTGGCACCCACAATCTGTACCCTGCCACATCCAAGTTCCCATTTGTGCAACCAGAGCTCCTGTGCTGAAACAATACTTAATATGTCTTATTATATGAATAATGCAGGAGAAGGAAGATCCTATGGCTTTTGGAGCCGCTCAGGGTCAGGGACCCCAAACCCCCACTTGGCCCATAGTAATCCAGCATTGGTCATAATATTAAGCACCTGATGATGATATTATTATTATTATTATTAATAGGCTAACATGTGTTAACTGTAGCCTATACTGAGTATTTGAATATAATTTAACAACGCCAATAAACATAAATAATACAGTTCCCTATTTATTTTTGTATACCGTGTGACTTAGGCCTACTGTATTGCACGGTAATGTTACACGTTCAAACTGAAGGAAATTGGAAAAGCGACAATAAACAATAAATCAAACAAAGGTCTGTGCCGTCTTTGTGGTGCAGACATCGGAGGTGAAGCGGAAGTCGACAGAATGACACAAGCACGGGGTAAGAAATATGAGTTTATATGTGGCTGGAGGTGATTTATACGCACCAAAACGTGTTTAAAAAATAACGTCCATAGTTGTTATAATCAGTGCTGTTAAAGCTGAACAATAGAGTCTCCTGTCTTCTAAATATTACTCGGGAACTTAAATCGGGCTACCTGTTGCCTTTAGTGTGCAGTCGCAGAAGTGGTCCATTACTAACGGTAAAGTGTTTTGGTCTTATATTAGTGGTATAGTTATGGGATTCTGATAAATTGATAATTAAATAGTTAAAAACGATACAGCGAGTGATCTGTGCGTCACTTTCAGAATAAAGGTGTCTTTTCATTTGAATGGAGTTAAATCATTTGAAGTCCTTACCTTTTTAGGCAATTCCCACCTGAGCCAGACCCATGATCCTCCATGACTGCCTCAACCCTGTTTTCCGTATTTCCTTAATCCTTCAGTATTGTTTTTACTTTCCTTCAGCCATGAATTATTACTAACCATAACTCACACGCATAATGAAGTCTACTACAGCGGTGTTTTTAGAGAGAGAGAGAGAGAGAGAGAGAGAGAGAGAGAGAGAGAGAGAGAGAGAGAGAGAGAGAGAGAGAGAGAGAGAGAGAGAGAGAGAGAGAGAGAGAGAGAGAGAGAGAGAGAGAGAGAGAGAGAGAGAGAGAGAGAGAGACTGACTGACTGACTGACTGACTGACTGACTGACTGACTGACTGACTGACTGACTGACTGACTGACTGACTGACTGACTGACTGACTGACTGACTGACTGACAAAGGCTCAGAACAGATTTGAAAATCCTGTTTGGGAATTTTACTCAAATTAAAGCCAGCTCATCGTGTGTGTGTGTGTGTGTGTGTGTGTGTGTGTGTGTGTGTGTGTGTGTGTGTGTGTGTGTGTGTGTGTGTGTAAGCCAGCGCCCATGGGACTTTACCACAGTCATTAAGCAGAAGGGAGGAGACACATTCCTGTTTTAGCTGTAAAAAAAGAAAACAAATGTAATAACATTTGTTTTCATCATCACCTTAAGAATATATCAAGGGTTAAAGGACTTATGTGTCAACAGGATTTGGAAGAACGTGTCCATGCTTTCATCTTCAGTAGACTTGACTACTGTAACGGGGTCTTTACAGGTCTCCCTAAAAAATCAATCAGACAGCTGCAGCTGATTCAGAACGCTGCTGCTCGAGTCCTCACTAAGACCAAGAGACTGGATCACATCACTCCAGTTCTCAAGTCTTTACACTGGCTTCCTGTGCCTCAAAGAATTGATTTCAAAGTACTTTTGCTAGTTTATAAATCAGTCAATAGTTGGGGCCAAAATACATTTCTGATCTTCTACTACACTATGAACCACACAGCTGAACAGTTGTGATTTTTTTTTTACTGGTTCTGTGCCATTTGCCTTCGTTTATTTTATGTATTTTAAAGGGACAGTTCACCTCAGAATCCAATATACATATTTTTCCTCTCACCTGTAATACTATTATCTAGATTATTTTTGTGCGAGTTGCCCAGTGTTGGAGATATCTGACATATAGATGGCCTTCTCTTGAATATAATGTAACTAGATGGCACTCGGCTTGTAGTGATCAAAGCACCAAACAAATGCATTTGAAAAACTCAACTGCAATGTCTTTTTCCAGAAATCATCACTGAATTACGCAAGATAATCCACAGACCTGGTTGTGTGCAGTTTTATGTAGGAACTATTTTCTTTCTATCGTGCTACACCCGCTAACCATATCACCGTGCAGATGGAAGCATACTCGTGGATGCCTTCTTTGGGGTGTGACATTGCTGTTGAGTTTATAAAATGTGTTAGTTTTTTTTGGCTCTTTGAGCACCACATATCTAGTGCCATCTAGTTGCATTATAATCGAGAGATTTTGGGTTGGACCCTCCCTTTTTAACGTAATAGTTTGACAATTGGGACACCAGCGATTTTCCTATGGGGGGTGACTACGCACGACAGTAAGCATGATCGAGTTTACTTTATTTTACAAAAATCTATATGCATTTGCCTGTTAGTTCTGACAATTTGATAAACAAAAATGTAGATTATGCTTCACTAAGTGAAACCCCAATAGACAAAACTGCTTAAAAAGTAATATCAGTATTTAAATACCCCCATTTAAACCGCAGGGAGAGTTCAACACAGCCAGACTCTGGGCAGTAAAACTGTGATAAGCGCTACTATTCAAGGTTATGCTCTGCTTTTCAACGGTTGTTTGGCAAATTGCTATTAAACACAGTCGGAGAGGATTTGAATTGCTATATTTTCTCAATTCTTTTCATTTTGGCACTGATTTTCCTTTGGCGCTGGCTAATATATCTTTCGGGGGCGCCAATAATTCCTCAAAATACATTGTTATATTTGCTGTCTATCTTGCAGCCTTAAAGATATGAGTTAACTGAACTTATAGTTCAAAGTGGTCCCATGAGTTTTGAAAAATGTGAAACCAGCTGAATTTGTGATCACACTTATTTAGTAGGATCAGTTGAATCAACTGATGATCAGTCATACTGTCAAGTCTTCCCGTTTTCCTTAAACTGCAAAACAGAGGGGTCTCTGGAGAAATGGTAATGCTGGCATCTCGGTCAGGGCAGTTAAAATGATATACAGCGGAAGCCAGGTCGTCCCAGTGAGTGTGAACTAACCATAGGGTTAACTAATGCTCTGTTTGCATTGTAGCCGTTAGCTCTGTTAACGCTCCCCGTCTCCTTCCCTTCATGATCAGCTGATCAGCGATAAGAGCTCTGTAACCTGTCTAACGTATGTAAATGAGAGCATGTTTTGTGTGGCATAAGAGTATGTGTTAAAATAAGCTTATTTTCTGTATTTTGTGTTGTCTCTGTGAATTTGTTTTGGACAGAGTCCAAATCTAATTTCCCTTTGGGGTCAATGAAGTATATCTTTATCTTATCTTTATAACCGGCATAACCGTTGTACAAATCGAACCTCGAATCGAATGGTGTATCCATTACATCTTTATTATTTATTCCCCTTTTTCAGATTTTCTTTCTTCTCTGTTGTATTTTTGGTTTCATTTTTGCTTGTTTTGTTGCTTCACATCTGTGAGGTAAAAGTTCTACAGTTAATTAAAGTTAAATAAAAACATAGTTGTAAGGTCGCTTTACTCACACATATGGACACAGACACACACAGTATGGGATGTACTGACATCAAAACACATCCGGAGAGAGATTTATTTTTTGGGCGTTTATTGACATTGAGTCATTGTCCTAGACATCAACACCGGTGACGTCCTCGGAGAGTGTTGCAGTGGCCCTGATGTACAAATCACATCTCTTGTCAAGTTATTCAATTTCAGTTTTCTAAAATGTAATGAAAAGTACATTTATACACTTTACATTTGTGTAAATATTTTTGTATATTGTATGGTATATTTCAGATGAAACACAAGGCACTTGGGACACCTTTTGAAATACTGATTAGGATCAATCAATGTGCAAACGAGTATACAAGATAAATCATACTGGCCACATTCGGCCATTGTCAAACATTTCCCATTCAAATAATACTGGCGACAGCTTTTTAAATCGTTTGGTTTCTTCTTGTGTACCCTTTTGTAAAGCAAATGTGTACCCATTATTGCCTAATACACACCTTTGTCTACCTTGTTCCTACTTGTTTTCCTCAGTTGGTCTTGTCTAAAAGGCACAGCTGATCCTGTCCAGATCGTTGTCTATGATGAGTAACAGAGAAAGGAATGAGCTAAAGTCAACGGCAAGAAAAGGAGGTAACCTCAAACCTATATTCAGTTGCATCAAAACGGTTGATTAATTTGTTCTTGCGACTTGAAAAATCACATGGTCAAACAGAAAGCACTGTGTGGATTACAATACTTCATCACACATCCTCGTGTGGGAAAATGTAAACGTTTTTCTCACCACAGAGCAGCTGGCAGCTACGCTGCGATCACTTGAGGACTAGTTAATCAGTAAAGATTACTGCGTCATATATTATTATATGTGGCTATAGGTCACAGGAGGTCTTAGTTTTTGTCAAGGGAGCTAATTATTTACGTTGCAGCCAGTATGGAGTCATCTCAGGAGCACATGACAATAAATTGCCAGTACCCAATAAACCAATCCAGAGAAACCATCCTTAAATGACAAGACAGACAAATACGAAAGCGCCTTGAATCAATTTTGTAACAAAAACACATCTTGTAAACGCATTTAGAAAATAACCACAAGAATGTGTTTTTAATGTCAGCAGTCTGTCTATGGGAGTTGTTGTTGAATTGTTTAAATATCTTATTTTGCAGTGTAACCCCTTAATAGCAAAAACTCAAAACATGTAGATGGATGGAACATTGGTAGATCCTAATGAACGTATGCATTAACGTTACATTAAGTTGTTGTGTATGGACTGTATTTCTAGTTGCTCCCCACTATCCTGCTTTCCCCCAGATTTATGTAAGAGTGAAAATGGGTCTGCAGTCAGTGGGGGTTGTCGAACATAAAAAGTACAAAAAGGTTAGTGCATCTGCTCTTTTTTCTGACCTGGTTTAGTGAATCGAATCCAGGTGATTGTCCACTGTTAACTGTTGTGTAGATAAACAGGAAGGGATTGGTGAATCAAGGAATATTAAAGGGTCAGTTCACCTAAATCTCACATTTTCTCACTCGCATGGTATCAAGCTATGCAGACAGATGTGGTTTTGCGTCCCAAGGTTTTGAGATGTTCACCTCTAAAACATCTGAAATATACAGAATTTGATTTTTAAGGCTCAACAAGACAGGCTAATATTATGCAAACACGATGTTTACCTTGTTGGCATCTTAGTTTAGCATGCCAACATTTTGTTATTAACACTAAACACTTGGACATAAGCCAAAGTATTGGCACCAAAGGAAATGTCAAAGCGTCACAAAGATTGGTAAGATTCATCCTCTGGTGACCATGCATGGCTGTAAATAAACAACCCGTTCCCACTCCCTAAATACTGACGCTTGGTTATTGGCTCTCAGCGTCAGATACTGACACAAAAATAACCCTTCATCTGTATGGAACGCACCCGGCATAGCAGCAGCTTGACCGTGGCACTGTAAGATGACGTAGTATTAAGAGCGACAACGGTGGCGAGTAGTATGAAAGACAGGAAATCTGTGTAAGGAGGCAGGATGGGGTGGTGGATGGGTCAAACAACACAGTCTTTTACCCAGTGGATTGGCGTTCATGTCCCGTGTGTCGAACATAAACGTACAGTACGTCCCAACCCAGAGCGTCAAAAAGGGACGCCAAGTGTCTGCCTAGCACATCTAAATATGACGCTAAAGAAGACTTTTTGAATCAATGAGAAACGCCAATGGCACCTGACCAATTGCGCTTTTGACGCAATGGGAGTGAGAATGTGTTGGTAAATGTCTTGCCAATCCATCAAAGAGTTGTTGAAATGTTTCCGTCCGTGCTAAAGAGGTACACTGACTGACTGGCTTTGCTTATAGTGTGGCTATAAATGATGTTTCAAAATCTTACTGTAAAAAGTGTTCACAGTGATGTCTGTGGATTATCCAAAATAACTGGGACTTAAGAAGGTTACTGTTGAAATTTTCAAATTTCCTTTTTTAATGCTGTTGTCAGTTTTTCCTAATGAGGTCCCTAAATATCTGTCCAACTACTTAAATGACTAATCAAGACAATGACAACTATGCAACAAAAGACAGCTTAACAGATTTGATCCTTTGTCTTGTGGAACAAATAAAGGTTTTTCTTATCTTATAAACCTCCAGTATCTCTGAAACTCATTGAAGCAGAGAGAAAATGTTAGGCAAGCAAATAGTCTCATTGTACGTTTATGTTATGTCTTTAATGTGATGAATGGATATTTTATCAGCACTTGTTGGCCTTGACGGATACCACTAGGGTCACGTTTTCTTTTTCTTTTCTCATTTTCATTTGGGTGAACTGACCATTTTTAAAGTATAAGACTTTTGCAACCCAATTCTCTAAGGTCTTGTTTAGAATTTGTATGCTTGGAACAACGACTTTCAGTCTTTTTTCAGTTGTTTCTGCGCTGGAATGGCGGAAGTGCTTTTTATGGCTCTGCAGGTGACAGTGACCTTTGATCCCTCACATCTGCCCCCCCCCCCACACACACACTCTACACACTCATCATAGTCATGCATGTATGTTCTGAACACGCAAACCTGCACACAATCCCTGGTTCTATGCATTGCTGAGTGCACATCCTAGCTGACGACAGTTGGTTTAAGGAGGACTGCCCTAGGGGGAACAACCACCCAGGACAAAGGGTCATTTGGTCTGTGCCCCACTCCTGCAGACAGGTTCAGCACCTCCCCCTCCTCTCCTTCCTCCTCTTCCTCCTCCTCCTCTGTCTCCTTCCCTACCATCCGTCCTAGACCTCCAAGAGCTCCCAGCCCCAACATCGATGCAGCTGAAAGTCCAAAGTGTAACAGAGGAGAGTCTGAGAGGCCGAGCGGCCCGATGCTGCTTCCTCCACCCATGGAGAAGAGTGTTGCCCCATGGTGGCCCATGGCTCTGGCATGGCAGAAAGCAGAAAGAGGCAAAGAGGTCCCCAGGCCCCCAAGAATAGCTGTCGCAGCCCCAGGGATGATGAGGTGGGCCCTGCCTACAGTAGGCAGTTCAACAGCACTTTGGTGACAAGGCAGGCCCAGTCCCGCCCCCAGCCTGTTTGGAGTGCCTTGCTCCTGGGCAACAAAGTGCCCATGTGCCTTGATGTGCTTGCGTAACGAGCTGGGATCTGTGTAGCGTTTCAGGCAGCCTGCCATCTTGCAGTAGTAAGGCTTGTCGACGTAGTGGGTGCGGGTGTGTTTGAAGCGATCGCTAGAGTTGGAGTAACGTTTGCTGCAGCCTTCATAAGGGCAGATGTAGGGTTTTTCTCCTAGTAAAGTAAAAAAGACAGAGACAAGGACAAAAGAAAGGAGAGACAGAGGGAGGGAGAATGAATTACTGGACTGCAGTATAAATAAATAATATTGACCCTATAGCCAATAGCTCTGTTGTAAATTGTCTGCGCATTTGGACAAAATGGATCATGCTAAACTGTCACTTCTCATTGTGAACTTTGAATTGAGTAAGTTACTAAAGATTTGTTCTGTCATTGCTTTACAAGGACTTAAAAGTTGAAAGTATTTCAATAACGTGAAAGAAAATAAGGTTCTAGAAACAAAACAAAGCAAAAACAGATGGAGATAGATGTTTCAAAATGGATAAAATTAGTCCAGCAGAGGCTGAGATATTTTGACTTTTAGTGCTTATTATTTGTCAGACTTCAAAACAGCTGAGTCCTAGATTTCCCATAATACTGTATAACTGGAAATTATAACTTTGACAGAACATATACCCAGTCTTTCTGTTTGTAACACAGGTTTTTTTTGTTTGAAATGTGTTGAGATATACTTGATTTCATTCGTTTATTTTCTCAAAATTAGAAACACTTATCAAGAGATGACATTACACAATTGTTTTCACAGTACTTCTCGTGATGAACATACTTATGATGAGTAAACTGATTATAATGTGTAAAGTTGTGATGTGTGACCCCCATTTTATGGGAAAGAAGAGAATTCTGCTATAACAGGAACACACTAAGATATGTTTCTTTTAAACTGATTTTTAGCTCTAAAATTGTGAATTTTCCA
>JABXJD010000026.1:110000-295000 GCA_013375575.1 Percina caprodes
CACCATCTTTGGTTCTGTATACATTGGTGGACGATCATATGAAGGTTTTTTTTAACAGCCCTGTCTCCAAAGAAATGATGTTCCCAAACAACTAAACTGCATTTTGTTTGTTTTTGACACATCACAAGTGCTTTTCTAGTCAAATTCTGTGTATGGAGGAGATAGGGGTGGATGGAGGAGACCGCTGTTCTTCCTGTCGGAAACAATGGGCACGTTCAATCCCAAAACTTGTGATTTTAAAAAGGCAGAAGCACTTGCCCACACAACACGATGTACAATGCACCACCGTCTAAGTTTAAATAAAGGTGTTGCTATTGTTTTGTGGGTGGCTGAACGTGAATAAAAGCTCTGAACAATGACTAATAAGTACATAAACTAAATAGTTAAAACATAAAATAAAGATACATAAATAACTAGAATAAAATCAGCTATTAAAATTCATTATAAAACTAACAAAACTAAGGCCTAAGGAAATAGACCAGAAGTAGATATAACTTGTTTAATAAAAGGCATGGCTAAAAAGGTAGGTTTTAGGTTTGCCTTTAAAAATATCAACACTCTCTGCAACCCATTCAAATTTGTTTGTTTGATCGTTGATATATGTTATAATGTTGTTAATGTAACATATTTAATTTATCACAAACCATTATCTATTAACCTTGGCTTTAAACCTGTGACCGCTTCACAACATGTGCGTTGCTGCTACAAGGACGTGTTGAAACAAACATTTCCTGGGAGAAAATGGTTCCCTCTAAATGTAATTGAGAATGCCGTTTAGTTATATGGGGAAATATTTTTTTGGAGACAGGGTTGTTTTTAAAGCTGGTCTAAAGGTCTGCATGTTAGAAATTGGAAGGGAAATCCATATTTATCTGCTAAGTGAATTAGTATGGACACAAAGCTGCTGCCAACAATTTCAAAGAAATCTTTGAAATATGTCTGAGAGACATAATGAGTGCGTCTCAAACTCCACTTCTAATGTTTTAAACAATTTAAATGGGTACTTTCTGAGCGAAAAAGAAGAATCTGTGCCAAGAGAGGAGACTTGATGCTCTAACAAAAGAAGCAGTGTGATTCATGTTTTACCACTCAAGCATGGCTAGAATTGGATTTAGACAGAGTCAGTGGATGGCTGTGTGCTATGTGCAGACATTGCACCAGCAAATTAGATTCACTCCCAGGATCCCAATTCAATTCAATCCTGTTGAAGAAGAGTGCAGCACATTCAGCCACAATCAGTAGCTGGGTGTTCTTCTGAAAAGACGGTGGTCATGCCTATGGATAAGATTAACTGCCGACCTAAAGATACACACCTATAAGGAGTTTCAACCCACTGGTTAGCTCTCCAACTGCAACTTTACTGTTTTGTGTTATGCCTATAGGGCCATATTAGACTGCTATTTTTGGCAAAAAAAAAAGCTGTGAGTAGCACAGTGGTATATTCCAAGAAGTTGATTAGCTTATGTAATGTTAAATATGAGCTTTAGAGGTGCTGAATGCCAGATTCTGTTACCTTTGGACAGAGCCAGGATGGCGGCTTTACCCTGGTTCCAGTCATTATGCTAAGCTAACTGACTGCTGCCTGTAGCTTCATGTTACTGTACAAACATAATGTTGCAAACAAGCATAATTCCGAAAATGTCACTACTCCTTTAACCCGCAATCGCCCTTTTCACATGCCACCAGTATGTGTGTTCCTCTATATTGTGTAACAGTAGCTATTTAGCAGAAAGGGCCACAGACATTTCTATTAGTTAGAGATTTTCAAAAGCTATTATTAGGACCTGCCAAAAAAGCAAGTCAAGGCCCTCAGACATTTCTACTTCTTATTCTTTTATATTCTTTTTTTACTTTTTTTATTCTTGCGCTTTTGTTTAATGAAACAGCAGACCCAGCTGAATGTATTATCCCGTTGAAAATTACATTACGGGATATCGACCGCTGTCCTCAAAATACTTGCAATATATCTTCTCTGGCTGTATTCATTCGAATTTTTGTGAGGATTACTTTTTCTTCACCATTTCCAATCTAGATTATTTTGATTGCAACAAAAGTCTTTCAAGTCATTCTTTCATAACATATATCAAGACATTGTGTGAAACAAGACATATTAGACAATATATTCATAATTGGAAAGCTATTGTTAGTGTCGTCTCAGTGTGAGAATGCCTGCACTCACCCGTGAAAAGAGATGTGGCTGAGGGCTGCTGCTGCAGTGAGGGGATTCCAGGGGTGAGGAAGGGAAGGGGGAGGCGGGGGAGGAAGGAGACGGAGAGAGGGAGGAGGCATGGCGGGAGGAGGGGGACAGGCTGAGGTCCATGGCTGGAGGACTAAAGCAGGACCCGGGTCGTTCTTGAGGTGAGGACTGGGACTCTAGATTGGAGAGTAGAGTTAAAACAGGGATGAAGTTAGATTCATCAGACTGAACTAAAGGCTTTCCATATAATGACTCATTAGCAATGTTGAATTTTAGGTACTGTAGGTAGCCTACTTAGCGTATAACTGAGGTTTAAAAGTTGCTGTTGGTGTACATTTGGATATTTTAACCAATATTGTTTGGCAACATTATGCAACCGCAAACTGGTTTGAGCCCTTGTTACACTTAAGGTAGTCTATATCAACGACGTTTCATTTCCAGGATTGTTCAGGTGCCGCCAGATATTACTCATTTCGGCCGGATGTCTGTTACCTTCCGATTTCTTTGTGTTGGCTTTCTGAACTCCGGTTGATTTCTGAGGACTATGGTTAACTGCTCCTCAGATCTCTGCAGGGTAAAGCCAGACAGATAGCTAGACTATCTGTCCAATCTGAGCTTTCTGTTGCCAACTAAGACAAATTTTGAACGTACACCAAAACAAGTTCCTTCCAGAGGCATGCAAGCGCCGCCCAAGACAATTGTGATTGGTTTATAGAGATGCCAATAAACCAGAGCACGTTTTTCTCCCATCCCAGAATGCTGTGTGAACTAGCCAGACCCTCCTCTGCAGCGCTGTGGAGTAAACGAGTTGTTGATTAACATTGCTTTTTAATGTCCACAGTTTTCTAGCCCAATATTGCTGTTGGAAATCTCGAAAATTGGGTCAACGAGTGGGATAAAAACTTGGCTAGTCACTGTTAGGAACATGTTAAAAATCCCACATAGTTTATTGATTACTATTGCTTTTAAGTGCACAGTTTTCTAATCTTGCTGTTAGGGAACTCTAAAATACGTGAAGGACCCATGACATCCTTGTGCCTCTATTTGGGAAGATTTAGCTACTCAGAACTAAAGAAGATCAGAGCAGGCACACAAATGAGAGGGCAAAAATGACATTATTAAACAACAATACACAGAGAGTAGACAATAACAGCCATTAGATAAAGCACTATGGATGTAAAGTATGAAGTTATATCATCCATTCAGACTGCCACAGAGGCCATTTTGTGGTTATTGTTGCAGTCACTTCATGTTAACGTCATGCTCTTCCTGTTTTGAGGCACACTGGCAAATCTGGGAACAATGTATGTCTATTTGAGGACAGCTACCATTCATTAGATTTACAATATTAAGTTACTGGGAAAGTGAGAACACAGAATCCACTTACTGTTCTATTGCATTATAACAGCCTTAATCATGGTGACACGGCATCAGCAAAGGCATGTTGTGTGTGCAAGGGCGTTGGGGGGGGGGTTGAGATCTCCACTTTAGAGCAAAATTTAAATTTTGAGCGTCAAACACTTAATTTCCTGCATTGTGGTGAATATTTCTTCTTTCTAGTTATGGTGCAAATGTTTTTTTATTTCTGTAAAGGAAGTTATGAGTTTTTGGGCCAGTCCCTGGCCCTGTAAATTACGCCTATGCATCTGTGTAAGAGAGAAGGTAGAAATGATGGAGACGTTGTCGATGTGTCTGTTGATTCTGTGTGTCGGGCTTCAGTTTACGTGGTTAACTCTTACCTGGGGAGGAAGGGGGAGATGGAAAGGTTGTGCATAGCAGACGTGGTCGTGTTGTGCTGAGAGGGGCGCTGACAAAGGAAGGACAAGCCCTCTTTCCTAATTTGACTGGACCATCTGTCCGTCCCCTGGGAAGCTTCAAGTCCAGCGGCTCGTCCAATGACAGCATGGCTGCTAGTTGCTCCTGCCCACCTGAGGAGAGAGAACCATGTGTTAATAAACTATCAGTCGTACATGGGGACTCGAGTTTGATCCTCTGACTGGAGTCGCACTTCAGTCACACAACACAGTGACTTCAGACTTGACTTTAAACTCAGACTTGAGATGCGGGAATCATGAACGATCTTTATTTTTAGGAAATATCTGCAAGGCTGAATATTATTCCCCTCCCTGCGTAACTTACCTACTTACGTAAAATGAGAGAGGACAAACAAACATGTCGACCGCACTGAAAGCTGCTGTGCCATTCCTCATAAGCTTTGGCTTTATAACAAGGCCCAAATAAAAGTATCAAGATTGTTGCCCCATTTGCAATATGATGTCCCATATTAATGTATTAATTAGAGCGGGTTTAAAATAAGCTTTGTGTTACAAATGATCTTGCCAAATGTTTTGTCATAATCATAATAAATCTTAATGCCACTTTGACTAAAACTTTTAAAGCATACTTTCATTGACATGTCTAAAAAGCCAATGCTAAGCTAATGCTAAACAAACAAAAAAAAACAGTCAGCAGAGGTTGCCTTGCTCCAACATCAACATTTCTGCTTCAGTTAGCTTTGATAAGGACACTAGTTTAACACATTTAACCTATGTGGAATATGAATAAAAAATTTGATTAGGACATTTCTTAGACACTTGGGATTTCTGAGCATTAACATTAACAGCATTAACATCTCCAAATTTCACAAACAGGACATTTAATTATTCATTACCTTAATTCATGTCACAAACTTAAGTATAACTTCACTTTTGGGAAGGTATTAATGTAAAGCACTGCAGTCTATTTTAAACTAATTAAACTTTTCTTTACTCCATGCCTCCCATGACTCTCTCTGTCAATCTCTCTGGCTCTGACAGGGATCCAGAGGTCTCTTATGGGTGTTAACTGATACAGGAAGTCCCTCCCCGCCCTCACAGTGGACTGAGACAAGTCTGATTCATCAGTCAAAACACGTCTGCTACCTACAGTTGTGATCAAAACAACCTCATGACAGTCTTGCGACACTGAGGTAAGTAGAATTATTTTAGCACCAATCTGCCATTGACATCATCGCAGAGCAGATAACTGAAGTGATGATGACAACGCAGTGTAACTGTGCGAGGAAAACACTTGGTAACTGCATTTATATCTTCTTCTATAAGAATGTCTTCCTTTCTTCTTATAAACAGCTGAATCATTTGACTTGTTTGTTGTTCTGAAAATCTGTTTGACTTTTGAATGATTGTGAAATAATTCCAACATTAGTCCCAGACACAGACAGATCACATTCCATCAGCATTCAAATGATGTGGCTTACAGTATAGACAAAATGAGCCACATGAAGACAGCTAGTGTAGTTTTAGTGGTAAACAGAGGATATATAACTAAAATAGACGGTTCAACATGAGCTGAAGGTACACACATTTCCTCTAACAACAGAGTACAACACATTTCAAATGATATGGCTATGGCAGGTAGGAATTAACATTACCCAAGGCAAGGGGGCAAGCAACTTATTCACAACTATTGGAGTAGTTATAATAAAGGACTGTTTGTTTTTTCCACGTGCTGTCCATGAACTTCGACTTTTCACAATAAAAGCTTGCGTCTGGTCCGCTATGTTTTTGTACGTTGGTGTTTTCGATGTTTTTGAACTAAACAGTATGGCGATCATGCAAATAAATACAATTATTTTTTTCAGCAGATGTCTTAGTTACAACACGATTGAACTAGCAAAGCAGTTTTGTGTTTATATGTGTGGGTGGGATTAATTCAGTTTGGGAAATTGCACGGTTTCTACAAAGCTACAGCTCAAATTGTCTGGCTGACTAAACAGGGAGGGACCCATCTGCTAGCGCGGGGGTGGGGAGGGTGGGGGGTGGGGGGAAATTCATGAAAAAATACATTAAAAAATATGCACCAAACAAGCCACATAAAAATGTTGCTGTTTTCATGAATACAAAAGCTGGGTGACCCTCCCCCTTAGACTAAAAAAAAGTTGGATGACCCTACTCTCAACAAAGAATAAAAAGAAACGACCCTCCCCTTTTTTCCTCGAGTGGTCCATTCCATAAACACCAAACTTCTGCAACATTCCCAAAAAGTAAAAGTATACCAGCTAAAACATATTATTTACACAAATGAGTAAAAGTCATTAAAGTAAAATGTAATGTGTACAGTAACTAAGGTTATACCTTTATATAAAATAAAATAAATATAAAGAATGATACAGCGGTAACAGCAGACATGTGTCACGATTTCACGGCCAACAACAATGATCTTGACAGGCCCTACAAGATATTTTGACATGTCAAAAATCATGTTTCCATCTAATTGTAGCGATTTTTTTAAGCAAATTTTTTTAAATGTCACAAAAAAAGAAAATGTGAATTAGAAGCATTTTCATCAACTGGTTTAGAATGAATAATCTAGATTACGCAAAGCGTAGTTTTGCCACAAGTTGACGTTACGCATGGTTGTAGATTGCAAACTGGCTTGCTAAATCAAAGAGCTAAGGATTTAGAAGCTCTTTGGCTAAATAGAGAGAGGTAGCATTGGACAAGTTGGCCACCTGGGCAGAATACAGGGTTGTAGCAGAGACATTTGGTGTCAGCAAGACAACCGTTCACCACTGTATATACAGGGTGTGCAGGGCCATATGATTCAAGCTGATTCAATTCAAGCAATTTGTCAATTTACCCGATGTGGCTGAGGCACAGGCATTAGCGCACCGCAACTTCACTATGCACCTTATACCCCAAGTCTACGACACACTGGATGGGACCCATTTCCCGATCCTTCCCCCATCCGATGGATACCGGGATTATAGTCCATGTTTGCTACGTCACAACTTATAGGGCAACGCTTTTTCCATCTCCCCTTTTGCATATTAACTCTTTTTCGAAAGAGGCAGCAACCACCTCAAGCGAGCGTAGAAACTTTTTGCAAATTTGAGGGTTTCTTCTTCGAATTTTGCCATTTCCATAAACATTTTCTAATGCAACACTTCAAAATGCGCATAAAAATACAATGATGGAAAAATGACTACTAAAATAATACAATCAATGATTGCTTGATTCCATTTATCTGCTTTAGTTTTAGGTTTCGGCTATTGTTTGCTGGTTCACTGTCCCACTGCCACAGCTTACTGTGACACTTAAACAAAAGAGAGCCAAGCTTTTTTTTAACTTCAAAAGTTGGTATAATTTTATATAAATGAGGTGTATTGGTCATTAGTCTATATCCTTGAAATATTTTGAAAAAAGGATCAAACAAAGGGTTTATTTAGTTTTTTACCTGGGAGGACAACACAAGGGTTGATTTAGAAAGAAGATTTTCTGTTTATATTTGTTTCTCAACAGAGCACAATTAGAGTGATAGGCTCATTTTAGTCCTGACATCAGATTTAGCTGTTGTCCTGTTGTTGTCCATGTATTCTAAGAACATTCCATTAATTTGAGAATAATAGCAGGGTCCGATTCAGCGTTGTGAGTTGTCATGGCTGCTCAGCTCCCAATGGGAAAAACCTCTGGGAAGCATTATGATGTGGGTTTGTTACTGCAATCCTCTACATTTCTGTGGTGGAGCTTCACTGAGGGGCTTCACACGATTCTGCAGTAGCTCTCCAACTTATCGTGCTATGATACTCAGGGTGAAGCATGAGACCAAAAGCCACCCTGGTCCATGACTCAACTCGTAAGTTCTTGTTAGACCGAATGACTCAAGAACCAGATATCTGCTTCAAAGGGAAACAAATCTCACAGGAGGAAACCAAAGCGGTGGAAGCAGTGAAGTGGACCAAACCTGCAGGGGGAGAGGGGAGCTTGACAGCTGGTGTGAAAGTTGACACAACACGCATTCTGTTTTTCAGGAACACTCTGCCTCTCACTAGCGCTGTTGCACAACATTCACACCTGAGAGCGGCTGGAACATCCTCAGTCATCTGTTTGTTTTAAGATAATCTCTGTAAGTCTAATACCTCAGTTTACCATCACTCACCATCTTTATCTGTATCTGTAAATCTGATATTTACAAGTCAGTGATATAGCTTATACAGTCAGTTGGCATATAAGACTCTAAGAGTACAGACATTTTAAAAGATCTGTGTTTGTTGTTTACTGTATACAGTATAATGAGTGTATACTATAAAGTTCATACGCTATGCTTTGAAGGAGAAGCTGTAAGACAAATTAAAAAATTATTTTTACATTTCAGTTTGCATAAACATTAAACAAATGAGATACATTGTGTTAATTGCTAAGCTGTAGAGGTATACAGCGGTGTTCATAAACGTTAGACAGAGCCAGGCTAGCTGTTTCCCCCCGTTTCTAGTCTTTATTAGTTTGGCTGTCACCAGACCAAGCCAAGCTCAATAGATTTGAGACTGAGCATTGGTCTGGGGAGTCAGCTCTGTGTTTTCTCGGCACAAAAAGGTCAAAATATATCACACAAGAAGTGTTGTCTTTTAAAGTGATGCAATTTTACCAGACTGTTCTAGCTGTTCTATTATTTGCCTTAGTTTTTATGTCTACATTATGAACAATTATTTATCAAAAATTTCATTGTGTAAAGATTTTGTGAAAGCACCAATTGTAAACTCTACAATATCACCGCGATATCGACATTTTTGTATTTGGGCAAAGATAACGTGATATTTGATTTCCTCCATATTGCCCAGCTCTACTTTGACCTTGGATACCTTATCTTGCAGACTTTTTACTTTCACTGGAAACTTTACACCCACAGCACAATGTTTTTCTTCAGATATCTGTTTTTCTAGCCAGTTGTTATATACTCAGCCAGTGTTTGCCTCCAGTGGAGCTCCTAAATGGCGCCAGACGTGGGTTGCGAGTAGATTTGTGACACAACTGCAAAACCTCTGTTGGGTGTCTCACTATATGGCTCTTTAATGATAGCTGGCAGTAGAAGCAATCTTAATTTACTTTCACTGGCTGGTTTTCCCAAACACAATCAGGGATTAAAACCGGCAACTTTGCAGCTACATGTACACCTCTTTAACTTCTAAACTCGCTGTCACCACAAATTCTTCCACAATCACTGACAGGATCCACCGACATAATATGAGGCAGAGGCTAAACCACAATGAAGTCAGTGTTTAGGTCGTTGTGCCGGCCTGCCAGCTACCTCACCACACTGGTTTCACATTCCACAGCAACCTCACTGACTTCTCGCACGCACGCACGCACGCACGCACGCACGCACGCACGCACGCACGCACGCACGCACGCACGCACGCACGCTGCTATTCAAAGTTATTGTGACGGCACGCACATACAGGACCATATGTATCCAGGCACGCATGCAGACTGGAGACACACCAGCAGGCATGCGCAAAACTCATAACCACATATGAGCCCCCCCACCTCCAGCAGCTCCTCCCCCTCCTTTCCCTCAATGACCTGCGTTTGGGCAGCATGCCCGGGACCTCTTATGGATCCCCTACTGCCTATAAAAACACATACTTTGACTATTCACACACTTGCACACAAACACATGTACTTGTGCACACATGCATGCACACATGGCCACATACAGTTTAGTGTATATTCTACACACACACACACACACACACACATTTGTGTTTGTATATTTGTGAGGCCCCTCATTGACATAATGCATTCCCTAGACTGTAACCTTAAGCATCATAACTAAATACCTAACCCCAATCCTTACCCCCTCTCTTTTAATCTTATCTAAACCTAATTCTAACCATAACCTTACAGAAATGCCTTCACTACAGCTGAAATTTGACTTCACAAAGACAGCAATAGAAGCCAACACAAACACACGCACTCAGTACGTCTGCAGTTATATGGTTGGTCACACACCCATACTCTGTGTACTGCAGCTTGCACATACACACTTGCACATGTAAATGAACATTAATTCACATTTAGAACATAAGCAGAAACTAAACCCTTTGCCCACAAATGGATGTAAAGCAGTTCATACATACAAACACAGGGTTGCTGATGCCCCTATGTCTCAAGGAAAGCAGCGTGTATATATTGTGTGTGTATATATATATATATATATATATATATACACATGGATGTATCCATATACTTCAGCATGCACATACACACAAAACCTCACTTTTAGAAGCTTGAAACTAAATGTTTTTTTTTATTATATGTAAAACAGTACAGATCCACATGTATACAGAGTGTATGATCCTCTCGGGTGTAATGTACACTAACACACATATGAAAGAGTCTCCCCCTCTTCTCTTACAGGAAACTTTTGCTTCTATGGCGCCCTGATCTGGCCTCTCCCTCTCTGTTTTTTTCTCTCTCTCTCTCTCTCTCTCTCTACTTCCCTCCTTCTCACTCCTTCCTGTGGTTTTCCTCACCCAGTCCTCCAGCAGAGCATACCTCTCCTGTTTTCTTCCTTTCTCCGCTGCCCTCAGCACCTCCCACTTCTTTTTAATTCTCCAGAGCATTTCTTAAACTTTCTAATTTTCTTTTAATTTCTAGTCATTATGTTCGTCTCATCACTGTCAGTCTTGACTTCAGGGTATATTTTAATAATTTCCACCTCATTGCCTTTTTTTTTTTTTACGCCTTCTTCTAAACACAGAATACATCAATTTATAAAAAAGACAACGGGTAAAATTGCGAAGATAGAATCTCAAGTTGCTCAGATCTTGAGCAGGATTGGAGAATGAACTCTTGTTTTTAAATGTTATTTAAGCATTTTTTTTTCAGGAAGAGGATGGATTTCAGGGAGAAGGAGGAGAGACAGAAGACGGTCCATCATTCCGGGAATGATGGATTGATGTCAACTCTTGTTTTTTAGGGGTTACATCCTTTGATCTTTCCATCCCACGTCCTTATAAGGTATTACACAAAGTTGCAGCAACAGTGAGGATGACAGGAGGCTTTGTTTTTATGACTTGGAGGCCTAATGGCTGGAATTGGCTGAAACTGGACACCTGTTTGAACAGCAAATATCCATGAACATTTCAATGGACCACAAAAACCAAAAGGACACAGTGGTTTGAGTTTAGGGGAAAAGGACATAGTGAGGGGTTGACAAGCATGGAGAGAACAGCAGGGGGGTCCTGTTACCACACAGACAGGGGTGAGATGGATTCAAGCCAAACGTACTGTAGTTCTTGGAGGCAAAGGTTTTCTTTAAAGACGGAAGACAAGCAATGGTTCTGTTCAACGTAAAATTTTGTAAAGTATTTTTCCTATTGCATAATGTTTTGGACTGTTTTTAAGGGCCCAAGCATACTTAGATCCTCTAAAACAGTAATGACAATATCACATTTCAAACTCAAATCACAAAAACAAAACCACCGCCACTGCAGTCCGGTGGTTTTTCTGCCGCCACGGCAGCGAAAGGAAATTTACTGTCAGTGTTCACAGCTTTTGAATGTGTTGAACCACTGTTTTATATTGTGTCAGCTGTGATTCACAGCATGCTCTCAGTGCCAGCATTCTGGAGAGTGAATTTCTCTCAGGACGAGAAAAATGGCGTACTTGGAGACAAGAGGGCGAGCAGGCGGTGAAAACGGAAAATAGAAAAACTGAGAGAGAGAAAAGAGAAAGGAGGGAGGGAAAGTCAGACGTCAGCTCCCACCCTTTCCTCTCCTCACACTTTTCCCATTATTTGTCTCGGTATTATCCCCCCCTCTCTCTCTCTCTCTCTCTCATGTCTCAACAGCGCTAAGTGATGCAACTCTGCAGAGCAAGTCTGCAATAGCCACCAGTAGAGCCTGCAGTGTCTCTCGCACTGACACTGGCGTCTTTACCATTTAGGAGGGGAGTGGTGTGGCGGCTGTCAGGGGAAGAAGAGTGGGGGAGTAATCTCTCAAGACAGAGATTATTTAGTTCTTCACTAGAAAAAGGCTCTTACCAGACTTACCGTACGTCTCTCACTACAAGACTTTTTAAAAAGGGGTTGCAGCAGTTAGACTTAGATTTTTCTGAGATAAAAACAGAATTGGCTGCTCATTTCATGCATGGGTTTATTTAAAGTATTTTGTTTATAGCAGCCACTTTAGCACTGTATATGCTTCAAAACATCAGAAAGGACACAAGACATTGGTATTCTACTTCTGCATCGAAAGAGGTGTTCTCTCAACTTCCATAAGTACAAAATGACTATTCATTAAGAAAAAGATATAGCTGCTGTAAATTGCACTTGTGCATTTTTTTTTTTAGATGAAAGTTTAAAAGGATAACATTTTCTTCTGAAATATGTTAATACTTAACAGGTGGTTTTATTTTTCCAATGAGTTCAAAGCAGCCTTGACACAGTTAAAAAATGTCCGGTCACAATCTGTGGGTTGTCAAATGAAATTCTGGAAAAAATGTATAAACTAGACTTGGCAGGTTGACAGAAATTGGTGAATTACACGTGCAAAATAACTTTTAACTCTAGTGAGTATGTGCAATTAGCAAATGGGAGACAGAAGACACATATTTTTTAAGATTATTTTTGGGGCATTTCCACAGGACAGATGAAGACATGAAAGCGGAGAGAGAGAGACAGAGAGAGGGAGAATGACATGCACCAAAGGGCAGCAGGTTGGAGTCGAACCCACGGCCACGGAGGAGCAAACCTCCACACATGTGCGCAAACTCCACCAACTGAGCTAACCGGCCACTGAAGACAAATATTTTGAGTCCGATGGGAGCTGTACAAATGGAGAGGAGATCAGTTGGGGTCGGTGGAGTGATGCAGGAAGGGCTGTAATAAAGGATAAACCCACCTCATCCCACTTTATCCCTTTCTAGCTTACACAATAATACTTAGCCATGTATAGTCATGACATACAAACTTCTAGCTGATACTATTTTGGATGGACATTTGTACTCCCTGTAAATGGAGGCTGTTTCCTTCAAGTAGTTTTAATCATTTTCCCATAAAGGAAAATTAAACTGAGCTTTTTTTGTTTTTCAGAAACACTCTACATTCACTTAGAAATGGGAGCAAATCATACTTAGCTTAATATTAACAATGGATCAAATTACTGCATGTACTGTAAAAGGGGTCGCTCGTATTGACGTCTTTCAGCTCTTTGTTTTACTTTACTATTTTGATTCCCCCCCCCACCGCTCTCATAGTGTCGTTTCCAGCCGCACAAGCAGCTGTTTTCAGCACGAAAGCTCTGTAAAGTCCACTGTACGCTACCTGTCCAGTATCAAACAGCAGGCAGACAGAAGTTAGTGACTACCTTGTGAACATAGGCTGAATCTCATGCCCCTTATTTGATAGCTCCTCAACTCCTCTGTCCTTGGCTGAGCCAGAACTGGTTCTGTCCCTCCTCGATGAAGGCTGTTTCAAAGCTCTTGTTTCATCCCTGAGGACAAAGGTCAGAGAATCAAGGAGGGATCGTCGAGGAGCTATAGCCGAGGATACACAAGAGCAGCCTTCCCGGAAACAGTGCAAGTGAAGGAGTTGCTAACTCTGCCCAAACAGCTGACGTGTTTATGTGACACCTCCGAGGAAGTGTCATCCCTCTAAAACACATTTGCTCGTTGCCAAACTCCTCCAATCTTAGTCCATCCCACCGAGGAGGCCCGGGAGAGACGAGAGGAAGGGAGGCTAGTGGAGGAGACAGGGATGCGATTTGGTAAAATGTGCCTAGGCTTCTGCACAGCGTGCACACACTATGCTTGTTACACACAGACAGGGAAGCCAGCAGCACACAAACCTGCAAAAGATTTCGAATAAAAATATGGTGCAAATCCGCCATTATAATAGCAATCCATTTATATGATTTTAACAGACACTGCCAGGAAATATTTCAGGGTTTAAAACTTTTAAAAAGATAGCTCAATGCAGCTCTAAAGTGTATTCATAGTTTAATTCACGCATTGCTTCCAGTCCTGGGATGCATTGAACGACAGCACGATTTTCTTTGTTTTTCAGCCATTTAACCATATTCAATTTTTATTTGAGCCACCAAATTAAGACTTGTTTGCATTATTCTCCTGTAACACAACTTTCTTTCTTCTTTTTACTTCCATAGACATAGTAGATCTTATAGTCTCTTCATTTATTCCTTACTCTATCCCTTCTCCTCCCTCATAACCCCCACCCATTATCCCTTGTACCACTACCACCATCCCACCGTTGGGCAGCGAGACAAGGTCAACACAGGAGCCTCTCCACTTCTCCGCTCTGCTTTCCCTCCCTGTAATTCCTCGCCATCGGCCGAGCAAAAGATCCCTCCCCCTCCCCAATAATTTCCTCCACCGCCGCCCTCTGAGGGGCGAGGGAAGGAGAAAAACTGAAGATGAAGAGGAGGGCAAAGGCAAGGTTGAGGGAATGAGTGCAGATATGTTAAGATAAGTTAGTGTTGAAATGATAGACGGGGATGACGAAAGCAGGAAGGGACATTAGGAAATGAATGGAGGAGGAGGGGAGTTGATGGAGAGAGACAGAAAGACTGAGGGAGAAAAGTGTTTTTAACCTTAGTTGACAGGCGAGACCTACGAGGCCAAGAGCAGTCTCCAGAAATCAATCTCTCTTTCTCAATCTCTTATTTTCCTTCTCTGTCTGCCTGTTTTGTCTTTCTCTTTAATTTCTTTCTGTCTTCCTCACCATCCTTCTTTCATTCCCTCTGTCATCCAGACCTAAAACACACAAACACATGCGCCTCACATTCCTACGTGTAGAGCAGATTCACCCAACTTGTTTCCACTGTGTGTGTGTGTGTGTGTGTGTGTGTGTGTGTGTGTGTGTGTGTGTGTGCGCGCCAAGCCAGTAAATAATAACCAATCCCAGCTGTACTGTATAGACCGTTCCTCTTATTCTCCCTGAGGAAACAAAGAGGGAGAGAGAGGGAAAAGGCTCCATCAAATAACAGAGTAATGAGCTGGAAAAAAAGTCAACAAAGAGTTGAGCAGGAAGAATTAATAATGTTTTAATGCTAACAGACATTTTGAGCTTGTGGTCTTCATGCATGCCATTTGAAAAAAAATACAATTTGTACCCACCTTAATGCATTTCCATCCTGTCAGCAAGCGGGGGCTGCACAGGCAAATAAACTGCATAGTTTACTTCTAAATTCCTTTAAACAAGTACTCATTAAGTTGGCTTCCTCACACTGGGGAAAATAACCTGACAATTTAACCCTGCTTCTTTAACTTTGCGTGAAGTGGCTGAATCTAAGTTGGGCTTTAAAAAACAGAGTAAGGAAGAGGAAGGAGTTGAGGAAAACAAGAAATTAGGGGAGAACAACCGAGGTCACGATCGACGAACATTATAGAGAGATGAAGCGAGAGAGACGGATATAAAGCGGAATCAGTGGAGAAAAAAGTCGACAGTTGACTTGAATGCATCATTCAATTTATTATTCTATATATTAAAATACAGATATGTTACCCCCAAGGACCCGATCCAGTTTTGAATTCAAAATAGCAAAAGTTTTAACTGAAATCAGTTCATCTTTTTATGAAATTGCAGTGATTAGCAGATTCCTTCTGCTATCTACTGTATGTGAAGTTGTAGACCTCAACTTTGGTCAACTTTGACATGCACATACACAACATGATTGCAAATTGTGCTGGCAATGCTAACAAGAGACAGAAGTCAATACAGATACAGCACATCTCTAAATGAACTGTGTTAACTTATTTTCTGG
This sequence comes from Percina caprodes, assembly GCA_013375575.1. Classification (NCBI taxonomy): domain Eukaryota; kingdom Metazoa; phylum Chordata; class Actinopteri; order Perciformes; family Percidae; genus Percina; species Percina caprodes. The sequence continues at coordinate 125,759 of JABXJD010000026.1, forward strand.
TAGCAGCCACGTTACTGTAGCTCACGGCAATAGTAGTCTAGTATGACTTGCTATTATCATCTACTTTTAATGTTAACATTCAGTGCCAATGCAGAAAGTAGCATGTCCTATGACAAATGTGTATTGAAAGTGTTGGACCTATAGACATCCAACTTGTTGAATGTCATACGCAGATTCACAGAATTGTCCAACATCGATTTTGTTGTCTGCCAGCATGGTTGCACTAACTTAACAAGTGGTCAAGCCACTGATCTTCTAGCACCCCAACAGTATTCTGTCAGGGTATTAATAGTGCCACTGTTTTGTACAGACATCCATAATTCGAGTGAATGCATTCATTTTTGCCAATCTTTATGGATTTTTTTTGACTGTATCAATTAAAGCAACACTATGCAACTTTCCCTCTTCGGTCCCCCTACAGGTTGTCTCGTTGGAACTACACGTTGCGCGAGCCGTATTTCCAACGAGACAACCTGCAGGGGGCCCGAAAAGGGAAAAGTTGGATAGTGTTGCTTTGAATCATCAAGTGGAGAAAAGTGCTAAAATGTGATTATTACTTCTGTTTGAGCCTAAAGATCTTTGGGTTTTGGAAATCACTTGGTTGGACAAACAAGCAATTTAAAGACCTCACCTTTGGATTTGGAAAACTTTTTACTATTTTCTTACATTTTATATGATTATTTATTTTTTGAAGATATAACCATCAGGTTAAACACCATCAAAGTATTCTGGTAGTCTAGTGGAGCTAAAAACGAATGGGTCAACATCATTAAAGATGCCATTAGGAAAAGAGAGTGATGAAAGAAGAAGGGAAATAAGCTAACAGTCTATCCATTGTAGTCCACATCTATGAGCCACTGGGACACAGAAGACGTCCATTTCTGATTCTACGCCCATCTGCCATGGCACTTGATCCCTCTTTACAATCATAATTCCCTTTCTTGCCAAAACATCTTTTTTTGTCTTTATCCATTTTTCTCTTCTCTTTCTCTGCTCACAGTTCCTTCATTCTCTTTGTCGGGCCTTTTTTCGTGAAGGCCAGCATTTTGTTTGCCTCCTTCCTCAAACACAGACCAAAAAGAAAGAGAGCAAGAGGCAGCAAGTAGGAGGGAGGGGAGAGAAAAATAAGAAGGGGGAGAGAGGGAGTGATGGAGGGGTGGGGTTTGCGGAATTTGATCTATGTTTGGTTTGGAAGTAAAGGCCCCAGCCCTGCGCTCTGGAGAGGATAATGGAAAAGAGAGGGAGAAGAAAGGGAGGTTTATGGATGTGTGTGTACCCTCACAGGTGGTCGGCACATACTGATGGGAGGGGGGTTGGCTTTTGTGTGTCAAAATGTGTGTGTGCACGTCTGTGTGTTTACCGTAATGTGTCAGCGTGTTGGCGAAGCTGTGTGCTCAAAGCATGTGTGCATTTGCCTGTTGATTTGCAGATGTTGGCACGGATGCAAGTACGCTTTTAGCATGTAAGAATCAGAGATGGAAGACAGAGAGAGGAGGTGAATAAAACATTCCTAAGAAAGAGGGTGGGGGGATGCAGGGAGCCAGTGGTTAGTTAGTGGTTAGAAACTAAGAGGAGAAAAATGAATATCTGGTCCAGGGCTGGGCCCAAGAACGATACCACAAGCCAAGCGAGAGGAGAGGACAAGGTTCTTGGTTTTCAAAGTCCCTTTATCGGACCATTTTCAGATCACAGAAAATCAACATACATAAACCAAGACAAAGAAAACAAACTAAACAAAATTTTAAGCCAAATACAATCAATACAAAATTTGCTTTTTACAATCAAAACCTAACCACCAACTCTCCATCCTCCCCCACAGAGCATAACACGCCCCATTACAGCCCACAAACGACTGAAAACCAGGAGAGGAGAGGAAAGTTTTTTTTTTATTGGGTTTTCAAAGTCCCTTGGGCCAAAAAAGAAAATCCTAAATAAAATTGAAAAAAAAAAACATAACAAAACCTGTCAAACAAATAAATGTGCTTACTTAATCCAAAATCCACCACCAACTCAGGAGAGGAGAGGAGAGGAGAGGAGAGGAGAGGAGAGGAGAGGAGAGGAGAGGAGAGGAGAGGAGAGGAGAGGAGAACCAGAGGAGGCCCCACCTCCTCCTGCCCTCCTCCCATACGTGGCCTGCTAACTCCTGCCTCTGCCGCAGGGGAGAACGTAGGGGAGTGGTGCTTTTATAGCTGAGCTGAACTCGCTGAACCCCTCATGTGCAAACAGCAGGCAGAGTCTGGAGGCCATACAGCCACACAGGGTGGCTTTAGTGGGGGGTCCCTGGCTGGAGATAGAACGAGTGCTGGAGATACCGGGAGGAGGAGGAGAGTGATGGAGGAGGAAGAGGAGAGTCATCGCAGGTCTCCCTCTACTCCATGTTCCACTATATACACCATCAGTTTGGGCTTTTTTGTCATTTGCTTATTACTTATTTCATTTGCCTTTTTCTTTACTCACTTCACCTTCTTTCTCCCTTCTTCTTTCCTTTGCTTTCTTTCTTTGACTGCTTTACTTTGTTTATTCTTTTGCTTCTTTATTTTGTTTATTTTATTCCTTCTCTTCTTTCTTTCTTCCTGACTATTTTTATTCCTTTTTTGTCCTGCTAAATGTTCTGTCCTTTATTTCTCATTGCTGCCTTTGGCTTTGTTTGCTTACTCCACTTTGGTCACTTATTTTTCTTTTTGTGTATTACTACTTTAATATTTGTTTATAATATTTAATCATTTTTTTTTACCATTCTTTGCTTCCTTCAATCCTTCTTCTCAACTTACCATCTTTTTCCTACTACATTGTTTTTCTACTTTACCTATTTTACATTTCTATCATTATTTGCTTTATATCCCTTCCCTTGCTTCCTTCACCTATTTTTCTTCCCCTCTTCCATTAATTTCCCCCTCATAGTTTCATTTGTTTCACTTTTTAATGCATGTCATGCCTTTACTAGAGAGATGACAGTACAAGGTGTCTCTGGCCAGACTCAAACCGTAGCCATTGCAGATGGTTGACGCCATGAACCCCTCGGCCACCAGGGCACCTTCCATCATTCCTTTTGCTTTTTTGGTTTTGCTTACTTCACTTCTTCCCATACTTCCCTAACTTTCTTTTGCCTCCTTTGCTTTCTTTGGCTACCTCCATTTACGTTCTTTGCCCATTTCTTTCTCTCCTGAACATGTTTATTTCTTTCTCTCTTTTGTTCCATCACTTTTTCTTCTTACTCTCAATTCAATTTTTTTTCTCTTCCCTTTTTATCATTTTTTCTTGCTTCCTCACTTCCCTCCTTCCTTTTAACACACACACACACACACACACATGCCAAATGTATGAGCAACACTCCCACCCTGCAGCAGACAGTGTGGGTAGAAATGGTCTGTAAGGCAGACGCACCCAACAACAACAGGAAAAGAGTTTGCTTGGCTGTGGGCCTTTTTTTTAAATTCATCCACATGTGTCTGTCCAACCTTTAGAGAACAGCATGATGCAACGCGCCTGCAACCTGCAAATTGCTGTCGTCACACAAAAAAAAAAACATTCTCAAAAACTCTTCACCCTGACCACCATGATGCCTCCGACACACCCATTGGTTACTCCCTTAACCTGCCCTGCCTCACAGGACCCCATAGAGTTATAGTTCAAGCAAAAGCATGAAAATCAGTGCAGTTGGAGCCAGGAATTGTTTCTTATAGGGAGGTGTTTCATCCTTTAGGGAGGATGAGGATGGGCAGTCGTGTCATGGGGGTGAAGGCCTTGTGGTATCACATGGTTCAAACTGCTGGGATAGAAAGAAAGGAAGGAAAGATATGGTGTCCAAGTTGTTTTACTTGGGAGTTTGCACAATGGTACTTTAGAATAGAAAATACGTTATTTTCTACTTATTTTTTTTTTTTAAACACATCATATCCCATCCAGACAGGACACATAAAAACAGTATACGCTAGAACAGAGATATTAAATAAAGGGGTCCAGGAACCATAGGGGGTCCTCAGAATCACATGATAATTTTTTTAAGTTTTCTTCAAAAATTTAAATGTCTTAACATGAATCCAACATACTATTAGCAAATATAAATCCAAATGATGATAGGTTTACTGGCCACTGGCTCACTATCGACAAATACAGTTAATCCAAAGGATTCACATGTATGTTTAATATTAACCCTCTTGTTCTTTTTTTCAAACAAATTATAAAAAAAAATAATGGGGATGGTTTTCTACAATGCTCTCCACAAATAAAATAAATGATCAGTTCAATACTTTCATTACATTTGGTTTAATTAAATTTTATAGCATTGGGAAAAAAATGATAAAACAACATTAAAGAAAGTGGAAAAATAGATTTTAAAAATCGGAAAAAGTGACAAAAAACTTGGGAAAAAAGTGGCAAAAACATCGGGAAAGCGGCAAAAGTGTTGAAAAAAAGACAACCAAATAGTTTTAATTTTAAATTTAGACCTAGAAAATCAAAAGTTGCATGGTTGATGGGAAGACAACAAAAGGGTTAAAACATGATTTGTAAAAGCATGCTGACAATTCTCATTTGAATAGCTTAGTATTCATATGCAAAAAAGGTATGTATAAAAGGCTTTAAGTTGCCCTACAAGTTATTGTAAGCTCAGTTTAATATGCAACTTCATTTTATAAAACATACTATATGTAGTAGGGGGTTCCTGCTCTGTCTCTCTTTCAGTTAAGGGGTCCCTGGCCTAAAAAACATTGAAGACCCCTGCACTAGAAGCAACATTAAAAGAGCAACAGGTACTCGATGGGGAGGACTGAAATCAAGGTTTAATATAAAGTGCTGTGTGCTGAGGTAACACATACAGACACATCCTCATATAGCCTACATAAACGTCAGAATAGGTCGTTGTCACAGTGCAAAATGTCCTAATATGGAACATTTGCTGATTTGGCAACCACTCTACAGGACTAAAGTCACACTAGCAGTACATTATTCAAGTTGAGTTAACTAAAAGCATTTGTTTGAGGATAGGGAAAATTGTAGTTAAGGTTAAAACATGAGAACTTTCTGAAACCGACAATCTGACAAGCACGCCTATTCATGCAACATTGTGCATAGATGAGAAAGTAGGCAAGATTTTAATTTCTCTATTTTCTATTTGTGTGCACCATTATCTCCACTGATGTACAATTAATTGCATCTCGCCCCCTCTCTCTAGCGACCATTTGGTCATTCACAACAGCTTTAAACACCTTTGCTTTTAGACCTGACTACAAATTAGTTTCTTTGAAACATACTGAACCCTTAATACTGTCACACTGTGACTGTCTGCTTTGCATCCACTCCAGAAAGTTATATTGGGAGCTTCCTCCGCCATAGTTTCCGCCATACTCCTAGCTGCTGCTCCGTTGCTATGGTCTTTACCCCATTCCTGCAACCTTTAGCTCTGGCTGGTAGACGTAAAAAGCATCACTTCCGGTGCGGTAGCGCCGGAAAGTCCCCACAGACACCCAGTCACCACAACTCCGGTACACTGAGAAATATAGAGAGCTTTCCGTAGCGTTGATAGGCTTATTCAGCATTGTGTGAACTCTTTTGACAAGGGCTTGATGTAACTGTGATTTAGATGTGAAGGACCCACACTCCAGCTCAAACCATATGAGCAAATACATAATGCTGTTGCTTTGATGGTGAGGGTTACTTGCATGTACAGTATGTATATGAGTTCCATGTGCTCAAAATTAACACTACACCATATTTCATCAAGTCCGCAATTGTCTGGTAAATGGACTGTATTTATGTAGTGCTTTTCTAGTCTTAACGACTACTCAAAGCGCTTTCACGTAGTACAGGAACCATTCACCATCAGATTTGCTCATCAGATAAACATTCACAGTTTTTTCCGCATAATGTCCACATAACATAATAATAACATTCTGTTTGTCCACATAATGTCAGAAAGAATATATATTAGTTAAACCAAGCCAAAAGAAAGCAGCAAATGTAAACATTTTATAAGCCAGCTAATGTTTGGTATTTACTTGGAAAGGTTACTAAAACCATTGTTGTATGTATAAGAAGAATAACTGAGGACCCAGGATAGACCCTTGGGGAACTCCATATTGGTAAAGAGATGTAGATAAGGAGGAGCATGTAAGGAATTTGGAAGTTATTAGAAGCAAATCAAAACTAAGTGTGGAAATACATATACCAGTTGACATTCTGATTACCCATTACACACACACACACACACACACACACACACACACACACAATATATAACAGCTGTTAAATAATATATTTTGCCAGGACCCCCATAAAAATATTTAATAGCATATTGCTCAGGTGATGCAACAGCAGATAAAAGTATCCTCATTGCAACAACAAGCTCATAACTAAACAGCACAGACATTTTGAACAGTATTAACAGAGGAACATGGGCTTAAAGGGATTGTTGATCTTTTTCTCAGGATGAAGAAAACAAACCAGCTGCTGACTGTCTTTAATTCAGCCTACCTTACAACAGCCTGTGGACGGTGAAACAGCCTCCTCTGCTCCCTGTTGTCTGTCTGAAGATGCTTTCGTGCCTCCAAAAGACACAAACTGAGGACACAAATGACCAAAATCAAGAGAGTTTGTCCGGGATTTCTCGTACCATCTTCGATTAAGTTACTAGTTGTCTGACTGGTTTCAAAATAAAAGGCAATAGGTGTGTTGAAAGCAAATCCTCCCAAAGGGATCGTTCAAGGCGGTGGAAAAAACCTGTTGCGAGTGGTCAGTTTTCATGCAACCGAAAACCTCGTCCTGTGAATTGTTGTTTTTTCCCCTCAAAATTAGACTGACGCAAGCTGAGGAAAGACTGAAAACCAAATGTCATTAGGATGTGAGGAAGCAGGCTGCGATGTGACTGTCAAATCCGCCGCAAAAAGGTAGAGTCTCTGCTTGAAGGCGCATCGCCCAGTTGCGACGCTGGTCAACTGGGCTTCCACCCGCGGTGAGGAGGGACGAGCCTGTCTGGGTGGGAGAGAGAGAGAGAGAGAGAGAGAGAGAGAGAGAGAGAGAGAGAGAGAGAGAGAGAGAGCGTGCGTAATCTTCTGCTGCCCTCCATGTCCTGCATATGGAGTTAGTATGGAGTAGCCTATGTCAACAGCATGGCATAGTAGCAGAAAGGACACTGTGTAACATTTGTTTGGGTTTTAATCTACGCATGTTAGTTAGTTTGATTTGTGTTTTTATTATTTTTTTTTTGCACCCTGGTTCATTTAGGTCTCAGTTGGTAAGGAATGATTTCAGCACTACACAGGCACTTTTTTTTAAGATCACAGCTGATGGAATAGTAGGCCTATGCCTACAGCTAAATATAGAGATCACAAAAAGATGCATTGTCTGATTTTAGCCAGGATTTCTACAAAAAAAACACTTTTAAAAAATCTGTGCAACGTTTTATAGCCTAGTTCATACAGTGTGGGACAATGTTTTTATTAAATTCCCTCTAATGGCACTACAGAATAAGTTAGATCACAACTGGATACAGTCTCTGAGAAGTATAAATGTTTCCACAAAATGGCATAGTAATTTGTCCGTTAACTTTTGAGATATTTCAGTCTGGACTAGACATTGTCTTCCATGAAGCAATGCTCTGGTGTTTCTAAAGTCCCATTTAGCCTGTTTACCGACTCCCTCCAGTGGTCATAAGTGGAGGCTTACAAGGTTTGTGTACGTCTTGATGGTTTGTTCTTCGGTTTCCACAGTAAAGGGCAGTTCAAAACAATTACAAAAACAGACCAGTAGGTGTCGCACCATGCCTGCAGTGTGCGAGCTACTGTCACATGGAGATAATATAGAAATTAAGCTTTATGTTCTGTAATTTTGGAAAGCAAAACACTTTCCATTATTTTCATTATAACTGTGCTTTCACAAATCCCGTTTCTTAGCCCTGCTGCTTAAGGCTTTAGCCTACTCACCAAAATGAGCTCTTACTCCTCATTATGTTTGTCTGATTTACATGTGTGCTATTATACTGCATGAACTGTTTCAGGAGTTGACTGTAACACTCACAAATTTAAAAACATGTCTCACAGTCCAGTGGGGTGTGTGGCTTTAGTGTGTGTAATAGACAGCAAGCAAGTGAACATAATCAAAACATTTTAATAAAATAAATTGATTCATTTATTATTTGCATAAAATAACAGATTAACAACATAATCTAATCCAAATCGTCAAAAGGAAGACGAACATAGGCACAGGTATCAGAGCAGGTCACAGCACCTCTCTACACTGGCTTCCACAGAAGCCTCTCTTCTGCACACAGCCATGCTGACCTCTCTTAAACTGTGGGGCACTGATCAGCTGATCAGCCTCAGCTTCTGGCCTGTCACACACAGAAAATCACACACACCTGCAGAGAATACACAAAGCACAACACGGCACGTGACAATCACGATATCTAAGGTATCACACATGTCTGCTTGATATTCCTAATGTCACTGTTAAACGTTGTACAGTACTTAACCCTGCTTCTCTTATGCCAACACCAGGAGACGGAGAGCCGCATGATTGTTTGGCAGAGTTGCAACACACCTGTGCTCCGCGTCCAGATCTGACTGACACACCGGTGCCAAATTCAGATCTCGTTTTGTATGTGGATGGGTCAGCCTCACGCTGCCCTGACACTGGCCAGGGACATGTAGGGTTTGCTGTAGTATCTGACGCAGAAACCTTAATTGTTAAACCTCTTCCCAAACATTTCTCTGCGCAGGCTGCTGAACTCATTGCTCTTACTGAAGCATCACCAACTGCTCAATGACCTTCTGACGGCCATCTTACTTCCATCTCAGCTAGGCATATGCATATTTTCTGCACACACTGGTGCAGCTGATGAGGTTTCCAGGGGTAATGCTCGTGCTGACATGGCTGCAGAGGCTGCTGCACGTCTTCCCCTTCCACGGGATGACACATTAGCTTATACCACTACTGATTTTTCGCTTCCAGATTTTGTAGCTGCCATGCAAACACATGCTACACTGCAGGAAAGAATACAGTGGAAAAGGGCAGGGTGCACCTTTAATGAGGGTGTCTGGCAGGGGCCGGATTCAAAACCTGGCCTTTGTTGAAATAAAATGTATTCATATCATGTGTGCTCATAAACATATTCACGTATTGCATTATATTAATCATGTGTTAAATTCATTAGATTTTGAGCTAAAAGAGCTAAAGCATTACACATAGTCTGCTTGGTGTCAGTTTGATTATTATGTTCACTTCTAAATAAGAAGGAAGTAGTTTATAGTTCACTGTGACCTCATAATAGGTTGTTTTCAGCAAAGACTAAAACTTTGATTCAGTTCGCAGTCTGTCTTTATTCTGTTTCAACAGAGTCTCACTTCCAACCAAATTCCTCCCCCTTGCTGTACAAGAAACTTCCACAACAGTATCTATACCTTTACTTACAGAGGACAGGAACTGAGGTCACAGAAAGACCATGATAACGTGGCTGTGCTGTTAACATCATCTCAAAGCTAAATATCTCAGTGGTTGGCCAGCTTTACTTTAGTTCCAGTTGGGTGAGTGAATTATTTTACGGGTATGTTTTGACTTACCATTTGAAGAGAGTGACTGACTCAACATCCTTTAGCTCTGGTACCTTTGACTCCCACATTATTCACGGGCCACAAACAATCTGCTGTTGCTGAGGCTTGAATTTTAAAACCAGTTGTTTGGATTTGGAGGAAAAAGTAAATTATGAGCAGCAGCTAGTAACAGACATTGCACAAGATCGCAAGCTGCAATTAGGTACTTATGGCATATGAAAGCAAACTTTAATCACAAATTAATGTTTCAGCATGATAAACATCACATTAACTCAGGTTTGTGACAGTCAACAATTTAATGTTTTAACAAGACCAGTTGTCATATCAGTTGTCAAGCTCTTTTTACACTCACCCTTGGATACATATTTTAAGACACCAAATTCTCACACAGGAGAATGTAAATTTAGAACAAGATCCAATTCAATTTTAAAGGTCTCAGGCGGGACTGCATTGCATGTCACTAAGCCAGTGTATGCATGTGATGGGAGCATGACACCTAAACCACAGTGTGCCCCTCCCCTTGTCATTTCAGAGAATAGTTCATCTTGTTTTTAATAATCATTAAGCACGCTTCCAGATGTTGGGAGGTAAATTCATCCTCACACAGTCCCCTGTGCTCTGTAGCAGCAAACAAGTACTGGAATGGAGAGGAATCCAGAAAAACATGGCAAAGCACTGCTGCCTGCATCGTTACTCCAGGAATTCCAAACAATGCTCAATTTCTACATTTGTAAGTATATGGAAGTCTTTTTTATGCTTTCTTTAATGTGTTTTTTTTTTTTAAAGCCGCAAACCACGGGCAATTATGAATATGAGCCTCACAACTCGAGTTACATGATCTGAAAAGTGAGTTGAATGATTTTTACATCCCAAAATAACACATTATTTCCCAAAAAAGTGCAATCTAAAGTAGATTACACCCTAGGATGTTTAAAAACTGCATCATTAGTTTTCTATCTCAACCGTTTGTAATCTTTACACTTTTATATTGATTTTTAACCGATTCTGTTAACCCGTGTGTTGTGTTCCCATCAAAATTGAAAATCAACACTTTTGTTGATGCTTTTTATCGATGTTTTTAACTTTTTCGTATGTTTTTGTCCCTTTTTTTCCCAACACTTTTGTCACTTTTTTTTGACATTTTCAACACTACATAACACTAACTTATTAACTTTAGTTTTACAGTTATTTTTGGAATTTATGGTCAATAAACCTAATTTTTAGGAAATTATACCTAATGTTTGAGTTAGAAAAGCAGAAATTAGGAATTATTTAGACTAAAATTAAAGGAATGGATGTTAATGGATAATCACAGACTTGAATGTCAACTTTTACTCAATACTATTTCAAAACCACTTCAATTATTATTATTTTTTAAATGCTATAAAACTGAATAAGACTAAGATTAATGAAAGTGGAGATTTGTACTTGCCAAAGAGCGTTGTGTGGAATCAATCATTTTATTTTGGGTAATTACAATTGGGTAGTTATAGGATATAATAGTTTATATACATATAGAGTATACAATACTGTTAGAACATTGATATAGGACTGGTCAATTTGACCAAGTATGAGGGTTAAGGCAGAGGTTCTGACCCAGAACACAGAGAAACATACACGGACACAGAGTAACGATTCAAAAACCTTTTAATGTAACTTCTGTACTTATAGCAGCCAAGGGCCGAAAACACAAGGTAGGATGACTCTGAGCTGGATAGGGGCTGAGGAGGGCCGGCAGTGGTGGATCCAAACATTCTTTCTGGAATCCAAGCGGGAACGTAGGAAGGCTTGAGCGTGACGAGCCACCGCAACAGGTCTGGAAGCGTAGGTCTGGACAAGGAAAACAGGACGTTAACAAAAGCACAAGGAATATAACACTAAGACTAAAATGGCACAAAGTTCAACTGGAAGCCAAGTTACCACACTGGTAGGTGCAACAATCTGGTGTCGGTGGTCAGTTTCGCTTTGTTGAGCAAGGCTTCCCGGGCGTCGCTCCAAACTTTACTCTAGGTTCTCCTGAACCGAGGGAACAGCCTATTCCCTCTCCTGAGCAGGAAACAAGGGGGGGGTTGGTATCAGGGCTACCTCGAAAGGTGAGAAGCCAGTGGCGGAGGTGGTCAGGGAGTTGTGGTCATACTCTATCCACGGCAAATGTTGGCCCAGGAGAACGGACGCTGAGCAGCCACATAACGAAGGGATTCTTCTGGTCCTGATTGGCTCTCTCAGTCCGACCCATGGATTGGGGATGGCACCCTAAATAAATAAATAAATAAATAAATAGATAGAAAGATAGATAGATACTTTATTCATCCCGAAGGAAATTCTAGGAATACAGTAGCAAGACAACCATAACACAACAAACACATATACACACATATATCACACATACCTAAGAATTAAAAATTACAATAAAAAAAATCAAAAAATCAAAATCAATCACAGAAATGCAATGACTGAGGACAGAATTACAGATGCAACCAGTAAAAAAAACGTTCCAGACACGAGAAGTAAACTGTGGGCCTCTATCAGACATAATGTCCACAGGTATTCCATGGGGACGGAATACATGTTGGACTGCTCTGTATCTCAAAATAAAAAAATGAAACCTGCTAAATACAAGTATCGATCTTTTATTATATATTATTTATTATATATGTGTTGGTCATTTTGTCCCATTTTGCAGCAACAAAATTGAAGTGATGTGAACAAATAGAGAAATGTTTCTTTTTAGATAAAACAGATGTTGACAAAGTTTCCTTTTGGGGACATCATTTGAAATTGGAAAAAAATTAGAAGTTGGAGAAAAGATTATACATTTGATATATATCGCAGAATATTGCAATATTTTTAAAATCACAATAATATCGTATTGTGATGATATCGAATTGGGAGGCGTCTGGTGATTCCCACACCTTGCAGTTGGTGTTTGTGATCCATTACAGTACGAACTAGCTGGTCACGTTGCCCCAACAAAGCCCCATTAAAACCTTTTAATGTAACTTCTGTACTTACAGCAGCCAAGGACAGAAAACACAAGGTAGAATGACTCCGAGCTGGATAGGGGCTGAGGAGGGCAGGCAGTGGTGGATCCAAACTTTCTTTCTGGAATCCAAGCGGGAACGTAGGAAGGCTTGAGCGTGATGAGCCACCGCAACAGGTCTGGAGGCGTAGGTCTGGACAAGGAAAACAGGACGTTAACAAAAGCACAAGGCGTAAAAAACACTAAGACTAAGTCTGGGTGAGGGTAGGGAATATCTATTTTTTAAGCAACAAACTGAATTTTTGTTTTCTGTTTTTCAGTGTCTGTATTTTGATTTCTTTTTACATTTCAGTACAGTCCTATTTCCCTCTGTTCTTGTACTGGAAATGTTTTTGGACGTATTATACTTTCATTCTTGTGGAATTGTTGGTATAATGATGGCGATGGTTAAATTGGCTAACCTTTTGCTGTTTATGAATTGTATGTAACCCTAACCCTAACAAAACAAAAGTTAAAAGGGGGGAACGTTGAGTCGAGACTGTAGTTTCCAAGTAGTTAAGCCAAGTTACCACACTGGTAGGTGCATCGATCTGGCGCCGGTGGTGAGCTTCCCAGGAATAAATACTGCAGAGTTGGTAGGTGGAATAGCCAGCAGCTGTCCAGAGAGGTAGATCGACCGGCCATACACACATACAGACACACAAACACAGAGGGGAAAAGGAGAGACACACACAGGAAGACAACAGCTGCCCACATAACACATTGGGCTATAACATGTCTGGCACAAAGCCTCAGATAAATCAGGCTTGCATAGGATAGGTGTTGGGCTAATCTTATGTATACAGTTGAGGCTAAAATGATTAGCCCCCCCAGGAATTATGGAACATTTTCTTAAAATTCTTCCCAATGTTTGCAGCATTGATAAAACTTGATATAATCAAACATTCACCAATGCAATTTAGTAGCTTTTGGTACATTTTGGAATATAAAATACATTTTCAGGATTGCTTTATATCAAATATAGTGAAAATTGGGGTGGTCAAAAATATTAGCCCCCATGTGAATTTTTTGCTTTCAAAACACACCTAATTAACCAATCAGCTTTCAAACAACACCTGTGTAGTCAATTGGCTTCCTAACAACACCTGAGGATTCAATCAGCGTAAAAGGACTCCAATGAACAGGGCCCTTGAACACATTATTGAGAGGCTACTGAAAACTACTACTACGATTACATATACTCACCATGCCAAAGACAAAGAAATCCGTCTTGAGCTCAGAAAGAAGAGCGTGGAGGCTCATGATAAGGAGGAAGGCTATACTGCCATTTCCAAATGCTTGGAAATGGCAGTATAGCCATTCCTGTACGTTGCCTCATTGCCAAAGCACAAGGAGACAAATTCTGTAAGAAACAAACCTGGGCGTGGTCGTAAGCGCACGGAAGAACTCTGGAAAGGAAAATAGTCCGAGATGTCAGCAAGAAGCCGTGGACATCTGCCATGATGATTGTTGCTGACCTGGCCTCGTCTGGAGTTGATGTTTCAAGGAACACAGATGTGAGGGCTCTTTATCGTAGTGGCCTTCAGGGCCATCGTCCCAGAAGAACCCCTTTACTCAAAGAGTGGCACATCACAGCCAGACTGAGATTTGTCCATGAACATTTGAAAGGTAAAGATGAGTTTTGGAAGTCTGTGCTTTGGTCTGATGAGACTAGACTGGAACTGTTTGGGCACATGGATGTTGCTTATGTTTGACGAAGAAAGGGAGAGGCCTTCAATCCTAAGAACACGGTTCCCACAGTTAAACATGGTGGGGGGAGCATCATGCTGTGGGGCTGTTTTGCAGCCTCAGGCACAGGGAGCCTTGTTCGGGTGCATGGCATCATGAAAAAGGAACATTATGTTGACATTTTGAGGGATAATATGCAGAAATCTGCTCCTAGTGTATCCTTAGATCGTCGCTGGGTCTTCCAACAAGACAATGACCCAAAGCATACATCGAAATTGGTCCAACGGTTCCTGAAGGATACCAAAACCAAGGTCCTGGAGTGGCCCACACAGAGCCCAGACCTCAATCCTATTGGGAATCTGTAGCGGGTGCTCAAAGTCAATGTCCATGCTCAGAAACCACGCAATTTGGACCAGCTGGAACAATTTGCAATAGAAGAATGGACCAAAATCCCTCAGGAGACCTGTGCCAATCTAGTAAATAACTACTCTGAGAGCTTGTTGTCAATTATGGCTCAGAAAGGGTACACTATTAATGTAATATTAGCCCCCAGGCCATTAATATATTATATTAATGGCCAGGGGGCTAATAATTTTGGACGTCTCATTTTTGCCATTTCTTGTTTCAACTCAAAATATCCCAATCAAACTTAGTGGACATTTTGTCTTTGTTATGTTGAAAACAAATACACTATAAACACTTGATGTTAATGGTCATTTCCATGGAGAAATCAAGAGATTTTGTATAATTTCATAAGGGGGGCTAATAATTTTGTAATTGAATTAAAGCTAACATCTAGGGTGTTATCAGGTGGTTGGGAGGAAATCTGATGGTGGTTGCTAATGTTTTAAAATAATTTTTAACTTTAGTTTTCTTAATTTTTGTTAAATCTCTTTCTATTTGGTTCCATTTTTTTCTGATTGCTCTCCTTTTCTCTTAAATGGTATATAATGTAAGTCTGTGTTTAGATGACCTGTCTGGCATTGGTCTTTCTGGGTTGTCGCATAACTCTGAGATATTCTCCATCTTCAAAACCTTTTCTTCCTTCCTCTTTATCTTCAATCTTTGCTTCCTCACTTCCTCCTCCACCTTTAATTCTTGTCTGCGTTTGTACACAACCAGCTTCGTCCTTCGGTCAAACAGTCGTTTTGCCATTTTCTTTGAATAACCGAGGTGACCTGTAAACAACAAAATATGAAAGGTTAAGTGTGGAGTCCAGTTGTAAACTCGCATCCCTCCCAAAAAAAAATAGTCAACAGATTTGTTTCGTTGCAAGTTGTTAAAAATGCATGTTGGCCTGGCAACATTAAGTCAGATAAGAGCTATCTTAGCTTAACTGAGTTTTACAATTTTAAACTCATTGCCATAATGACAAGAAGCGGCTAACCTGGCTCTCTCCAAAACTCAAAAACACACAGAGTACACCTCTAAGTAACACACTGTACCTTGTGTGTTTCATCCTAACATTTCAATGTAATGTAATATCACACAGTAGCCTATATTAGTCACATGGGCTGCTTCTCCGACTACATTTGCTTTCAGTGAATTTAGTGAGTAATAATTTCAATTTCAGGACTTTAAATAAAGGACTTTTACTTGTAATGGAGTTTTTTTACATAGTGGAATTGGAACATTTACTAGTAAAAAAATTAAATACTTATTCCACCACTGGTCTACTGTGACTGTTTATCTAAAAGGATGCTATACATATACCTGTATGCCATGTTATGTAACAAAATGTAAGTTCTTACCATGACGCAGGAGTTTGCGCTCATCCACGAAGGTTGATTGGATTTCTCTAGCAATGCGGTCTATCTTGCAGTTGAGCCACCAAATGTAAATCCTTGAAAGCAGACCAAAGGTTTTCCTCTCCTCCTCCTGGTTCTTGTTCTTCCTCTTTTCACACCTCTCTCTTTCTCTTTTTACTCTTTCTGTTTCCTCATTTTGTCTTGCATCCCCTAAGTTCTCTCTTGCACTCAGATGGATAGATAAAAAGCTATTAGCCGCCTCGTCGTCTTCATAAGATGAAGATGTAGAGGAAGGGCTGCCACCACTTTGTCCATCCTGACTCAAGGTGGTAGAAAGGTTGATCTCTACGAAGGACACAGGACTTTGTTGTTGCTGCCTCCTTGTGGTAGAAGGCTCGTCTTCTTCAGAAGAGGAAGGGCTCACACTCTTTCGTACTTGCTGTCCGGTACTAGAGGGCTGGTTTTCGGCACAAGACAAAGGGCCTTCACCCCTTTGTCTGTGTTCCATCATGGTGGTAGAAGGGTTGGTGTCAATGCAGAACAAAGAGTACACATCCTTTCGTTGTTGCTGCCTGGCGGTAGATGGCTGGTCGTCTTCAGAAGATGAAGACAAAGGTCTCACCTGTCCATGCTGCTGCCGCCTTGGAGTAGAAGCCTCGTCTTCTTCAGAAGAGGAAGAAGGGCTCTCAGCCCTTTTTTCTTCTTCAGAAGAGGAGGAGGAAAGGCTCTCAGCCCTTTTTTCTTGCTGACTAGAAGGCTCGTCTTTTTCAGAAGGGGAAGGACTCACACTCTTTCGTACTTGCTGTCCGGTACTAGAGGGCTGGTTTTCGGCACAAGACAAAGGGCCTTCACCCCTTTGTCTGTGTTCCGTCATGGTGGTAGAAGGGTTGGTGTCAACGCAGAACAAAGAGTACACATCCTGTCGTTCTTGTTGCTTGGTGGTAGAAGGGTTGGTGCCAACATAGAACAAAGAATACACATCCTTTTGTTGTTGCTGCCTGGAGGTAGATGGCTGGTCGTCTTCAGAAGATGAAGACAAAGGTCTCACCTGTTCATGCTGCTGCCACCTTGGAGTAGAAGCCTCTTCTTCATAAGAAGAGGAAGAAGGGCTCTCAGCCCTTTTTTCTTCTTCAGAAAAGGAGGAAGGGCTCTCAGCCCTTTTTTCTTGCTCCCTCCTCGTGGTAGAAGGCTGGTCGTCTTCAGAAGATGAAGACAAAGAGCTCTCACTCCTCCATGCTTGTTTCCGCATTGGAGTAAAAGGCTTGACTTCATCAGAAGAGGAAAATCTCTCAGCCCTTTTTACTTGCTGTCCGGTGGTAGAGGCCTTGTTTTCTGCACAAGATAAAGGGCTCTCACCCTTTTGCCTGTGCTCCTTCATATTGGTAGAAGGGTTGGTGCCAACGAAGAACAAAGAGTACACATCCCTTCGTTCTTGTTGGCTGGTGGTAGAGGGCTGGTTGTCTGCACAAGACAAAGGGCCCTCACCCCTTTGCCTGTGCCCCTTCATGGTGGCAGAAGGGTTGGTGCCTCCACTAAACAAAGGTCTCTCACCCCTTTGTCCGTGCTCCCTCAAGATGGTGGGAGGGTTGAGGTCTTCAGGAGACAAAGGTCTCTCACACCTTTGTTTGGACTTCTTCAAAGAAGAGTACATACCTCCTGAAGACCGAGGTCCTGCAAATGATTTTGGTCCAGAATTGGATCTAAGCATTTTCTTGTTGAATCGTTTGTATACTGACGTATTGAAACTGCAAGTACAAACACACAAACACACACAGCAATTACTTCACTGATAATCACATTATTGTTTCAAGCAGCACACTAAGCAAGTTATTTCACTTAACTAAACCGTCTAACTGAACTTAAATAAATCGAGAAATATGTATCTGGTCACACATCATTATTGCACTGTGCTTGATAACAAAAATGCAAAAGGTCACTTATAATCATAAGACTACAGTATAATGTACTGTATGATAAATCAGTCAAGTATTAATGTATGATAGACACATACAGTGGTAGTCATAAGTTTATGAGCCCATGCTAAAGTTGACTAAATAGAGGAATTAAAAAAACATCTTTTGGAAATTGATCTGGATGTCTTACTGAAAAATAAAATGAAAAATCCAACCTTTAAGGACACCAATTTTCTTTGTGAATGTATAATGTATAATAAATAATTGTTGTTCCTTAAAATACAGGGGGAATAAGTAAGTACACACTCATGTTAATTTTCCATAGAGGCAGGTAGATATTTTGGACTTTGGAATCATCACATACCCTTCACCGTACATGGAGATAGGCATGAGGAACTTTTCATAAGATCATTTCTCAATGCAAATCAAACCAGCTATTAGGCTAACTGAAATAAAAACCATGCCAATTTCTAGGTATGGTGAAGAGTATGTGATGATGTTGGGTAACTTTAATTCCAAAGACCAAGGGAACTTTATCAGGATGCATAGTATCCTGATCCATGAAATAACTGCCCTTTAAAAATAAAAATGTGCCTGCCTCTCTGGGAATTTAACATAGGGGGGTGTATACTTATGCCCCCTGTATTTTAATACATTATACATTAATTTATTCATAACACATTATTCATCCACTAAGAAAATGGGTGTCCTTAAAGAATGGATTTTTCCTAATTAAGGCATTAAGATCAATTTCCAAAAGATGATTTTTTATTCCTCTTTTTAGTCAACTTTAGCATGGCTTCATAAACATATGAGCACCACTGTATACAGTACATATATCCATTGACATTAGAATAGCTGCAACTAGTAGGCTACAGAGACGGACTGGGATCAAAAAACGGCCCTGGCAACATTGCTTTCTTTGTTTTCTCTCTCTTTTTCTCGTTTTCTCGCCCCCTCCCTCCCCTTCTCTGTGGTGGTCGGTGATAATTAATAATAATAATAAATTTGGCGCTTATAAAAACATCTTAAAAACTATCATAGATTTCTATTGTACACGCGTACATGGACTGTATACATTTCCATGGCAACAGCGACTTATTGGACCAATCAAAGATTGCTTAGAATTGTGGGTAGTGTATATATATATATATATATATATATATATATATATATATATATATATATATATATATATATATATATATATAGTTAATAACTTAGCTCAAGATGGGCAGTCCGTCACTTCACTAATGATAATATTAAACAATATTTCTATTAGTAATAAAATCAGTACAATAAAAGCAGTGTTTTCTACGACTAGCTCAAATACAACTTCACTGTAACACGACAAGACATTTTAGTTTTAGATCAACAACCCACAAATCATTTTAAAACAGCACTTATTTATGTATTATATAATAATGTTTGAAAAATGTGAATCACACACATAATAACAATAATTAAAACTGTAGCTAGCTAGTGCAAGAGACAAAGTGCATTTGCATCTCCTGATCACAGCACATCTGATAGTTGGAATATAATTGCTAAAAAAAATTTTTATTTATTTGACAGAGGAAAGTAAATGTACTTCTTTCCCACACAATGAGGCTCTACTAAACAGAAAATGTTGAGTAAAACAAGTATTTTTAGCTTAGCTGTAAAGTGCGACTTACCTCTGCAAAAGATTTTGTAGAAGGAACTCTGTTCCACTGTAGCATAGACAACCATGCTCTGTTGTTATGTTTTGGATTTTAAATAAAAATATGTCAGTCTACGTCTTCGTCTACGTCTAGTTACGTCTAGTTACGCATTACGCGTTCTGATTGAACCTCCGTTTGTGTGTAGTCAACCAATTAGAAACGTAGGATTCGCCGATCGCAGACAACCAATCACACGCCGACATTCAAAGCTGAACCTGTCGCTGAGGTCAACCGAGGTGTACGGTGATCGTACCCTACAGTATTTCTGGTAAGTATGAATGAAGTATTTAACACTCACTACTTATATTTTTACTAAGCCTGAACTAATGTATTCTGTATTTTTTATTAGACTCACTGTTTAAGTATTGCCCAGTTGATTTTTTGATCGTTTGGGAAAGCTAGCTAGCTAATGGTATCAACTCACGCTAGCCATAGCTAAGTTAGCTCGTCGACTCGTTGACAGGCAACGTTAGCTTAACGTTAAAGTTACCGCTGAGTCATTGTAAATAATACGTTAAATTGTATTTGTTGTGTATCCACTACGGAATATTGTTAATAGCGTACGCCGGTTACCTTAAAGCTATTGCTAACGTCAGTTAAATGTCAATGTCTTAGTCAAATCTCCGTCCTCGGCCTACGTTAACGTTACTCGGAGGCCTTTAAAATTAGATGGTATTTGTTAGCTAAACTCTCACGTTACACAATATTTCTATCGAATAACGTTACAGTATACCGGGCGACCCCGCTCAGATGCCTGATGCCTTCATTCATGACCGTTACAGTACCGTTAACGTTACAAACTTGTCCTGACAGCCAAAGCATAGTCTGCCTAGTTTCCGTTAATGCCTGACCACCGGTGGAAAAATCATGTTGTAGAATAAAGTTGTTGCTGTCACAATATGGAGCTAGAATCGGTTCTTTATTGCATGCGAGAAAAAAAAAGATAGCAAAAAAATATTTATTCGAGTTTTAAAAAGTTTTTTGATTTTCTTTGCTATTGGTATGAAAACTTTTTCTCTCAAATATTTTTTTTCTCATAAAATGCTTTTGTAATAAAGAAACAATTCTAGCTCCATATCACAAAACTATTTACTAAACTTGGATAGTGGCCCAGGACGTCTTCCCCTCCCTCTCTCTCTCCAATCTGTAAATATTGCCTTCAGATGGCTGTAAAGACAGTGAATAATAATAAAGACAGTCCCCAGAGTGAAAGAATCCCTCATTATAGTACTGTCATGACAGGCAAAGCTTAGTCAGCCTAGTTGTCATTAAATTCCATAACTACTGGTTGAAAAATCATGTAGAATAAAGTTATTGTTGCTGTAACAAAGCATAAACGTTTTACATATTACTAACTAATTGTTTCTGGTCGTGCCATAACAGCATGTGCCATCCCATGAATGCATTAAATCAGATCAGCAACTTTTGGGGTAGAGGATTTTTAACTGATTATGAGAAATGGCATACAAACTTTGCCAGATGGAAATGGGCTGAAAAGTGGATCAAATGTCAACTTCAGAAGTTATCTGACCTTTATCTTAAAGTTATCTTCATCTGAAGAGCTGTAATCAAGGTTAAGCAGTTGTCGTCCTGCAATGATCAGTGACCTTTTGTACACTAACATGCATTGTCATATTAGAAACTGAATATAAAATAATGTTAAAATACTAATGTTGTGCTGTTACTGTGTCTAAGTGCTTTTCAGTATCTATAAGTGAAGATGGCAACCCCAGTAATCCGCAACCCAGAGGCCCCTGCACACTGTCAACAGGCCGTACTGATGGCGACTAAAGCTAAAACTAATGTTTTGATCACAACTTCTTTTTATATTTACAAAGTTTATATTTTTAAACGCTATTGTTAAATGACTTTGTAATAGGCGTAGATTCGACAACATGCAATTGGTTTATGAATTCTAAAAGCTGAAGATCTAATTTAATGTTTTCTGTAAATAGACGATTATGAAAAAGCGATTTTTCTTAACTGCACCATGGGTTGCTGCCTGGGCTCTCGGGTTTTAGAGGTTAACAGAGATTGCAATTGCATGCCGTGGTTATTATTAAAGATTAGGGCTGGGTATCGTTCAGTAATTCAATAAGTACCGATAACAGGGACTTCTATACGTCTCGGCATCCTGGGTTTAGACCACAGCGGAGGTGATAAGTCTGATTTATCACATGTTGCTGATATGTAAGTGAACATGATGTAACTGCAACCACAGTTGCAAGGAAGTGATCTATGTCCATATTTAGCAGCTGGGGATAAGATGATGTACCAGAGATTAGGTGATTACTTAGAAATGTATAGTCAGAACATATACTCCAATGGTCACTTAACTTACTTGTGTTGTTTATAGTGCTTTAACAAATGTCTACATGAATATAAGTTAACGTTTGTCATCAATGTGTTTCATCGTTTCTCATGTTTTTACCAGCACATATTAGAATTTATATTCTTGACCATTACTATTTATTGAGACTGATTTACTTAAGTTGTTTTATTATTATTATTATTATTTTAAAGAGGATTTTAATTGTTTTGCTTCTTGGACATGTTGGTCCTGTTTTCTATAAAAGAAAAAAATTGGATTAAAAATATTTTTTTGTCCCCAAATATTGTTGTCCTTCCTGTTTAATTTCTTACAACATACTGTATATCACTGAGATTATTATGTGATGCATTAATAGGAACCAATGTAGATCCACCAGGACAGTAAACAGAGGCTCCATATGAACATGACGTGTATTAAAAGATTAGTAAGGTTACATCCACAGCTTCATTCTACATATCACTCTGATAACTCTGGCCCCAAGATACCTTAGTTTAATACTTTTCTGATACAATATGTAAAAATGACATTAAAAAAGAGACACTTAGCCAACACACTCCACACACAGAATCAGTCGATCACTGAAAGAGGAAGGAAGAGACATTATAAAGTTAGAGGTGCATGCTGTTTATCTACCACAGTCTACCCGACACAACTGTCCACTCTGCCCTCTTCTGCCTTCCCTTTGTGAAAAGACGGCGGTTGTTTTTGACAGGTGAGTTACATTTTTAAACTTTTTTTATCTGTAGTGTGCTTAATGCAGTTGTTGTGAAAAAGCAGATACAAATATTATTAAATCAATGTTCTGATTAGAAACTGAAGGACTGCAGCAGCCATGTTGTTGGCAGGAGCTGGATATGTGTTGGGTTTTATCCTGCACCTCTCAGGTATGATTTATTGTTTATACCTTCTTGTACAATACTAAACTCCGAACATGATATACAATTTTATGTATGATTATTAGTTGTAACCTGTGAAAAGAAAGGAGGGAATCAGTTGTATTCTTTGTTTTTTACATATACATCTAGGAGTTTAATCAGGGGCATCAAACCTATGGCCCATGGGCCAGAAACGACCTGCCAAAGGGTCCAATCTGGCCCACTGGATGAAGTGTAAAAAATTGCAGAGATGTAATTAATTCAGAGTATTTTTTCTGAATATTACCCCTCTCTCCCAGGTCCGGAACATTATTGTTTTCTTACGATGGCCTGAGAACGCTGTTGTAACAGAAGCAACTTGTGTTTGCCATATACGGCTGCACAATTAATTGCAATTTAATCAAAATTTCAATATGGACTAGATATATAGTCCAATATCCAAATCGCAGGGGAGCACAATATTTGTTAAAGGCAAAATATGTGTCAAACCATTGTGAATGAAGTATTGTGGTGCTGCTGAGATGTCCCAGCCTACAAATCCTATCAGGCTAAAGAAAGAATTCTTTGTGGGGCGGCCTCTAGCTCACCCAGCAGAGTGTGCACCCCATGTAGGCTGAGTTCTTTGCAGCAGCCCAGGTTTGAATCTGACCTGCCGCCCTTTGCTGTGTATCATCCCCTCTCTTTCTCTGTTTGGTGCAGATCCTCGCAAAAATCACACTATAATAATTTTCATTTTAATAGTTTTAAATGAAAATGAGAGTAATGAGACAAAAATGATCACTCCCTCCAATATTGTGAATCATATCGAAGTCGCAGTGTCAGTCAAAATAATTGCAATTAGATATTTAGTCACTGTTATGCACCTTAAAAAATAAAAACTATACATTAAGAAGATAAATTCTTCTGTTAAAGGGGTTCATGGACGATCAAACAGCATTTGTGCTTTAAAAGGTTCATCAGTGGATCTTCCCTGCTCACCTCAACGTCCCACTTCAAGCATGAAGTGGTACACTGTACACCAGAATGGATCTAAAACATTTCAGAAGGAGCTCTATGCAGATGAAAATCGTGTGACGTACAACATGTCTGCAGAGAGTAACTTCACTCTAACAATCAAAGATCTGAGAGAGAGCGATGCAAATGTTTACTGCTGCAGAGAGACTGACGGTGACCCAAAACTCTGCCAGCACAACAAAACTGAGCTCCATGTTGCAGGTACAGTTGCTGCCAGTTATTTATTACTTAAAAGAAGGACATTAGTATATTAAATATTTTTGTATACATAATCTCAGACCTGCAGGTAAAGGTGATTCCTGCCACAGAGGGACAGACAGTGTCACTAATGTGTAGCACCAGCTGTCCTCTGACTGAAAACCCTGCAGTCTACATCTGGTACAAGAACAGAGAGTTCCTCTATCAGGACTGGTCTCCATGGTACCAGCAGCTGGTCAGCAGTGGGAAAGCAGTCAGGTACTCCTGTGCTATCCAAGGCTACGAGAATCTCAGAGCCCCTCAAGTCTCAGTGGGTGAGTGACAGCATTTAGCTTCTTATTATATAATGAGACATCTGTCTTACACTTTTAAGAGCAACTCAAATATTCATGTGTAAGTGGATACATCTTACGCCATTTTATTTTTTAGTTCAATCAAAATACTGTATGCTGTTTGTTTTCTAGATTCTGTCACATCGACCTGCTTCAGTGTGACCTATGCAAAAGGAAGAATGTGTTCTTTTAAGACATCAGTAGATGAGCTGTGCTCCATCACATATCCCAGAGGTTACATTTTCACAAACATTTACAAACATACAAACACACCTCCCACCCCCAAATATGTTACAATGTCTGATGAAAATTGTATTTGTCATCTCCCAACAGAAGTACATTTGCAAATGACTAAATTGAAGAACTATGTCATACTGACCTGTAACACCAGCTGCCCAATGGCTGACCGTCAAACTGCCTATAGGTGGTTCTGGAACAGCCAGTTATACGGCCATTGTGAGAGTCAAGACATGACAGTTATCAGCCCTTCTTTTGAAACCATCTCCTGTGCTGTAAAAGGCCATGAGGATCTGCGCTCTGATGAAAACTGTGAGTATGAACTGACTTATAGTCTCTTTTAACTTATGGAATAGGGCATTTGCCTAAAGGGGCAATAAGAAACAATAACTTTAAGTTAAAACGCGATGGAAGGTGGGCAGTACCCTGGAAATCCAGAACCAAATCCAAAAGATTAAGGGTCTGGCTTCGAGTAATGCAAGTCGCCCATCTCAAGGGGCGGCACCAAGCGTTTATTTTAAAATCTCACTGCATGCCATTGGATAACACTTCGACCAATCACAACAAAACACGGGGTGACGTATCCAGAGCCCCGTACGCTTAGCTATCAGCGGAGATAACTGGTAGATTAAACTGTCATCGTCTGTTTAGCTCGCCTCCGGCCCGGCTATATCAGAGGGTATACAGGGGTATAATTAATGAGCAACATTACTTGATGCCATAGTAACTTGCTGAGCAAATTCAAATTGTGCTCTCGCGAGAACTCTGGATTTCCAGGGTTGGTGGACAGCAGAAAACACCTAAAAATAAAAAGCAATAGCTCTTATGTAAACACACAGTTTGAGAATTCATATAATTAGATTTTTTGCACGACTTCTTTTTGTAGTTTCAATAGTAATAATCAAATATCACACCTTCTTTCAATTTCAAATTTCAGTCTCTGTTCTGTGATCTGCTTTTCCTCTCACGTCATTCGATAATTTTGCGTTTTTGTGACTTAAAGTAATTGAAGCAGAGAATATCTGGCACCCAAGTCTCATTCCCTGTATGAAAGTTAGGGCTGTTGCATTGTTTGTGATGTAACGTACAGTTATTGCAGCAATAACTATTTGGTTTTTCAGCCTCAAACACTATACACATACAATACACTAAAGACAATTTAAAATATAAATAGATTAGTATCTTAAAAAAATTAAATTAAAATCCTAGACACAGGAGTATTTTTCAATGTCAATGAAGCTGTTACTAAAAGTCATGAATCTATATTTCAGGTCTTGATAATGCAAACTGTGCGAAAGTGAATTATGTCAGACGGAGGATTTGTGCTCTGGAAGGTTCTTCAGTGAACATTTCAAATGAATACTCACAACACAGCTGGGCTATCGTAAATCATTTCTGGAATAAAGGAAAGCAAGTTGATGAGCAGGATGCTGAAAATTTTACTGAGGATGCAGGTCGTGTGGAGTTTCATTACAACATGAAAAACTACACCGTCTTCAGAATCAATGATCTGAAGAAGAAAGACTCAGCAGAGTACAAATTAATACTCCAGAGAGATGACAAGACACAGAAACAGTCTGCTTCACCTGGAGTCACTTTAGTGGTCACAGGTAATACTTTAGTTTAAATACCTGAATATCTTTTGCTTACTCATTATGTATGTTAACACAGCATAATTGACACAACCTGATCGGTTTTAACAACATATAAAATTACATTTCTAATCCTTTAGTCCTGGATAGGAGTCCTGCATTCAGATTTTTTCTGTTGATTTATTAAATTGTGTCATGCATGTTATATGTTCTCTGAAACAATCAGTGTCAGGTACTTTGATGGTTGCAAGTCAGTCTATCCAATAGGCGCCCAAAAGCTGTAAACAACAACTCTATTTTTTTTTTTTTTGTCATTTAATCTATCAAACCATTTTTTAGGCCTGAGAGTGACAATGACTCCCTCTGCAGTGGTGACAGAGGGCCAGAGAGTCACACTGAGCTGTACTACCAGCTGTCCTCTGACTGACAACACAAAGTACATTTGGTACTTGAACAGTCGACCTTTGACCCCGACAGAGAAGCAAGACAAACACCTGGTTCTGGACCCAGTCAGAAGTCGGCATGCAGGGAATTACTCCTGTGCCGTTGAAACCCCCCACAACATCAGCTCATCCGAAGAGAATCTCACGGTCAAACGTGAGTGAGGCTTTCCATTTCAATTGAAACATAAAAAATGTCTCAATTGTTTAAGGTTTAAGTACTTTTGAGTGACATGAATGAAGTCATTCACCCACTCTTCATCGGACTTAATACACGCAAATTGACATAACTGTGTTCCACTGCCCCCCACCATTTCATTTACATTAGGAGAAGGAAAGTGAAGATGTAAATGCAGCAGGGAGACACAGATTATGATTTAAGTGCATGGCCAAAACCTACAGATACAATTGTGTATCTTACTTTTTTAATTGTTTAATATGTTGTGCTTTTAAATAACTTGCATCTCACATCAATCTCTCTCCAGCTCGGATAGCAGTGGCGATAGTGAATGCCGTAAAACTGACTTTTATGTTACTCTTCCCACCTGCTGTATTTCTCCTCTACCTGAGGATGAGGTAAAGTATGCCATTCACATTTTTGTACTTTAATTTCCTGGTTTTTAAAGTCTTCTTGTTGGCTCTAATGTGATTTTAACATTAGTAATTTGCTTAATGTGACCGATCAAATCCAGGAAGAAGAGAACTCTGACCTCCGCTGCAGAGCAAAGTGACAAAGTACAAACTGGACAAGTAAGTAGTACAAAACTGTGTGTGTGTGTGTGTGTGTGTGTGTGTGTGTGTGTGTGTGTGTGTGTGTGTGTGTGTGTGTGTGTGTGTGTGTGTGTGTGTGTGTGTGTGTGTGTGTGTGTGTGTGTGTGTGTGTGTGAGAGAGATTCCCTCTGTCATCTGATTTCTCTGCCCTTCAGATGGACGAGCAGTGTGAGAGCATTGCACTCACACACATGGATCCTGCAGCACAGACAGAACCAGCAGAGCAGCAGGAAGACA
This sequence comes from Percina caprodes, assembly GCA_013375575.1. NCBI lineage: Eukaryota > Metazoa > Chordata > Actinopteri > Perciformes > Percidae > Percina > Percina caprodes. The sequence continues at coordinate 153,404 of JABXJD010000026.1, forward strand.
CTGCGATATCAGCTTAGATTTTAGATATCTATGCCGAGCGTTTTGCAGGAGTGCAGATAAAACCTCTGTCTTGGTCATTTAGATTCTTGTTGGTGAAATATGATTTGACCAATAACAACCAAACCTGGAAGTCACAAAATATTCTTGAAAATGTCTACTCCCTGCCTCAACAACTACTGGGGGTTGGATGCAGGGCTGTTATCTTCAACGGATTCACACATTTGTTCATGACGGCCGGCTGCGTGTTTATAATGCTGTTTGTCTGTTTTCCTGTGAAACCAGTTATGAATTAAACCATACAGCTACCCATTTCTGCAGTCTAGCAGTTTTCATATTATGATTAAATCTTTCTCTTCTTACATTTTATAAGTTTGAATGGCACATATATCTCGTTATTGCCTATTCTTGTTAGTTTTGTCTTGTTTGTCTGATAAAAATGTCTGATATAATTACAGTTTATGGAAAATCATTTCATTTTTTTATATAGGCTATTGGGGGATAACTTTCTAACCTTCCTTTGCTGCACATTCCCAGTTATTTGTATTATTGTATGTATTTTTCATTAATGTTTTGTCAGTAGATTATAGATTATAGATTACAATCTAAATTACAACTGACTAATTATTATTAATATGAGGAGAGCCCAGAAAGAAAATGCCTTTATACACGGCCCAGAATTTTGTGCAACGCCCCTGCTTATCAGGCATAAGTGGAGCTACGGACATTTGGTAAATTAGTTAATTAGAGGAAAATTATACATCAGACAAGTTTTTGTTTTTTTTAGAGGGGGACTTTTAATGTGGCACCTGATGATTGGCTCAATGAGATTGTCAAGATGTCAATCACTTAATGTAGTCCAATCCCTTTGACATTAATTGGATGTAGCCTATTGGTTGTCTATAGACTGATTGTCACTGTGCTCAGTGCATCTGTCAGTTGGATTTGCTATTGGTCCCCTATTGTTTTTGGGACGCATTGACACAAATATGTTATATAGACAACAAAATCAAAGATGACAGAGTGTTTCATCATGTGGTCTCACCATAGGCAATATTAAGTGTTGACCAGCAGGTGTCCCCATTTGACTGTATCATATGCTTGACTGTTACAATAGCTACTATTTGCTTCAAAGTGATTTAGTGCTATAAAAACTTAATTTTTCACATTTGAATTTAGAGAATATATTGGAAGCGTAATACATTCACTTGAGAAAAAAACACTTGCTCTGTTTTTCTGATTTATTGAGATTTTATCTCAGAAATCCTGAGAAGTTTTTGTGAGAAAACTGTTTTGCTCTGTTTTCCTGAATTAAAGGTCCCATGACATGGTGCTCTTTGGATGCTTTTATATAGGCCTTTGTGGACCCTTAATACTGTATCTGAAGTCTCTTTCCCAAAATTCAGCCTTGGTGCAGAATTACACGCAGTAATACTGGGGGGGGGGATCTTGCTCCTTATGACCTCATAAGGAGCAGATTCCAGATTGGCCCATCTGAGCTTTCATTTTCTCAAAGGTAGAGCAGGATACCCAGGGCTCGGTTTACACCTATCACCATTTAAATCCACTGGGGGACCATAGGCAGGCTGGGGGAACCCATATTAATGTTAAAAAAACTCATAAAGTGAAATTTTCATGCCATGGGACCTTTAATGAGAGACCTCAAAATAATACAGAAGCTCGCATCTGCACGGCTGGGCAATATATTAATTTAACCATGTGCATAGCCTCATCAAGGCTAAATACCAACAACAGATATTAATCCAAGAATGTATTTTTGTATTTTTTTATCACAGCAGTCACATAAGAACATAGCACTAGCAACGCGCTAAATATATTTTGAATATTTGAACGATATTGACAAATGCAGAAAGGCACTTGAAGAAGACAGACAGATACGTCAGCTTAAGTTCCTTGCTGTGGCTTTATAATTAAGTCAATGCAATGTTTAAAAGCCCACTAATCAGTGAATAAATCAATTAATAGGATGCCAACTGCCGTAAACCCCAAATGAAAGAAGAAGAATCAATCAATATATCAGTCAATCTATTGCACTCTCGCAGCAGCAAGCTTTATGCAGATGAGAGCTTCTCGCAATTATTTTGAGGTCTCTCGGTTATTAAATAAATGAATAAATTTTCATAGAAAAAGAAACAGGGCAAATATATATTTTCCCCTTTACGTCAATTTTTTGCGTGCGTCTCGTCTCTTTGAAAGAGCGTTACGTAGCCTACTCAACCCGAAAGCGTAACTCCCGCTGCTGGAGCTATCACTGCTAGTTTCGATCGGATTGTCTCAACAGCGCACTCTGAACAGCGCACTAAAATACAATGGACGGCAGGAGCTACGGATCTGGTAACTATACACTGATATGGTTTTGACGTGCAATATCCTACTCTGTGGTGCTTATGCCTTACCGTGGCTACATTTAACGTTATTAATTACTTTTCCAGTTATCCACATGCTTTGTTACAGTGAAACATCCACCCAGTATGTTAGCTAGCTAGCTAGCTAGCTGTTAGCCAGTTAGCTAGCTTGCCAGCAGCAACAACCAACCCATAGTCGGATGTAGCATGAAACAAAGAATCCTTTGCTAGCTAACTGTTGAGTAACACTAGCTAATATTTCCTATCTTTTGTTATAGTGACGTTAATTACTTTATAATGTACTATATTAATTTCGAAACAAACAACAATCGTTAACGGTATAACCGTAACGTTACCAGGCCCGTTAGCTAGCTAACATTAAGGAAAAGTAGCCAGCTTAGCCACTTCGCCTGTTTATTTAGCTAATATGCTAACATAGAAGGCTGTGTGGGCCATTGTTTGGTTGATGTAGGGCGTGTTGGATGCTGAAATTTGCTTGCCTATTCTGTTAAAATGGAGTCAGTGTGGGAAGAAAACGACTTTTTAAGGCTAGTTAATAAAATGGCCGCTTCAACAAATATGCTTCCAAAACTTAGCTAGGTTGCGCTGACAATATGGTCACAAATAATTTAATGTTCGCTATAATTTGCACAAAGTTAATCCATAAAAAAGGCTACAACTAAATCAGTGTCGGATAAGAATCTAATGAAAATCCAGCCGACTTGGAGTTGAACACTGGGGCATCTTTTGAGTTATTTTTATTAACCAAGTCTGGTTTGTTCTACTTTTTATATTGTATTTGGCAACTTATTTGCATGACTGTCTACATCGCAGTATGATATTATTGGTAACCAAATATCATGGCTGTTTCTATATCAACGTATGTATGTATGTATGTATGTATGTATGTATGTGTACGTAGTAGTCAAAGGTGTGTTTACCAGTTGTTTAGCTTTGTTGTACTTAGGCATATCCTATGTATTTTTCTCTGTACGTACTTTGATGGCAATCAAATTCATTGGAAGTGTTCACATTTACTTGTCCATTAAAGCTTGATCTGAATATTTAAGTTTGCTTATACCTATGTGTTAACTCCATTTGCAGGTTACTCCAGTTGGGGAGGTGGCGGGTCAGGCAGCAGAGGTGAGAAAATGATTGAATATATCCAGCACTGGATACAAACACTAGGACACCCACACTTTATGCTTGATTGTAGGGCTGCTGCCAATTTTTTTTTATTTTATTTTTTTTAAATACAGTGGTCATATTAACACTTTTTTTTTATTCCTCCCTTTGTTAGGTTCTGGTAGCTTTGACCTGTATGGGGGAGGTTATAAAGACTCAATGTCTGGGCTTGGGGGCTATGGAGGAGGAGGCCACATGAAGAGAGGCCTCTCAGGCACGTCCCTGCTCTCATCCACAGGCACACATGCAGATGCAGTAATTGCCAAGATTAACCAGCGTCTGGACATGCTCACTCAGTTGGAGGGGGGGATGAAAGGGACTCGAGGTGACAGGTAATAACTTTTTTTTTTCGTCCTTTTTCCGGCTCAATACTTCAACTCAGATTCCACTACCACACATCCATTCCCAGTACGGTCTTTCATGTTAAATAACATGTCATAATGTGGCATCTGGTTGGTAAGAACATTGTCTCTGACTGTTGATGCATGCCTGGACAATATCCAACCAATTAAATATTGTTTTTAGAGTCATCTGAAAAGGGATCCCAGTAATGTCTTGATTAACATTTTGCTGCGACTATAAAACAATGCTCAGGCCTTCTAATGGTATTGGTAATTTTATAAGTCAAACAAGTCTTCTGAAGTAGCCCTGTTGTAGAACAGGGTTCTATAAAATATATTTAAACAAAGACAATGCCAATGTGGTTGTTGTCATTGTTTTAGAATGGTCATGTTGCCAGAGTAAATTAGGCTGTTTTAGCCTGCTAAGGCATTTACTTGCATGTTACACTCAGCCTTTGTGAAAATGGATGCCCCTTTTCCTGTTTGAGATGAACATGGGTGTGGGTTGTTCAGAGGCTGCATTTGAATGATTTAGCATATACAGAAGCTTTGAGTGTTCCTTATTTGCAATCTCATGGTTTGTCTGCTTGCTGGGAAGAACCTTAGACGTCATGAAGATGCATGACCTCTCGTTGGAGGTGCAATTATACATCAACTTTTTTCAATTGTAAAAGGATGTCAATCTGTTACATGAAGCCAGTCCATCTTTAACTAGCACTCCTTGAACATTGCCTTTGTTTTTATTTGCTCCCACACACACGTTTCTCTCATCCTCCATGTGACCTACCTCTGTGTTCTGACTTTAGGTTACCTAAAAGAGATGAGTTTACAGGTGCTTTATGTATTATTTTGTCAAGCTCAATTCTTAATTGAAAGCTGCCTGCTGTATTTTCGAAACTCTTGCCCATTGGAAAAAAGCCCCAGTTTGTTTCATCCCCTTGAGTATTTACCATAATCAAGTCACTTCCCAGGATATTTCACCTCTTGCACCCATCTTAAGACATTGCTGGTTCTGATAGACCATGGTCATGTCTGTTCAAGGTTTTACAGCCTAAGAAACTGCTTTTCCGCTAATCTGCAGATTACTGTTTAACCTCCACCAGAGAATGTGGTTGGATGAGTTTCTGTAAACCTAATGACAAGAGAAAAATCATAACTTTTGTTTATTAAAGACCACAAGCAGTGTTATCTTGTTTTGGATCATCAATTTCTGATCTAATGTGGTTTCTGAAATAAAGCTGGGAGTGACAAGAACACAAATAGAGAAAGTGAGACCATGGAGGAGAAGGAATAGCAGGCGGAGAAATCCAAACCTGGCTGCCCTACCTGCCTCCCTTGCTCTCTGCTCTTCTCTATCAACCCTCTCCCTCCCTCCCGCAGGTATGACCACTACGAGTCATTCGACTCGCGCGCCTCCGCTCTCACCTCCTCCCGAGATCTCTACAGATCTGGCGGCGGTAGCTATGGTTATGGCGATGGCCGTGATGACAACATGCTGTTGAGTCAGCGAGGAGGCTCGGGCTTCGGAGGGGGAATTGGGCTAGGGGGAGGAGGAGGCTTTGACAGCCCCTCCTCTTCCTATGGAGTCGCTAAAATGCGACAGAATATGAGGGAGTCCTTCAACAGTGGCCAGGGAGGAGGCTCTGGAGGTGCAGGATGGCCTGGAGCAGGCCGACGTTCCCCCAGAAGGGGTGGAAGTGCTGGGGGTCGAGGAGCTGGAGGAGGGTTTGGAAACCGCAGGTCTGACCCCACTCCATTAGGAGGAGGTGGGCGGGGCAGTGGTGGCCAGGCCCACCGCGGCCACTCTCCAGGAGGTGGTAGAGGCAAGCTCCCATCCCTCCTGTCCAACCGCATGTACCCTGAGAGTGGGGGCTTCCATCAGGGTTCCACTCAAGGGCCTCACGACTTTCCTGGGAGGCATTTTGGAGGGGGCCCACGGGCTGGCCGGCAGCGAGGCCGCAAGAGACCCCTCAACAAAGTAAGTACCTCCAGACAAATAAGACCTCCTCAGATACTGGGCAAAAGTTTAGCCCTTTCTGATTCCCTCCTACTCTATCCTCAACCAACTGGCAAGTCAGCCTAAAGTGCCACTACCTGCTATGTGCCACGCAAAGCAATTTGTCACAAATACTCCTCAACACACATTTGACATATCACTTGCCATTGTAACTCCGCCCAGCCTTTATTTAATGTAGCCAGAAATGGAACTGCCCCTTTTTATACAGTAAAGGCAAGTGACCACTCTCCCTGCCCAATTCTTGTTTTGTTTTCCTGTGGGATGTTGAATGATTTCACTTTGGATTTTATTTTAATTTTATTTATTTTTTGGTTTTCATTCCTTTCTTTTGCCCCAATCCTGAGTAGTCTTAAGATAAGGCTAACACTATTGATGAGGAAATGCCCAGTGAACGAAGACATATCAAGTCTGCTAATTGGCTTTGATAAGCATTAAGTCTTGAATTCATTGTGTTGATGATGATCTGGTAGTATTGTCCAGATATTTTTTTTTTTTTTGGTCAACAAAAAATGTATTTGAGTGCAAATTAATTGTTGACTGTAGCAGGTGAAGCCACAGCGTGACGTCCAGAAGAAAGAAAGCAGACTCTTACTGCAGCTGATGAGCCAGAGTCAAAGATGAACAAGACCGAGAGTTCTGGGTCAGAAGCTACCCAAGGTACTTTTAACAATTTTTGGTTGCACTAAAAACAAACAAACAAAAAACATTTCTAAGTCTATTTTTGCCTTGTGTTTCGATAGATCAAGCAGAGAAAAATGGGGACGACAGTACACCAAAAACTGCAGATCCGGTGAGTAGATCAAGCCTGGGTTCCAGAAACTCGTTAAGTCATGAATTAGTTTACCCTCCACAAATAAACCACTGAACCATTTGATTTAGCCTAATTGAACACAGTCTCTTCAAATGTAATTAATCCAAATTAGAAAGAGATTAGATTAGTCTATAACGGCAACTCGGTGAGAGACTCAGACCCAGCATTAAAAGAAGGCTGAAATCACAATGTGCTTTGTGTTCTTCTGTAAAATATCATTTTTCATAAATTTGTCAGATTTGAGAGTGACACTTGGCTTTTATTTGGAGTAGAGGGGCTGTAGCTTATGTCAACAGTTTTATTTCTAAATTAGAAAAAATGCAACTGTTCAACATGTTTCTAAAAAAATAAATAATTAGTAATGGGATACTTTTATTTACAGGAGACAAACCCAACTGCAGATGGAGATAAAGGTAGGCTCAACTACAGTTACTCTTCACTGACCTTTCTTCTTTCAGCTACTCATCTTGAACCTAATATCTGCTCTTATTCTTGTGCTTAGCTTCACCCAAACAGGAGGAGAAGAAAAGTCCTCAGGGCAAACAGACTCCGACCCAAAGTCAGGACAAGCACCCAAAAATGAGGAAGAGGAGGGGCTTCCTGGAAAGGTGAGGGGACATACTATATATTGCTGGGTCAAGATTTACTACCTCACCATAATTTGTCTCTCTTTTTTGCTTGCTTTGTTATTGTTTGAGATTTGTTTATTGCCTCTTTCACTGTCCATCACTACATTCATATTTTTGTTGCAGTCACCGGCCTTTAGTTGTGTAGTCATTTGATTATTATCCGACTGGGTTTCTTTCAGTCTTCATCACACTGTGCCTCTTTCCAATGGGTCTGTTTTTTCAGGGTGATGTTTGCCTGCTCTGTGTGCAAGTTCCGTTCGTTCTACAAGGAGGAAATGGAAGCTCATCTTGACAGCCGCTTTCACAAGGACCACTTTAAGTTCCTTTCCAGCCAATTGTCCAAGCCCACTACAGAGTTCCTACAGGTGACTGAGATTTGTCAAACATCACGCTTAGACACTCACTCTCTCAAAGGATGTGCTAGTTGTAAATGCACTAAAACAAGAGTATAGTTATGTATGTAATACATAAATAAATGCATAGTAGGGCTGTTTCCAGATCTAAATTTCCACGTCAAATTTGACTTGCCAGGTTTGGTCCATTTTTCTTCAATATTGTACATCGCCTATGAGTCTTTACAGGAAATTAAAATTTTCACAAAGGTAGTTTGTTTCTTTGCCAAGTTATTGTATAGAATTCTGTGATTTTCTAAGTTATTGCTGGTACATTAGCCCTACTAAAAGGAAACTATCAGTTTCCCATTATAACTCATAAGATTTAAGAAGACTAGAACTACCTAAACGGTCTGGTTGTTACATGCAGGGTCACTGCCGGAGTCGCTAATGGAGTGTAAACTAGTAAAATAAAAACACTTTATGGTTTTGTTTTTCAGGAGTATTTGCAGAACAAGTTTCAGAAGACAGATTTCAGGGTTAGCCAGTTGGAAAACCACAGTGCTGCCATCTGCCAGGTGTACAAAGAGCAGGACCTCACCAGGGGTAAGCTGCGCTGCGCGTGCATGTGTGTGTGGTAAGATGGAGAATTTTAAGTGATCATTGCTCATTGCATATTTCTCACATCTGTGTAGATCTCGGTATGGAGCACTTCATGAGGAAGGTGGAAGCTGCTCACTGCGCAGCATGTGACCTTTTCATTCCAATGCAGCCACACCTGATACAAAACACATCAAGTCACCTGACCATAACTACAACCGGAAGGTATGGCTGATCGCCCCCCCAATTGGTCATTACTCTATAGAAAACTAGAAGTATCTTTCTTCTAATGACTAGTTGTAAAAAAAAAAATTATAAATGTTTTTTGATTATGCCAAACAGACCTGGCTTTAAATTGATACAAAATATTATGAATTTCAACTGCAACATTGGTTAAAATTATTGCAATCAAATATGTTCCTGAAATTGTTGAGCCATTGCATTGAAGTGTATTAAACAGTATCTTATGGGCCATTGTTATTTTTGTCAGAATGAAGACACACAAACATTTATAATTTAATGCTCTAGAGAGAACATTTTAAAACATACTTGACTTGGTCAAGGTTAAACCATTCAGCACAGTTTTTGTATGATCTACTGCTCTTTGTCCACTGGTGTTAGAATTAACTCAAAGCCACAATGCACCACACCCCAGATTATATAGGAGGGTCCAAGTCCTTTTCTGACTGGTCCAGTACAAATACTGTTACAAAACCTATGGTGCTGCTGGTTGATGTACTGCACTGCTGTTTGTTCTTTGGTTGTTTGCACATGTGTGACTTTAGACTTCCTGTGATTCAAGGGTATGATGGAGCAGTCCAAGAGGGCCAGTCTGTCAGTTGCTCGTAGCATCCTCAATCACAAAGTCATTGGCAAGAAGCTGGAGAGCTACCTCAAGGTATGTACAGTGTCCTCTACCTGGCCATGAGCTGGCAATCGCAATACGTGGTATGAATAGCCTCACTAAATGTACCAGGGCTGTTGCTTTGCAGATGGGTATAAGAGTTTGGGGTCACAGTGTAATTGCATGTTTTAAACTACAGTAAAAGTGAAACCAGTATACATCCCTACCTAGTTTCATGAAATCACACCTTGACTTTGGTGCTCCTACCCATTTGTAATGGCTTCAATTCTAAATCCCTTCATATTGTAACTCGAACTTGAGATCAAAATCTTCAAATGTTTGGAATAATTTGAATACAATATTCTGAGTGAATTTTGAGAAGCAATATATAATGGTACTGTTTAAAAGCAGAGGGACTGACAGATTTACCTGGCCACATACAGGGCATGTTATCAAATGTCATGGGGAGAAATGCACTAGCATTCATAATGGAGTGTAGTTAACATACAGAAAATACCATGCATGCACAAATGAATCTCGCCGATTTCCATCTTGCTGATCATGAATTCAGGTATTCATAAACAAACAAATGTATTTATAAACTTTCTGTCATTGTCAGGGTGAAAACCCGTTCACTGGTAACCAAGACGACCACGATCCGGAAGACTCAATGGTGATGGACGTGTCTGAGATGGAGTTAACAAACGAGACAGACAACCAGACAGACGCAGGAGCAGTCAAGGACGAGCCGGTGGCTGAGGAGGAGACAGACCAAAAGGCCGTTGAGGGGGAAGCAGCAGCAACGGCAGCCGCAGAGGAAGAAAAGATGGAGGAGGATCTAGGAATGGAGGGAGGAGGAACAGGGCAACCAGGAAGATGAGGAAGGTTTTGAAATTGGAGATGAGGAGGGATATGTGGTGCACGATGAGATTGGTGAAGAGGGATTACAGGAGGAGGAGGAGGAAGAAGAAGGAGTAGAGGCGGCAGAGGTAGAGGAGGAAGACAAGAATGATGAATGAACTTTGCACCCTGTATGTGTGACTTCTCAACGTTAACATCTGTCCGCACCAGTCGATGACCCCCACAGTCCATTCAACCCAATCTTATTGCCAGGTATATTAATAAATATACATACGTGCTCCCACCATTTTCCACCATCTAATGAGCTTGTATGATATATTTTTTTTTTTTTTTGTTAAACGAATAGCTTCACATTTCGGGAAATACTTAGGCTACGTAACTGTCTTATGTCTACCAACTGTCTTTGGAAGTGTTGATAGACTAATGGTGCATTCAGACGGAGCGTTGCATGTATTTGCGTCGCTTTAATCTCTGGATCATATTGGGATCATTTGTATATAATTGCATAACTTCTGTCGGTGTAAAGCTGCTCCATTAACAAAACAGGCATATAATTTCAGAACTTACCATGTAGTCCAACTTTTCTGCTTACTTTTCCTAAAGAAAAGCTTTTTCGTCTGGTCTCTGCACAAATGAGTCACTATAGAGCTCTGGGTGCCCACGCTAACAATCTGTTCCTCCTTTCTGATTCAACGTCAGGACATCCGGGGAATCTAAACACTGATAGGATTTTGCGACACTGTATCACATGAATTATTCGCTCTGGTTAAACTATTCCAAGTTGCATAAATTTTGGGTATGTTTCTTGCGGCAGCCGCAAGATTGCATCTCTGCATTGACTTTGTATGTAATCGCGCCAACGAATAATAGTCTAAACGTAGCATAAGTGTTTTTCCTAGAATGTAAAACTATTATTCTTAATAGTTTTGTTTTGTGTGCCTTGTTCAAAGAATACTTAATTTGTTTAGAATTGTTTATGAAATGTAAAGTTGAGAGATATTGTGTACTTTTTTCCATTTTACATGTCAGCTATGTCATAGCGTTGTGTATTGGCGATGATGAATGATTTTACAACCTTTTGGTAAAATCTAGAACATGGTGGGCTTTTTATTCTACAGCTGGGGTGATTGAGATACTTAAGGGGACTGTGTAGAATAAGTATGGAATATTTAAAATAGATATGTAACAATCTTGTTTCATTCTGAATAAGAAATAAACTTGTTGATTAAATCATTGTTTCACGGTTTTTGTATTGAAGATTTTTTTTAACCTACAATTAGCTGATTAATGTCAACTTAAGAGTTGAAACTGAAGCTGGACTGGCCAATCAGCCACCATCGGTGTAAAAAAGCAAGAGACAATGTAGACACTACTTCAATATTTAAAATGTATGATCTAAAGGGCACAACGTGAGTACAGTTTAGCTTGCAGTTGGTGATGCAATGTACAGTATTTACATCAAAGTGAAGGTTCGTGTATTACTCTACATTGATATAGCTGTCAATTAAATATACAATTTCACGAACATTCCATTAATGACGTACACAATCCCTCTGGCCAACAAACATCTTGAAGATCGAGGTTTAATTTTCATCACTGATGTGTCATTTTAAACATGACTACTGTCACAACTGAACCTACTGATATTAATTTCTCAGTAATATATTTCATTGCAGGTTGGACTGTTGCCTAAGAATACCATATACTACACTAAAATTGTGGCATGTAGTTTATGACTGACAATTTAACTTTGACTTATTTTACTTTATGAATTTGTATTGTTTGGGTTTATACATTAATTAATCAAAGAAAAATGTGTACCCGTTTTCCATAAAGAATGGGAGCAGTACTTAAAATCTTGAACTAATATCCTATAAATATGATATTGAGGTACGCAATTTAATTAAAGATTTATTGAAAAAAATATGGCTACGCACCACATGCACTCAATCACCTTCTCAATCGCTCAATTTGTAAATCGTTAAAATACTATTTCTGTGACATTTAATCTGGCAGTTCCTTCAATGTATGCATTTCATGTGTGGATTTTACTTGCCTATTTACTTACTGGCATCTTAATGGTTCACATACATAATTTGTATGATAAGCATCAACCTGTTTTATCGCTGAAATCGTTACGAGGTATTGCGTGATGTTCCCGGGGGATGATGTGGAGTTGTAGGTGACATTTCGGCTGACAAACCTTCAGCCTGCCCCCGTGCGTCTGACGTCATCGACGTCAAACGGGACTGTTTGTTCTGGATTTGGGGCGAGGAAGGTCTACGAGCGCTGACAACCGACAGAAGAAGGTAAAAATAGCTTTTTATGCCTTTCACCAGGGGACATTGGTATATCAAACGAAAGCATACAGCCCCGGGGATCCGGTTAAAGGTTTAGAATGGACATCGGGGGCGTATTTCGCGCGCTGTCAGTGTGCGCTTCGGCAAGCGGAGCATGAGCTGTATTCGCAGGCCTTGCACCGGTTCGGGCACACGAGATAGATGCTTTTTTGTATTTTAAGTTAGCGTGATTTGGTGTTATTGTGCATATTATGTGTTGTATCTTTCTTCTCTCAATACTTGTGTTAAGGTCGTTTTCGATTCATTGGACACTCCGTGTTGTCAGTGTGCACATTATCTGCAGGTCGGTATCATGCTAACCAGTTAGCTGCTAGGCTGTTTGTTTGTAGCCCCGTAGGCCGTATTCGTGACACAAGTTACGTCCTCTCGGCAGCGTAGTTTACGCACGATGGCGCAGGAGCTCATGTGAAGTGCGACGTAAGTAACTTCGAGAATATCAATCCCATCCAAGTTGTATTCTGAAAGGACGTTTACGTGGGGAGCTGTCAGTTCACCGTGGACATGGGACATGGCGATGTACTGACAAGGAAGGTTAGCAAGGCAAAGGTGCAAAGTTGTTTTTGAAAAAATTAGCTATATCTTTGTGTTCACTGTTAAGTAACGTTATTTATGACACTCAATTTCGTTAGCTTATTTGCTTTCCTCGGGGAAACCCGGTAGTTTGAAGAACATATAACGTTAGCTGGATACGTGATACGAAATAGTAGCAAAATGGCTGATAGCAGTAGGATAATTAGCTAACGTACGAGTTAAAGTACGTTTATTCGCTTCACCAACCAATGTCGGGCGTTGTATTCAATTTGCTGCGACATTGCTACATTATGTAAACGCAATTGCTTCGTGTCAAGACTGGGTTGTTTTTTAGAGCTCAGCCACAGTCTACTGGTCAGTCAGAATTGATACATTGTGTCAATGGTCTGGGGAATGGCACCTCCGTTTTTAAAAGAGCACACTTCACAATAATAGAGCATAGTGTATTAAGAAATCGGTTCCCAATCTGTATTTTGTTTCCACTTAATAATAATAATCATAAATATTTTACTACATTTGTGTACATTTAACTTAAGTGAATCAGTTTTTTTTTTTATATGAAGATTTAGGTCTTTGGTGGAAGAAATTCAATAGACATTAACAGAGGAAATGTTAGCTCAGGACACAATAAAGACAAACTATTGTCTTTGTTTGCACATTGACAGATTATCTTTCAGAAAGATTCCATAAAAGGACCTTTGAGTACCGTGATGTACACTGTAGAGGTCCAAGGTCAGGGTTCACTGTAGTCATCCATAAAACCATGGAAACCCTTGTTCTTGTCAGCTAGCTTGTCTTAAAGTGTCTGAAATATAAATCCACCCAAGATAAATGTGCACATGAAAAATTATAAAGAAGCCACTGCAATACTGAGAATACTGTTATTAGAAACCACACACAGTTTTTTTTTGGCTAATTCCTTGGTAATAAAGAAGACAACATACCACCACATTCTATATACAGTACAAGTCAAAAGTTTGAACACAATTATCTATTCACTTAAATAAGAAAGTGTTTCCAAACATTTGACTGGTACTGTATATGGTCTACGATGTGCCCATGTGGTCCACGTGGTCCACTCTGGCGTAGTCTTCAAAGCCTACAAATGTCAGCAGAATCAAAAGACTAGTTAAGGGTGTCTTGCTTGCAGAGCAGATGTATCATTGTGCTACAGGGGTGTAAATACATTAGACAAGAAGTAAGGTGAAGGGTTATGACAGCTTAAAAACCTTTTTTAGGTGGGTCAAAAGGCTGTCATGAGCTAAGAATTGTGAAGTCTTATCGACAGTTCCAGTAAGTGTGGGGTCATTTCAAGGAAGAATGTAAATTAAAAAAAATGTGTCTAATTTACTGTGGGTGTATTCCTTTTTAAACATTGCACAAGAGGAATGAATTTATAAAAAAAAAAAAAAAAAAAAGGTGCAGCCTCAAATTAAGTAATTAGAAAAAGAGGTACAGGTTATATCAAGGCATTGTCAAATTTCTGACATCTGACAGGAATGCAACTTTGTTTGTGCCATTTTTGTTGTATTGAAAAAGCATTTGGTCTTTGCCTATGTTAGAGAGCTCTGATCACAGCTGCTTACGACACAGCATAACCAGACATTAATCTGGTAGTCTATTTTGATGTTCGTTGGAATCAACCCAAACTATTTTTTTATTAAGGCGCGCCTCGTTTCTTTTATATCTCTTTCTCGCAGGTGTAACACTCGGCCCTCTGTCTGTCTGTGTGTTGTGGTTTCCTTGCCCCCACAGCGTGTCACTGACAAACCTCCGGTGTTACCTCAGGAAATCGCCGCCATCCACTGAGATATGATCACACAATTGCAATAGATCACGGCTGCATAGCAACAAACATGTGAGTCTGGAAACCAATTTGTCCTTTTTAATATTTAAATATGTCAAAGTTAACCATTTGGCCCACAGAGGCCTTGGTAGAGCGGCTTACCATTGTCAAAAGGTAGTCATTGCTCACTTTTCAGCCTCAGTTTCTAAAGTAAAATGCTGTCATTATTATTGTCGTCAGTATCATTAATACCTTTTTGCATCTGCTTACACTAGGGCTGCACGATGTGATGAAAATATGCGATAACGTTGAATATCGCGATAACAATATTTCTTGCAATAAAATACTACTGTTCTCAGTTCTGTATTTCTGCTGCTTTCAGTATTCTGCTACATCAAAGGCGCCACTGAAAAAAGTCACAATTACATTTTAAAGTGCAGTTTTCTACTAATAATTTTCTTTCAACTAACACAAAAAGAAATCTCTCTCTGTCTTTTGCAATATGTCACAGCCTTTCACAAGTGTTTATTGCGTCAGTTAATATTACAATGACGATAAAAAAACAATATTATGCAGCCCTAGCATGCACCACATAAGACCAAGGTAAATTAATTCTCTACAATACAGAATTGCATAACATTAACTGGCAATTGTAATATTCTAATCTAGTACTATTCAACAGATTGGCGTTACTGCTGCATGTAACTGTCTTTTTGTAAATTAATTGAAGGTTTTATCTAGCTCTGTAATTGCATGTTAAAGTGTACTTGATGAGTAAAGTGCCCTTTCACAACTTGCCATTGTAACACATACAGAGTTTGACTGCAGTAGTACCTACAACGTAAACTCTGCCTTGTGTTCGGTGTTTAAAATGGTTCTAATAGTTTGATCAAACAGAGTGAAATTCCAAACATGGAATGAACTGCCAATGCCAGATGGACAACATGCTGATACTACTAGCATTGTAATGAATACAATAAAAACTGCTTCTTACTTATGTAGATACATTTGTTCGGCTGCGTTCTAGTTGGTGTTGAAAGTGTTTTAGCTGTTTCATTACTAATGTGCTGTTTCAAATGGTTTTTTTTTCTGACAACTGTAACTGAGAGCTCAAGTCATTTGATTGATTTGGAATAGAATTGGGATGGTAGATGTTATTGATATGTTATTGTTTTAAAGCTATCAGCCTACATCAAAATAAACACTAACCATTAGGAATCAATTTTTATTTCATATGCCATGCCAACATTAATGGATGTTTCCCTAGTTTGCCTAAAGTTGTGAAAAGAATGGTGTAACAGAAAGATGAGACGGTGTGCGTCTCATCTTTCTCATCACGATGTTTTTTTGGCCAAATAAGTCTATGGCGATATTGTAGGGTTGACTATTGGTTCTTTCACACAATAATGAGAGTTTGAGAGTTTTGGTAAATAATCACCAATAATGTGAATAAAATGACTAAAAAAAGCATTGTAATAGTAACGGTAGTAGTGCCGGTGGTGATGATGCTTTTGATGACTGTCCTTCCAGAGAGTCGAGCGAGGAGTGTAATGGCCTGAGGGGGGTCCCCCCGGTCCCACCTGCCCCTGCCAGGTCCTATCTGCTCAAACCGTCGGCTCAGTCACTGCAACCCACCTCTGCGATGGGAGACGGACTGGAGGCTGGCAGCAGCCAGAACCCTCCCTCCGCCCCACCGCCTCTCGCCTTTAACCCTCCACCACCTGAAGCATGGAACCCCTCCAGACCCAAACGGCAGACCAACCAGCTACAGGTATGGAGGTTTTGCTTTGTGTATTTGTAAATGCTAACTTTGGCTGGTGTATGGATCTAAATTCGTTTGATTTTTCTTTTCTTTTTTTTATGATTTTGCTCTTTTTCAGTACCTGCTAAAAGATGTGTTGAAGACATTGTGGAAACACCACTTTGCATGGCCCTTCCAAGCTCCTGTTGATGCCATCAAACTTGGTTTACCAGTGAGTCATGTGTTTGTGTACCTGTAATCAAAGTCCAGAACACTTGATTGCATCAAAGTAGCTGCAATATCTTTTTTTCTTTATTCTGCAGAAAAAGCTGCATTTTTTTCAGACTTGCCTCCTAAGTTAGTGCATTGTGACAGCTGACTTGACTTCTTCACTGGAAATAATGTAGTTCTTCTTCTGTGGTCTTGTAGCTGTCACAGTTAAAAAGGAGAAACTAGTTGAAAAATCCCTGGAACTGTAATACCTGCACTCGCTGCAGTTAGTCTCTAATGTTTATTTATTTGATTCTCCTTTTGCTGTTACCAGCACAACAGCAAATTCTTCCTGCGGTCCATTGTCATTGCTGCACAGTTTGGCTTTTCAGAGGAAGAATGTGAAAGTAAAATTACGTCCAAACCAGCACTATAGACAGTTTTATATTATGCTGTATGGTCCTATTAAAGGCTATTTAAATATTTTACATTTTTGTTGTCAACAAATCCCATGAAAAGACCAAAACAAATATATGCGTTGTCTCTCAATACTTTCCAATTTCTCCAGCATGTGTGTAACTCTCAACCCCAAGTCCATTTACAAATACAATACTTTTGAAAAGGCTAGATACATTCATAAAACAACTAGGCACTTTAAAAATGCAAATGCTACTCCAACAGTAACTAATATATTATTATATATTTATTTCATATATTTGTTGGAAACTGTTTTAGTAAGTTTTGTCAGCATGACAATGTATGTGGACTTAATAAATAAATAAATAAACATGTCAGCCAGTGTAATGGTGTGCCCCGTAGATTGTTGTAAAAAAATTTTTACAACAAGGAAGGTCTATAGCACCATAATGAACTGTATCAGGTCTTGGCTACACACAGGACTTTCATAGTTGATTTTGGTCTTTTTATGCATGATGATAAGAAAAATACAGACTAGGTGCCAGGGTACTGCACCTCTAATGTGTGCCACAAGGGACAAATTACACGGTTGACATGAATCGTGTATTTTGAACTGATGACAGAGAATGAGAGTTTAAAAAAGCCATACACATACCTTGTCTTTTCTCACATTTTTCATTTACTTTTGTTTAGACAAGATATTAATCAAATACTTTCTCACTAATCTCTGTCTCGCTTAAGGACTACTACAAAATCATCAAGATACCTATGGACATGGGCACGATAAAAAAACGTTTGGAGAACCACTACTACTGGAATGCCCACGAGTGTATCCAAGACTTTAACACAATGTTCACAAACTGCTACATCTACAACAAGGTCAGCCACTATCCACACAAGTTTTAGTCACATGTGACTTTCCTGAACTTAAAATTGCAGGTGACAAATTATGCTACTCAGGTAAAGCATCTGTACACAAAGAGCTTATGCAATCTAAATGTGTTGTGTTTGTATGTTTAGCCTGGGGATGATATTGTCCTAATGGCAGAGGCCTTGGAAAAGGTCTTTTTCCAGAAGATCACACAGATGCCCCAGGAGGAGAAGGAGATTGCTGTTGTCACCAAGGGGCGCCGAGGGGCCAGACGGGAGCCTGGTATGAGTTTAGGATGCAGGGTTCAACTATAAGGGTTGCTCGATGGCCCGAGGCAAATAAAACGGCACGTCGGGCAAGTAGATACAATGCGCTTGTCAGTTTGGGCATCATCGTATCATAAATTATGTTATTGTTCTCTTGCCCCCGTCTGAAAATCCTTGTTGAATGATTTGTTTTGTATGTGCCTTTTGGCCAATCAAGAATTGAGTTGGTGCTAGTGACGCTTTTGACATTTTATTATGCCTTTTTTTTGTCTTTACGCTTTCATACTTTTTTTTTTTTTTATGCTTTTTCTCTCGAAGTTTGACATTTCTTTATAGGGGCCAGTAAAAATGTACCTTAACGTTGAACCCTGGGATGTAACATGGACTGTCGGTAAAAGTTAAACAATTTCAAGAGCTTCCCTTTTAACAGCAAAGGTGTTAAGACATTATGACAGGTTGTGATTGTGTTACAAATCTAACCAGCCAAGCTTGTATGTACAGTTCTTATGTTGTCTGTACTTGTTTGCCCTCTTCATCAGCTACACCTAGCATGAAACATGTATTGTTAAATCAAATCTCGCGGCGGCCAAATAACTCAGTTGGTAGAAAGCCGTCCATATATAGAGGTTTACTCCTCGACGCAGCGGGCCCGGGTTCAACTCTGACATGTCATTCCCTTTCTCTCTCTCTCCTTTCATATCTTCAGCTGTCCTGTCAAAACTAGGCAAAAATGCCCCCAAAAAAAAAAATCAAATCTCGATTGCTACAGGCCTGTTACACCATTGTTGGACATTTCACAAACCTTCCAACAGGTTTGAAGTAGTTTCCTTCCATACGGTTTAAGTAATTCTTTTTTTTTGGCACTGACCAAATTGCCTCCTTTGTATTGAGTATAGCAAAATGCCAACTATTTCAATACCGCGTCAGTAAGCCAATAATCATGCAACATGCTTATGCTTGTGATTAGCTGTCTAGCATTACATGTTGTAGAGGCATGCAGGAAAAACTCTACGTTACACACAGACGGCGCTCACATAGTAGGAGCTGAAAAATAAATAAGAAGATTTGTGTAATGTTTAATATTATAATTTCTTTTTGTTAAAATGGATTTTATAAAATTCTTAGTGTTTTTTCTTCTTTAATCTTTGTGAACTTCTTGTGTTTATATTCTTCCTTCCTTCCAGGTCTGATCTCCAAGTCCGATTCAGGCCAAGACTCATCCTCCCCTTCCACCACCCCACACACACAGAGCTTCTCATCCCCTTCAACCACCCCGCAGACCCGTGCCCCACCCACCTCTCAAGGCCCCCCCGTCCTGTCCCTGGCCCAGCCTCTGAATCTGCCTCTGGCCCAGCCTCTGGCCCAGCCTCAGCCCCCACGCGTGCCTCTTACTACCACTTCCCACGCCCCCCATCTGGGACCTCCGTTTCCTCTCTCAACGGCTGACGTCCTGGCCCAGGGCATGACCTCTGTTCCCCCTCCAGCCCCAACGCACCCAGGCCTCCATCCCGCCCCGATGCTGCAGAGCTCCCCCGCCCTCATCAAGGTAAGGCGAAGTCAGAAGCCATTATTAATAAATGAAGTCAACACAAGCTGATGTTGTTGTTTTCATTTTTCTAACCTCTGATCCTTGATGTTCCAATAGCAAAGGAAGAGCCAGAAGAGGAAAGCAGATACCACCACACCCACTGCAAATGACCAGCTCAGCGAATCATCTCCTGTCTCTGCTGAGATTCGGCCGCGGCGAGAGAGCATTCGCCCATCCAAGACGCCCAAAAAAGAGACGTCGCAGCCGGATTCTCAACATCATCTGGGAGGCAGTTTGGAGGCAGCAGGGACAGTTACGCCGAAGCGTCAGGAGCAGTTGCGTTTCTGCTCACGTCTTGTCAGAGAGATGCTGTCTAAGAAACATGTAGCATATGCCTGGCCCTTCTACAAGCCTGTTGATGCAAAAGCGCTAGGCCTCCACGACTACCACGACATCATCAAGCACCCCATGGATCTTAGCAACATCAAGGTGATTTTATTAGGATCAGTGACCAACATGTAATAGATCACAGTTTTTTTTTTCCTGGTTTGTGGAAAACCAAGGTGTCCATATTTGGCGGGATGTTTAGGGGTCCTCCTTGAAGTAAATGTGACATATTTTTTCAACTAAATGCAATTCCACATCATTTTGAACCATTACAATATACTGTGTGTCTAAACATAAAAGCTAGACCAGTTAACAAATAAATAAATACAAGTACAAATACAAGTACTTAACCTAAAATGCAGTAAAAAAGGATCAGAAGGAGGATGAGAAAAGGTAATGTCTAAAAGAGGTAAAGAAAATGTATTTTCTGATTAAACCTTTATTTGGATTACCTTATTCGGTACTTGTCATCTTTCAACGTTTTTCTTACAGTTTGGTTGGTACAAAGGAAGTAGTCAGGTGGAAATACCCACCATTCCTTCAGCAACACATAGCTTTTTTTTTTGAATTTGGAGAGTTTTTGATTATGGTGGTTCATTTGTTTCTCTCCTTCAGAAAAAGCTGGACAACAGGCAGTACAGAGACGCTCAAGAATTTGCAGCAGACGTCCGGTTGATGTTCTCCAACTGTTACAAGTACAATCCCCCAGACCATGATGTGGTTGGCATGGCACGCAATTTACAGGTAATCCACAGGTCATACATGTTAAGCAGTCAATAATAAATATCATATACACTGTATGACCAGGGTCAGATTAACCTACTAGGGGGGCCCTTGACCCCGTTCCTCTCACTGTATGTGCATTGTATATATTTTTTTATTATTATTATTTTGAACATTAGTGCAGGTGTGAAAGACATACACAACCCTCATTAATCGGGACGGAGGTAGCATTTTTCCTCTGGCAACTTTGGTAAACTATTTTCATAATAAAAATTGACGACCATTTATAACACTGTTATACTGTATGAACACTTAACAAACACGTCAAACCAAACAGCCAATGAGTCACAATAGGTTCTAAACAGGAAAAGCATTTTGAATTATTGAATGTTCATTGTGTTTCTGTTCACATACTGTCACGCTGACACTGTCCTTGTCTTATACGCAACTCTCTCTCCTTTGTTGTTGTAGCTGAACGGTAAACCCTCAGGCAGGTCTTCTAGCTCCACCGTTTAATTTGCTCACACCATAGGGTGACTGGCAAGCACATGTTGCTTTAAATGTACAGATAACATTATTCCGGCTAATGCGTGTAATGCGGCCTTTGGTTCTGCATTACACGCATCAATTGACATACCATGTACTCTATGAGCATTACCGTACACCAGACTGTCAACCCTGTACTAGGGATACACATTTAAGTCAAAAATACTATTCAACATTCACTGTGTGACTATTCAAAGATTCAAAAATCTTGACCCATCCCTTTCCTGTACTGTGACAGCCCCATTGTATATGTATTAGTAAATATTTTGGGTTTACATGATTAAGCACAATCTTATTCAGGAAAATGCATCCTTTCAGCACCACAGTATTCTAAAATAAAAAGGCCTTGAAACTGATTCAATCTAGGATTGCCTATGGTTGGAATATTCAGGTGTCCGTGTGTAAATGTTTGGCCATTGTTACCTAGTTCCATTTTAGATCCAGCTTTCAAATACTCTTGTTTATTATTCCCGTGTTAAACATATCTACCTATTGTACCTATTGGTTTGCGGTTCAAGTGTTCACAGTTTCTCCTGCCATCCTCCATCCTAACAGGACGTGTTTGAGATGCGTTTTGCCAAAATGCCTGATGAGCCAGAGGAGCCCGCCCCTGTTCCCACCCCGTCATCGGCCCTCCACCCTGCCCCCTCCACTCGACAAGCCCCACCTCCTCCTGCTGCCTCGGAAGACGACAGCTCCAGTTCCTCTGAATCCGAGTCCTCTGGAGGAGACTCAGACCACGAACGACAACACCGATTGGCTGAGTTACAGGAACAGGTTAGAGGATGGAAAATGAAGGGGGAGGGAGGCTTATGAGACACAACAGGTGGGTGGGCCACGCAGAGCAGCTTTACTGAATGTGGGTGAATGCTGAGACACGGAGAAGGAAATGTGCAGGATGCTGTCTTTTTCGTCTCTTAAGACCACCACTGTGTGTGTTTGTGTCGTCTAGCTTAAAGCTGTCCATGAACAGCTGGCAGCACTCTCCCAGCCCCCAGCCATCAAGCCCAAGAAGAAAGAGAGGGAGAAGAAGGAGAAGGAAAGGGAGAAGGAGAAGAAGAAAGAAAAGCACAAGAAGAAGATGGGAGCCGAGGAACATGCGGAGGCCCCTCCTTCTGTGATGCTTCAGACTTCTAAGAAAAACAAGAGCAGCAAGGAGCCAATTGTTAAGAAGGAAAGGAAAAAGCCTGGGTAGGTGTTACAGAGTTGAGATAAGTGATGTTATTGTAGCTGTGTTGACTGGAGCTAATCTAATCATTTGTCAATCACAGGAAGAAAGAAGGAGTTAAAAACAGTCGCCCAGTTGTGCCTCCTCAGCCTGGGCCAACCCCTCTCGTCCCCTCGGCCTCCCTGGAAGCAGAAGAGGAATTGGGTGTGTATATGAAAGATATGTTTAAAATTGGGCTGCTCGTTAATTATTATTATTATTAATTAATTATTTTGGTTAATATTTAAATCAGGATAATATAACATGATTACTCATTATTATTTTTATTGTAAGTTATTGAACTTAGAAAACAGTGAAAGAAATCAACCGCAAAAAAACCCTGTTTAAACGGTCTTTTTCCAGTTGGAACACAAGACAGAATAAGAGTTTACTTGCAAAATGTTATATGAAAAAAATAATTGTTTTATATAATTGTTTTTGATTGTTTTTTTAACCCTCTGAAACCTGACTCGCTCACGAGCAAAAACAGCACCTCTGATTCATAGTTTAATCATTTAATAACCATAAATGATAGAGACTTACCGAAAGTTGCAGCTAAAAGCTAACGATTTAGCGGTTACAGAGGTCTCCAGCTCCAGGTCTCCAGGTCTTTCTAGCCTCTACAGGTGATTTTCTATCCAGCCTGGAACTTGTGCCTTTTTTGGGGTCGTTGAGCATTAAATCCAAACCGTTACATCCAAGATTTATCCACTTTATGTCCGTTTTATTTATTTATTTGTCTTTAAGGTCCTACAACCATTTTTAACATTTAAGTGACCTCACTGCAGCCCAAATATTCTAATAACCCAGTATTTCCTGAAAAAAAATGATGTTCATATCTTGACTGTAGACAACAGGGTTGATGTTTTACAAGCTTTTTTATAAAATAAATCCAGACGGACAGTGAACTGTAAAAATGGCCTTAGGGTTCAGAGGGTTAATGAATCTGTTTTTGTGATCATTAGTAACCAAAATCTTATTTGTGATTACAAATTTAAATTAGTTGCACAGCCCTAGTTTAAAACTGTTTATGTCTTGAACAATGGCCCAGTATCAACCTGCTAATATGTTCTCTTCCCCAGATGTATTTGGAGGTATGTCCGGTGATAGGTGCAAGCCAATGTCGTACGAGGAGAAGCGCCAGCTGAGCCTGGACATCAACAAGTTGCCCGGTGACAAATTGGGCCGTGTCGTGCACATAATTCAAACGCGCGAGCCCTCGCTGAAGAACTCCAACCCGGACGAGATCGAGATTGACTTTGAGACTCTGAAGCCCTCCACGTTGAGAGAGTTGGAGAAATATGTTTCCACCTGCCTCAAGAAGAAGAAAAAGCCATCAGGTAGGCTGTTTGAGTGCTCCAAACTTTTAAAGGATTGTCATGCAACTTGTGTGACTCCAACTATTCTCACCTGAGTCATTGTACTTGAACATGAAGGTCTTGTTCTACCACTCATAATGAAATGCTGTGTAACCGTTGGCACTCCTTCATGACAACAGACAGTCTAAGGATTAGTTCATCCTGTTTTAGAGCTTAAAGACAACACGGAATACTGTCTAATACAATTAGGGGCCAATTATTCAATATTATCATTTATTGGCTTTCAGTAAACTCGTTCTGATTTCTGTTTTCCAATCAAGTGATTCTAAACAAATTTACTGTAATAAAAAACAAATTGGTAGTACACACTTGCTGCCATGTCATGAACAACACTGGAACAGTTTGATTAACCATCAGTTTGATTGTATGTAATTTTACATATGTTTGCTATGTGGCAATATACACTATGATGATAATTGAAAACTAATTTAATTTTTAATTTAAATGATTTATTAGCTCTCTACATTAACTTATTCATTTTTACACAAGTGAGACTGAAGCTGTGTGCCAGTTTCTAAATGTTTTGGGTGTGTTTGGTTGCAGTAGAGAAGCCTCTGGAAATGACAAATGTGACAAAGATGAAGACGGAATCCTCATCATCAGGCAGCAGCGACTCCTCTGACAGTGAAGACTCTGACAATGGTAACATAACCGCACAATGTTGTCAGCAGATCTTTTTTTGAGAAACATTAGCTGTAGTTCTTCAGCATATGAGCTTCCCTCGTATTTCCTTGTTATATATTTCATATACCTTTGTCTACCAGGGCTGGTTCCCAAGCTGCAGAAGAAGATCCTCACTAACAAAGACACCAAGAGGCTGCACAACCTGTCCGTCAGTACCGGAGGGGGTCCAGCGGCTCTTCAACCTCAGCCCCAGCCCCAGACTCAGCCTCAAGTGGTCCAGTCCAAACCTCCATTTGTCCCCCCTCCCCCTGTCCAGTCTCTGGACTCCTCACAGCTAATGGGCTCTGGATTTGATCCTCTGGCTCAATTTATGAACCCTCACCTGGCGCAACCCAATCCAACCATTACTACTGCTGGTGCCGCCGTCGTGTCTGGCCTCTTCAACGCAAACCCACCCACTGGCCAGACGCCCACTGAGACGCTCCCTTTCCTAAATCAACATCCCATCATACCTTCACCAGGTATGTACACTTGCATCTGTGTACTTAATTTTAGAAGTTGTGTGTGTGTGTGTGTGTGTGTGTGTGTGTGTGTGTGTGTGTGTGTGTGTGTGTGTGTGTGTGTGTGTGTGTGTGTGTGTGTGTGTGTGTGTGTGTGTGTGTGTGTGTGTGTGTGTGTGTGTGTGTGTGTGTGTGTGTGTGTGTGTGTGTGTGTGTGTGTGTGTGTGTGTGTGTGTGTGTTATGGTCAAGGACCTCTTGTGGTTACAGTAATTTACATTTCTTCTATTTTATCGACTGCTTTGTTTTATACCGTCATTGACTGCTGACTCCTAAAGTGATCAGTAACAAATGGGAGCATTCTGATACCAAACAATATTCAAGTTTTATCATATACAATTTATGATGTTCAGATAAAGGTAGCAAATCCTCACATCAGACATCAGAGGAGCTAAAAGAAGCAAATGTTAGGCATTTTATGTTTGATAACACACTTAAAGAATTGTAATCATCACAAATGTTTTGTATAAATATTTCACCCTGCAATTTATTTTTTTAACTGCTTTTTTAAAAAGTAGCAACAGCAGGTTTTTTGTCTTTAAATGGGAAAAAAAACTCATTGTCTTGTTTTTTTCCCCATCCCTCTCTAATTGTTTTTTGCAGCGATCCACAATGCTCTACCCCAGCAACCATCAAGACCTAGCAACCGAGCAGCGCCACTTCCTCCAAAACCCTCCTTGCCTCCCCCATCCTCGCTGCCCTCCTTACCTCCATCCTCCTCACTCAAGCTTCAACCCTCACTTCCACTTGCTCTCCCCCAGCCTGTCCCTCGCCCCGTGTCCCTTCACCCACATCGCATGGCATTTTGGGTACTCTATCTGCACAACCTCCCCAGGCCCTTCTGGAGGACGACGAAGAGCCGACGCCCATCAGTTCACAAACCCCACCCCTCAGTCAAGTTCACAGCTTCTTGCAGTCGCTCCAAGCTCGACCCACCGCGCAGCCTCAACCACAGACGCTACACTCTCACACACATACGCCGGCGCACGGCGCCCCTCAGCTGATGCCGCCGATGCACATGCAGACTGTGACAACAGCCATTCCCGCCCTGACACAGAGACACAGCTCAGGTCAAGCGCACATGCGCCAGCCTTTCCCACATACACATACGTCAACGTCACAGCACCAGAAGGGGGTGGCCCTGCAGCAGAAGGTACAACAGATGCAGCAACATCAACAACAGCCATCACCACGCAGCAAAGCAGAGCCTTTCCCGACAGGTAACATCTCTATGCTTAAGGCAGTGGTTTCCAAACTGAGGGTCCGGACCTCCCCAAAATGATCAAAGGAAGATTTGTGTTCATTTATGTCCAGAGCCACGCCCCTTTCAAAGTTCATTGGTCAATAACTTGAAAATTAATTGAGATATGGACATGCTTTATACAACTTGTAATAAGCTTGAGCCATTGATGATTCACTGAAAATGTGGTGACAATCGGAGCAACGGCGTAGCAGGAGATCTCAATGTGTTTTTCAAAAAATTCTAAATGGCGAAAAACTTTTCTAGGCAAACCTTAATGATCTTTGAGGCTTTTTTGTAGAGCACATTAAGCTGCACCTGTGTGAGAAATTTCAAGTCAATCATACTTTCGGTGCTGGGGGCGTGGCTTTTCAAAGTCTGCATTTCGAAACTTTAATGTAACTTTAACGTCACCGGGTGGCCGATTGGGTTCATATTTTTATAGAAGCACATGCACATCATTTTCCAGTTATTCTCCCAAGTTTCATTTATCTAGCTCATTCCAGCTCACAGAAACACAAAGCGTTACGCGGGGAGGCAAACATCAGGATATATCGAGAGGTGTGAGCAGCAAGGTCGGCGGTACAGTGCAGTTGCAAACATCCCAGAGCCCTGAAGGATTTTTGACAACCTCTGGTCTGTCTGATTTCATTTTCTTTAAAAGCTTGTAAACATCAGCCCTGTTGTCTATAGTCAATCTATGAACATCATCAATCTTGCATGTAACAGAATGGATTAATTGTACAATGACTCCAAAAAACTCTGGGCTTCTAGGCTGGATACAAAACTTTCTGTAAAGGATAGGAAGACAACAAAGACATCAGCAGAACGGGGCAACTGTTAGCTTTTAGCTCCAAAAGACAGTATGTTTCTAATAGTTATAATAATAATAATAAAGTATAATAATTATTAAGTATTATGAATCAGAAGCGCCGTTTGGCGTCATATACGACGCACTCAACCTCAGAAGGGATAAAATGGGCCAAAATGGTCTACGTTGATTATAGCGTCCCATAATGGCCTATCTTTACAAAATTTGGTACAGAACCACCGAGCGGCGTGCTAAATAATCATCACAGGTTTGGTGTTGATGGCATTTACTGTGGTAGAGATATTGTAATAGCAAATTTCCCATTTAAATGCAGTGAGTTTTTAGACAAAACCAATAAACGTTGATTATAACGCCCCAAATGTTGCCAAACAAGTTTATATCTCATGAACGGCTCATCCGATTGTTACAAAATTTGGTGGGTACCATCTAGGGCCACTCCTGAGGCGCCCCTTACAGTGAGGTAATGATCGGTTCAAGTGGGCTTGGCCTATGGGACCCACGTTTGGATTAACCACTTCCACTAAAGTGAATTACTTGAAATTAACAGGGTAGATGTACAATGGGTAGTTGACCTGACTTACCAAATATCACACATGTGGACCACTAGGTAGCGCTACAATGACATCAAACGTGTTGTTGCCTATACATCCCACAATATACATCACACATTAAACATCTGTACATCCACGTGTTAACTGAATCAAACTGAGTCACTTGATAGAGGCCACGCCCATTTCCGCTCAAAGTTCTTTTTGCCGTTATATTTTCAGTTGAATTAAATAGAGGAATTTTCTGCAATATTTCCTGTCTTGTGTTTCTAGGTGTCCTGCGTGAGAGCCCTTCCCCCCTGATGATGCATTCTCCTCAGATGCCTCAGTTCCATCCAATGGGACAGCAGTCACCCTCACAGACCAAGAAACATGTGAGTCAAGAGAGAAAGCGATAATAGACAATTTGTATGTAAATGTATACAAAGATGTATAAAAAATATGTATGTAGATTCTATGTATGTAAATGTTCTGTTTCTGTCTGTAGGAGCCGAGGTCCAACCTGGTGGCGGTCAAAGAAGAAAAGCTTTCCCAGTCGCCTGTTCTGCCCCCCTCGCCCTTCAGCCCTGCCATGCGCCAAGATACACACAAACACGACAGCAAACATAGTGAGTACAAGAGTTGATGTCTACGTCATTATCCATCATATCTAAAGCCGAAGAAGGTGCCATTTATTTATACAAATTTTGCCCAGAGCAGAGCCTTCCAAATGTTTCTACAGCCACTTTACGGTGGACTTCTTACTTATGACTAGGGCTGCACAATATGAGGAAAATATGCGATACAGTTTAATATTGCGATAACAATATTACTTGAGATGAACAAAGATATTAAAATACTGCCTTTCTGCTGCTTTTGGTATTTTGCCTAAATGCAACAAATTGTTTGTTGAATAAATAAACTGTAAGGAAATTATTTTT
Source organism: Percina caprodes (assembly GCA_013375575.1). NCBI lineage: Eukaryota > Metazoa > Chordata > Actinopteri > Perciformes > Percidae > Percina > Percina caprodes. Next base: position 182,061 of record JABXJD010000026.1, read on the forward strand.
AACATTATCATTGAACTGAACACAAAAGGCACCAAAACAATCAACAAGTTGATGATGAAAATAAGATTTATTATGCAGCCTCACTTAAGACCCCCTGTTTGATTATTTAAGGTACATATGTATAGTTAATCCTCGTTTATGGCTCCCTCAGGATTAGACCTGAAGCCATTGGATGGTTCTCGCCCCGGTTCCTGCCTCCCAGACTCCCCAGCACCACCCTGCTCGCAGAAAGACAGCAAAATCAAGCAAGAGCCCAAAACTCCTATTGCTCCCAAGAAGACACAGGTGTGTATGAGTGCGAGATAAGAAGCTAACGTCTTTAGCCACAATACAACTGCTCTTTCTGGTTTGTCTGTTTTTCTTTCCTTCATTCATCCTGTCATTTTCTAACCCTTTCTCCTTGACTTCTCCCAGGATGTGAAGTTAAAGAACATGGGTTCCTGGGCCAGCCTGGCTCAGAGGTCCCAGTCCACGCCGGCCTCCTCCGTGCGCTCTTCCAGCGACAGTTTTGAACAGTTCAGACGGGCGGCCAGGGAGAAGGAGGAGAGAGAGAGACAGCTAAAAGCACAGGCCGAACAGGCTCGGAGAGAGCAAGAAAAGCTACGGTAGGGTGAAGGAAAACGTGTGTAATCTGAGAAGCAAAAGTTATTATCTTACAGCGACTTGATGAGAAATGATCAAAGATTTAAGAAGCATAGCAATTATGATTCTAGACCTTCATCCATTTTCTTAACAGAATACCATAGATTTTTAAATATGTTTTTCCTGCCTTCCAAGCAGCCTTTGCTTTCCATGAATTTCAGTACAGAATGAAAGTCAACTCAGAGACTTGAATGTTGCTAGAAAATAATAAAAGCAAGCAGAATGCAGCATTGGTTGGATTTAATATTTCATTATCATCGTGCTGTTTACCAGCTGCAGCCAGCCATCTTACTTAAATTTTTATATATTTTTATTTAGTAACCGTGACGATGACGACACAACCACCGTGGAGCAGGCTCGTCGAGTGCAAGAAGATGCCCGCCGTCGCCAGGAGCAACAGTCCCCGCTTGCTCCCACACCTCCGGCTTCCACCCCGCCCACTCACTCCCCACAGGCCCCGCCTACTCAGCCACAGGTCCCGCCCCCGCCCTCCTCCGCTGCACAGAACACACTCGACCAGAGGGAGATGGCACGCCGCCGTGAGCAGGAGAGGCGCAGGAGAGAGGCGGTATGCACAAAACTGTTTTATAACAAAAACAACAAAAATGTAATTAAAAATGTATTGATTTTTTTTTCATGAACGGTCTTTAATGCTTGTTCTCTCTCCTCTTCTGCAGATGGCCGACACCATTGACATCAACTTCCAGAGCGACCTGATGGCCATTTTTGAAGAGAATTTGTTTTGAGATAGAAAAAGCAGATGATAGGAGCAGGAGAAGAAGCTACACACACACACACACACACACACACACACACACACACACACACTTATAAACATGCATATAGACCACAATGCTCTGATACACATGGTCGCTACACACACACACACACACACACACACACACACACACACACACACACACACACAGACTTAATAGTAACTGTCCCTTTCTCTCAGTAGTTGAAACAGCTGGCTTGTGTCATGTGAATGAGAGGGGGAGTAAAATTTAAATAAGCAACCCTCTTTTCCTCCAACCTCAGATACGTTTTGGTGTCTGGCTTGGTGTTTATGGTTGTTGGTTCTGGGTCTCCCAGGCGACGGAGAATGAGATAGTCGGCTCCCTTGAGGAAACGAGGAAGGCAGAAGAAGAAAAAAAAGGAGTGGACAGAACTTTTACATTTATATATAAAAAAAAAAAAAATTAAAAAAAAAACATGACAGTGAAGAGGAGGATTTAATTTAAGAAATTACGTGAAATTAACAAACACCTTATTCTCTAATGTCAGAGAGGAGAAGAGGGTTTAAATGGAACGGGTGAACAAATTTCAAACGGACAGATCACTTTTTGTTTTTTCCTATCCTTATATCGTCTCTTTTTTATTTTAAGTTGGGTTTTAACTGGGAGGGGTGGGCCGGTGTGGTCTAGTTTGTCAGCTTCAGCGGTCATCCGAGAGTCGGTTGTTTTCTCAGGACACAGTGGGAACGCAACACCCCGGCCACATTCACACGCTTTTCTAAGACATCTTTCCTCCCTTCACTTCCTTCTAATTCTCTCTCTTCAGTCACTACTTGGAGAGGTGGAGGCTTCAGCGTTTCTCGCTCTGTTGGAACATCCGGGGGGCGGTGAGGAGGAAACGATGGCATTTTAAAAGTCTCAGAGTGTGTCCTCTGCCTTAGCGCTCTGGCCTGTAAACTAACAGTCATACCCTACAAATTATACATATTATATATATAAGTAGATACATGAATATATATATTATATACGACGAAAAGTCAACAAAAAAGAACATGAGAGGAATTTGGATTTTGGGGAGCAAAGCTCGTCTCTGTTCATCCTAGAGTTCTAGGTTTGGTTTTGTAGAATTTCCTGTAAAGAAGAAAAAAAAAATCCAACTTTTTTTATGATTCTATTGAGAGAATTGTTTCGTCAGTCTTATTCTCTCTCATAACGTTTTGTTTTGTTTTCTCGACTCTATGCCAAAACCAATCTATTGAGTGCTGAAAGTTCATCCACATTTTTTACATGTAAAATGCATCTTCTTTTCACTTTATATTAAAGGCTATGATTTTATTGCTATTTAATTTTCTTTTATCCCCTTTTTAAATCTCAAGTTATGCAGCAGTATGCTCTGTAATAGTTTGAAAAAGCGGTTCCATAAATCATTGTATGTCACTACTAAATAGGCCCCATCATTCTGTAGCTGCACTTGTTGTTTTACTTCCATCATTTCTTTCCCTTTTATCATGTACATGTTTTTAGTCCTCTTCTTTTTTAGCAATCTCGTCCACCACGATCTTCCTCACAGCTTCTACTTGCTGTGTAATAGGTTCTTGTTTGTCTTCCTGTCTTTTAGTTTTTATTTTTAAAACGTTTTCATCGTCCATGGTAACTGTTTTTGGGATGTTGTGTGCCATTGTGTTTTTCTGGAAGCGGGAGGTTTTCTCGGTTTCCGTAGGTTGGCTCAGAGATCTGTGAGTGTTTTCGATTCTATAATCGCTATTTTATTTTTCTTCACTTTTTTGTTTCATTCATCTCTTTTCCCTTTTCATATTTGATTGTTTTGAGTTTATTTTGTTTTCTTTTCCCTTTGCTATTTTTCTCTTGATTTATTTTACCCAGATCAACCTGTTGGTATGTTGGCGAGTGAGGCATTGAGGTCAATAGATTCATCTTGTTCAGATTACGGAGTACAACATCTTTTTTTTTTTTAAGAAAAGTATTAAAATAATATTTAAAAACAAATCTCTAAAAATCTTGTATATGTTTTTGTCTCATGCATGGTGAGTTATTTACAAGCATACTGTATTTCTGTGGTCCAAATGGTGAACCCTGCCGCAATTCCAGTTTCAGCCAAATGGGGGAGCTATGAAGAAAGACGTAGCGTCTAAGCTCTCATTCACTGCTACTCAACATACAATATAGTCAGAAGTGTTTGAACACCCCTGTCCACAGACTAAAGTCCATGTCTTTGGAGTGAAATACATCAAATATCAAATCTGAGTGTAATGTTAGTGTCAACATACCTGTGACTGTGTAGTGTGTGTATATGCATACTTTTAAATAGAATCAACTCAGAAAACTGGTCTACTGGCTGGCGAATACTGATATAGATACTTGAGAATTGTATAATGATAAGAAAAATGTACTTTTTAAAAGATTAAGTTAATGTGCGTCAGTAATAAAATAAGAGAATAGTAAGTCACACAATAGGAATTTTTAACAAATAACTTAAGGACATAAAATAATAAAGCTGTTGCAGACAGGTCCATATTACACATCATACAGTATAAAAAGCATAAGAAATCAAAAATTAAAAGGGTATTGGGGAGGAAGATACAGAAACTTAAAGCCCAACTAAATTGTGTTTTTTCTTAGACATATCTTTATTAAAATTAGTAAATATATTTTGCTGTTGCACAATAACCTTTACTTTCAAAGCTTGCATTAGCAGTAAATGTACCTACAGTATATGACCTACACCATTTCACATAAGGCCGACGCAGGGTGGAGCCGTCGATTTATTTCTAACTCAGTAAGATATGGAATGAAGAATAAGCTCATGCTTGTCTGTGCAGTGCCTTGGCAATTGTTGTGGCAATTTTGGAATCCCACTCTGTGAACGAGGCGGACAGAAATATCTTCCAGGGTTATGAAGAACTCAGCCTGTTCAAACTGAAAGGGAAGTTAACATGATTACAGGTGTATGATCAAACACAATTTCCCTTACAGTGATGTTTCCTTATTGCGATTGTGAGCAGTGTTGAAGAGGAAGGCGTTGGGGAGGGACCAGTCATCTCTTCCTCCTTCCTCAGAGCAGTTTAGAGACGTCTTTAAACGCTCTTTCTGTGTGACCAGATACTGTTGGCTATTGTTAAGGGTCGGGGATCATAGGAGTCCTCCTAGGGGAAAGTGTTTAGGAATAGTAGCTCAACCTTGTTGACATGCATTTGCTTGCTTTGCTCCTGTTAGGATCAGGTGGAAATGGAAATGTCCCTCTCTGGTTAACCTAATTCCTATGCAGTGGTTTAGTCAAGTTAGGGTGGGGCCAGGAGGGGTATATATAGCCACATAGACAGTGGGAGTGTTGTTGTTGGTAGCAGCTTGCTATTTTGTTTTAATTATATTCAATGTATTTGCTCTTTGTTAATTCCTCTGTGACTTTTGTTCTCCTCGGTTTCCTTGAGATTTTTGGTTGATTTCTGCCCATTTTCTTTTCCCGATTCACCTCCAGTGTCAGACAGCCACACTAAAATCCCTTTATGTAGAATTACTACCAGTAATGCTACACACTGCTCTGTTCTAATGTGGGAATAAAGTGTGATAATAACAGAACAAACACAAGCAGGAAGGAAAAGCCAATGAAAAGTAAAGAGGACACAAGGTTTCATGAGACCTGAAGTTGTTAAAGGACTCACTCTGTAATTGAACCTCTGTGCAGGGTGTACTTTTTTTTTTTTTTTTTAAGGTTATTTTTTGGGGAATTCCACCCCTCCCCCACTTTATTAGATAATGACAGTGGATAGACAGGAAAGGTGGGCGAGAGATGGGGGACTCGAACCTGAGCCTCTGCAAAGGACTCAACCTACACAGGGTTGCACGCTCTTACTGGGTGAGATAGAGGCCGCCCCGAGGATGTACTTTTACAACAGGGCAACAGAGGTGTGGTTAAAACCAGTTCCAGCCAGCCACAGGTTGAGAAGAAGCAGCAGGCAGTAACAAAAACTTTGTCAGTCACATGACTTCAGCTGATTCAAAGCAAGTTTAGACATCGCTGCTTTGCATTTCAGAACGAGCCTTGATTCTCAAGCATCAAATATCTGAAGCCTAGGCATCCACACTGCTAACAATACTGTTTATTTAAACTGTATCCAAAGCTGTCTTCTGTGGCCTTGGCCAGGCTGATAACGTGTACACTGATAACACTTTGCTGTGAGGATTTGCTCTGTTCAACTGTTCTTTTTCTTGTTTAGCAAGCAGAAAGTATTTCCTGTCCCTCGCCTTTGACTTTCAAATGAGTGCCTTTGTGGTTTTGCATAGCATTTGACTTGTTCAAATCCGACAGAAACCTACTGCATTTCCAACAGGAAGGAGGTCAGTGAATCTAAATGATGGGAAAACTGCCAAGCCGGCCTCTGAATTTATCAGGTGAGGATGAGAAAAGGCCAACATAAAGATAAGGCATGCTGGTGATATGCTGCACTTGCTTCTTCCTTCACCAGATGAGAATACAGGGGAATGAGAAATGTGAAAATACTAAAGACGGAGAGTTTTGCAACAAAGTGAGATTTTCAGAAATGTCACAAGGAAAAGGGAACCTGGGAGCATTTGTGGTTTATGAAATGAGCAAGTGAAAAATGTGCAGAGACATGAAAAAAACGTGACAGGCAGAGGGATGACGGCGAGGGGAATGAATAGCAGGAAAGGAATGAAAAACATTTCTTACTACTGCATGTGGCGACATATAATTCATGAGTGTTTGTGGAGCAGTGATGTGATCCTCTAATAAAGGCAGAGAAGCACTTTTTCTTGACCTCTGTTTTGGGTACATTAACTTCTTTTATTTTCAGCCCAGTGTTATAGTCCATTACCTCTACTTGTTACTGTTTTCTACGCTACATTTCAGATGGAAATATTGTTGGTAAAAGTATTTTTTGGCTTGTGGTCCTTTAAAGGTCCCATGACATGGTGCTCTTTGGATGCTTTTATATACCTAAGTGGTATAAGTCTCTTTCCCAAAATGTAGCCTTGGTGCAGAATTACAGCCACTGGAGCCAATCCCACAAAGCAGAGACAGGGGAGGTAAAGATTCCAGATTGGCCCATCTGAGCTTTTATTTTCTCAAAGGCAGAGCAGGATACCCAGGGCTCGGTTTACGCCTATCACCATTTCTAGCCACTGGGGGACCATAGGCAGGCTGGGGGAACTCATATTAATGTTGAAACCTCATAAAGTGACATTTTTATGCCATGGGACCTTTAAAACAAAGTAGTGATGCTATCCTGCATGTTAGTGGTAACATGTGGTTGCACTGGTTGTGACCAATTCTACCTTGAAGCCATTTTTTTTTATTCTTGTTTGATTTGAATATTTTTAAAAGCTGTTTTAGATTTTTTTTTTTTTTTTTTTTAAATGCATCCATGTTTGGAAAAACCTGCAGTAAAGTTGCCCTCTTGGATGCCCCTATGGTAGATAAAACACGATAACGTGTCTCCATGGTGCCCTTCCAGTAGATAAAACGTAATAAAGTGCAATAGGGTGTACAGTTCCAGTGGAGAAACCATGATAAAGTACCATATAGGGTGTAATTCCAATATAGTGAAAATGTTATATAAGGCAATAGGGTGTCCTCCCAGTGGAGAAAATGGGATAAAGTGCAATAGGGGGTCCTTCAAGTAGAAAAAAACTTTATAAAGTGCCCTCTAAGCTGCTGTACCTGCTAGAAAACTGGTGGTACCCCACTGCATGTAACTGGTGCCCATTTTATTTTTTCGCCTCTGCCCTTTAGACATCTGGGTCCGCCACTGACTCAGAGTTCCATTTCTTGGGTACTGTGATGTCATCTTTTAAAAGAGAAAAATGTGTGTAGTTGCATGTGGGAAGGATGGAGGGGATTTACAGACATGCAGTACCACATGCCAGCAGTTTGTACTGCATGTTTATGGCCTCCACACTCATGTTGAGTAAGAACCGCTGCAGTTTTCCCGTTAATGGCATTAAGAGCAGTGGGGGTGGAAATCGGTGATGAGGGCAATCATTGGGACATCAAGGCCCTCCCAAAAATCGATGCCAGATGACAATAACCAACTCCATGTGTGATTTACGCACACGCAAACACATACAGTCACAATTGAGACTTCAGCACATTGCACAAGACCCCACATAAGTCTGACAAAAACAAACACTTGATGACACATTTCGGCTGCTCACACGCAACTTGCTCTCATGCTCATGGAGCTTTATGTTTTTTATGGTGCACATTGTTGTTGATTGGGCCTTCCCGCTCTGTATTTGCCATTTCACTACACACTGGTTGAAATGTCCTTTAAGATAAATCACTATGAAGCACTTATGGTTTTCCTCCATTGTCTTGGGATCCACAGTACATTTCCTTTTCCTCCTTCCCGTTCTAAAATAGAGCTTCCTTTGGTCTGTTTTGACTTTTTTAGTAACGGAGCACTTTTTTTTTTTTAAATACCCTTTTTGCATTGTTCTTTCATGGTAAAGCCTTAGTTACTTAAATAGCACCGGTGCGTTATTGAGCTGTTGCTCCCAACCTACAGGGGTTCGGATCTCCTACAAGGTTAATTAAAAGCTTAAAGGCTTGGAAAGAGCATTTGACAAACCAATCTCAGTCCATCCAGTAGCTGTTGTTAACCTCCCAATCTTATCACATCAACATCACATCATCTGGGACTCAACTGGAAAGATTGTGAAGTAGCACTCATTTTTGAAAATGATGCGATGCTGTAAATGTATTGTCGCAGTAACAGTAGCTAGTTATAATCATAGGATGGAAAAGTTGAAATTAGAGCTGGGCAATATATGGATATTATATCGATATCGAGATATGAGACTAGATATCGTCTTAGATTTTGAATATTGTAATATCGTAATATGGCATAAGTGTTGTCTTTTCCTGGTTTTAAAGGCTAAATTACAGTAAAGTAATGTAATTTTCTGAACTTTCCAGATTGTTGTATCTGTTCTATTATCTACTATTATCTACTACTACTACTACATTACTGGTGATTATTTATCAAAAATTACATTGTGTAAATATTTTGTGAAAGAACCAATAATCAACACTACTATATCGTTGCAGTATTGATATTGAGGTATTTGGTCAAAAATATTGTGATATTTGATTTTCTCCATATCACCCCCAGCCCTAGTTGAAATAGTTAGCTAGGTGAGGGTAGTATGGGATACGGTATATATAAAATAGCTGGCTTTAAAATTTTAGTCAGCTGACCAAAGTGATCGAATGAAAATATTGTTACAATATTCACTTTTAAAGATGTGTTGATTGAACTTTTTGGTTATTTTGGAGGCTCTAGTTCATGGTGCTGTTGAACTGTATCGCATTATACAGAGATGTGTTTCTGTTATTTAGCCTACCCTTGTTGATATAAATGGGGTAGACAAAATAAACATTATAAAACATTATAAAAGAAAAACAAAACGCTATATCATTAACTATTCTGTATATTTGTAGAAAACTTATTTCTAAGTCTTTATAATTCATCTATAAGTCTATCTGTATTGCACATAGCAAGCTTGCACATTTTCCAAGTTTTGCGAAGGCTGATCTCGACAGAGGACATCTTTGTTATACCTCAAGCGTCATTTCAATGACTTTTGGGACACTAAGATAGCAAAACTGTTATCACAAGACATAGCTCCTGTTAAACAAAAATGAAACAATATGAAAAAGTGCAGGACCATCACAACACATCACAATTGTCTCATTTTTGCTGCAACATTTCCCCATTTTAATTACATTCAAGACATTGCCACAATCATTTTCTCCATGTTGCATCACCTCTGAATGGATCTTATTGATCAATAGGTAGACAAACCCCACTGTTGAATGTTCACTCATTCAAAAAATAACTGCCATTTGATATAATTCATGGTGCAATAACAGCACATTTAAAACGTTACATTTCATAGTATATTGCTCTGGCCTGCTTCTAACCCTGGCCTGGTGGTTATTATGCCCTAACATGAAAGATTTGTTTCGTCATACAGTGAGAAGCAGGTGTGGAAGGCACGGAGGGAAATCAGCATCCTCGTTGACATGGCAACAATGAACCCAGCCATCGGGCAGCTGTCTGTGACGCTGGGAGGAAATTGAGCAGCCTCCATACAACCAAATGGAAACTATGACCGCTGGAACACTCACACTGTGACACACAATAATCTCCTAATAAGGAAAGCAGATTGTATATGTTGAACAAACACGGCTGTCACATTTCTCGCACGCTAACCTCCACATACTGGACCAATTGTGTAAACAGGAAAAATCCACTTTTTCCTCACCCCTGCTTCTTCACTCTTCACTCTACAATCTGATTGCTGTACAATCTTCCTGTTATTTGCTCCTTATCTTTTCCCATTTTCTAATAGCTCATTTTCATTATGACACAGTAGTGTGGTTCCATTAAAGTCATTGCAGCAATCTCAAGTGCAAACAGTTCATCGTGAACTATATGTTCAGCCCCTGTAGTCCTGTATCAAACTAAGGAAGGAAAACAAGATGACCAGATAGCTTCAAATTGTTTCTGTCATGTGTCTCTGACACTGGATTCTGCTCTCTCACTGGGGTGGTGAACTGGGGGCCACGTGCGTCTTCTGAATAAAGCATGAACAGCCCATTGTTGCTGGAGGTTGGCGGTGTTGTTTCTCTAGCTGTCATTGTCTTTATTGTACTGTAGTAGAGGCCGATTTTAGTTGTGAAGAGGCCTGATAGACTAAAAAGGGTTTGGAATTTAATTATACATCTTGCAACATAATTATGAATGGGTATTTTCTAGAATGTGTGTAATGTTACAACATATATGTTATGGTGGGTTGTAATCCTGACCCAATGAATGTATTGGGTCAGGATTTATATATCTTCTGAGATCACAAAGCATATAGGCTACTTCAAATAGTTCTCTCCCAGAAGCTAGGGCTTCTGTCCAGGGTTGTTTTAAAACCATGTTACAGCAAAAATAACTGATGTCACACATTAGAAAATGTCAAATTATTCCAACGATATAGCTACAACCTACAGACGGAGACTGTGGACATAAGGACTATGTGCTTAATAACTTTTTTTTACTCAAATATGGCACACATCTGCATGCAAACAACTCTCTTATACAAGGCGGAAATCTGAAGGGTTGTAAACCCTGAAATTGACTAACTGTATATAATATCCCATTAGAGGAAAGCAGGAACTGTGGCTGCTAAGCTTTCCATCTGCCATCTCTGTTAGTTACTTTAAAAAGCAGTTGTAGCAGCATTTCAGGCATTTCCCCCTATTCAATAGTAAATAGTTGAAAGGTGACAGGAAACATGGGAGAGAGAGAGCGCACGCAACTAAGGTCCACAGCTGGTGTGGCAGATGAACAATTTTAATTCAACAACCTAATACAGGCATTTCTCTTTATGTGTCTGATGTTTCCCTTGTGTCCTTTATTTCTTTCATTTCCTTTTTTTTTGGTTCCATCTTCCTCTTAAACTAATCTGAAAGCATGACCCCCGAATGTTTGGGGTTGTCATGAATGAAAGGAACCTAACCTCACTCGTCCTTACAACTGTTGTACTATCCATCCATCCATCTTCATCTGCTTCTCCGGTATCAGGTCGCGGGGGCAGCAGCTCCAATAGGGGACCCCAAACTTCCCTTTCCCAAGCCACATCAACTAGCTCCGACTGGGGGATCCCGAGGCGTTCCCAGGCCAGGTTGGAGATATAATCCCTCCACCTAGTCCTGGGTCTTCCCCGAGGCCTCATCCCAGCTGGTCGTGCCTGGAACACCTCCCTAAGGAGGCAAACCACCTCAACTGGCTCCTTTGGACGCAAAGGAGCAGCGGCTCTAATCCGAGATGAGCTCGGAGTTCAGTAGTATAGCTTTTTTTTTTAAAGTGTCCTTTAAGTCTCTGATTGTTAAGAGTTGTGTGAGTTGTGAGTCCCTATACAATCATTACCTGTTTAGTTATTTATTTTCTATATTCATAATAGTTTTTGAGAACACATATTTTATATTTTTATAAATGTTAGTTATAAATTGGATTTTTGTTACTTGATTTGTATAATTTGACAATGTTTCTTTACAGTTGATAATGTCCTCTCTCAATATCTTAAAGTTCCAGTCCTCAATGTCATATTTGTGTAGTTCATCCATAATATTCCAGTTACCTGCTATATAGGGAAATAGTCCTAAACTACAGCTAAAATTGGGCATCACTTATTCACCTCCCACCACCACTTTCAAAATCAAATAGCTTAACCCGCCGCAACAACTCGATCCCTGCCCACACTGTATATCACTCATCAGCTCCACTGTGATTGGCTGCTGTTCGTCGTCAGCCAACAGAGGGGCAGCTGGGGGGCGGGTACCACGCGCACAGGTTGGCAGAAGCAGCAACCCTTTCCTTTGTGAAAGAGACGCGGCAGCGGAGGATCGTGCCGCACCCTTTGTGCTTCTCCTGCGGCTCGTATCGCAAATCACTCCGCACAGGTAACAACCTCTAACTACCGGAAGCGAGGTAGAAGTCCAAACACAGGTGACGGATACTACCCACCAAGATTGTGCGAAGAAAAGAAAAAAAACCTTGAATGGAGCCTCGATATAAACAGAAAAAATAACAATAACTTTTTATTATTTTAGTTGCATTTTGTCCTACGTAGTGCTCAGGGTGCTGAAAGTGCTCAAAAGGAGGTATCTTAAAGTAGCCCAAGACAGCATATTGTTTCTCAACTCGACGAGGACTCCTGACCTGGATTTACCTGAAACGAGTTGACACATGCACACAATAAAAGGTAAGCTTAGAATTTTCTCCCTTGTAGCCCAGCCTAAATATAAATATATATGTATATATATATTGTATATGTATACCTCTCCTGTGAGCTTCAAATGTGTTCTGTTGGAGAAGAGACTTAAGACGGAGTTGAGCTTTGTTGTTCGGTGCTCCCAACAGCGTGCTGAGGCATCTGCCGCTGGCTGGAAGGAGTCTGGTGTTCATTGCAGCCTGAACATCCTCAACACTGTCAGTTTAACCATGCCAGTGTCTCCTAAAGGGGCGTGAAATGCAAGCTTATGTTCTACAAAAGCAGTGTTATCCCCCCCCCCCACCATTCAATATATTGCTTATGATTTATTTATTTTTTTAGTTTGGAAACTATCTGGGTGTTACCCATAGGCTATTGTTCAAAAGTACAAAAGGATATGCCTCCTGGTTTCAGTCAAGCTAGACAAATAATGTTTATGGTTTTATGTTTGGCGTTTTAAAGTGCATCTGTTGCCAGTTTTTTAGTTACCCGTAGGCTTACAGTCGAATGCAATTTTTGGAGCCTACAAAAAAGCCATGCTATAAATCCCTGCAATAATTCCTATCTGTGAAGGCCATACTGCTCAGGTTTTGTATACACTGTGTCAAGTGAGTATATTGACTAAATGTATGACCATTTACAGTATTGATTAAGCTATGGATTATACCTTTGATTGATTTAGTGATCGTTTAGTATATCAGGCAGTGGAAAAAAAGCTAGTTACAATTTCCTGGAGTCGTAGTTGATGTCTTTAAATTGCATTTTTCTGACAGACCAACAATGTAAAATTCAAATATATTCAATTAAAATGGAAAATAATTTTAAAAAAATCGTTACATTAGAGAATTCAGATTTTCTTTTGCATTTGTACTTTGTAATTAGTCAATAACTGAACTAATTATAAGAATAGTTAACTACTCATAGTGGCTGGCATAAGTTTACACACCCATGCTAAAGTTGATTAAAAAGAGGGAAAAAAAAAACCTTTTACCACCAATTGTCTTTGTGAATGACTTATATTTTGTAAATAAATGTTCTTCCTTAAAATACAGGGGGCATTAGTATACACACCCCTATGTTAAATTCCCATAGAGGCAGGCAGATTTTTATGGATCCAGGATACTATGCATCCTGATAAAGTTCCCTTGGCCTTTGGAATTGAAGTAACCCCCCATCATCACATACCCTTCACCATACATAGAGATTATTTATTATATTACAGTATATATTTATTTACAATACATTATTCAGTCAGAGAAAATTGTCTTTAAAAGGTTGGATTTTCCTAAAAATAATTTCCTAATAAAGGCATTAAGATAAATTTCCATAAGATGGTTTTTATTCCTCTTTTTAATCAACTGTAGCATGGGTGTGTAAATGTATGCAAGCCACTGTACATATTAGGTGATTGATTAGTCAAATAATTGTTTCAGCTCTACATCACTTTTGTGGCTCATTTTAATTCAGTGCAACACTAGAGCTGGCTATCAAACCTCAATGCTCTTTTTGGTCCAAGCTGAAATGTTTCTGTAGCACCCAATTAAGAACTACCAAAAGTTGCTATTGAATGTCTGGTCAGAAATGTAAACATGTTGACTTATTTGATCAAATAGTCAAGTCTGAGTTAGTAAGATTTTTTTTTTTAAATCAAAACTGGTTCAGCTTTAGATTTTTGTTCAGGCAAAGTTTTGTATACATCTGCATGTAATTAAACACCATTCAACATGGGATATACAATGAACTTACTTGGACATATTTCTCAAAGTACGATATAGAAGACGGCTAAATATGTCTCTTTTGCCTGATTGCCGTTGAGAAATCTCAGGTTTGATTTGTAGTTTTTGCAAGCTCAACATGGATTATAGGTTGAAAGTTTAATGAACTAGTACTTATGTCCTTTCGATTTCTTACAGGTTGAGGCATTGCCCGTAACACGCTAGCATTCTGCTAATAAATGCTGATTGGTCACTGCTGATTACGACCAGAGATCTCGCTCAATGGCATCTGAAGCGAAACAAGAATGTCAGAGTGAATATTTCGGCGTGGTCTTTAAAACATTAGCAAACCTCTTTCTAGCACGTGTATCGACCGGGAGAGCCTAGCTTTTTCTTAGCCTCCCCTTTTGAATGCAACATTCAACTTACTAGACAAAAAATGATCTCCTGACAAAAGTGGATTTTGAGGGTTGTAGCTCCATAGACCTCCATTCATTCTGCACTCGCCTGTGAGCGCCCTCAAATTGAACCAGAGTGGAACTGCAACCAGTTCAGAAGTATCAGGAGAGTGGAAGTTCTCCCCTTATTAGAAATTCTCTGACGTTACCCATAGTGATGGGGGCGGGTGCGCTGTTAAAAAAGACCTTATACATTGACCAAATTGATGTCCTTCCCATGTGTGGATAAAGAGCAAGTGTCTGTGCATGCATCTGTGTGATTAAATGGCTAAAGTTAATCATTATGCAGATAACACCCAGGCAGTCCCGACAGTTTCATGTCCGTGCTTCACAGCTGGATAGACATGCTTTAGTAGAGACACTTAATTAAAACAAATACACCCAGAGTGAGCAGTCCTGGGGAGATGTGAAGAATTTCTGGTGTTACCTGTAATTAAAGGTCATAAAAGGTCTGTGTGTGTGTGTGTGTGTGTGTGTGTGTGTGTGTGTGTGTGTGTGTGTGTGTGTGTGTGTGTGTGTGTGTGTGTGTGTGTGTGTGTGTGTGTGTGTGTGTGTGTGTGTGTGTGTGTGTGTGTGTGTGTGTGTGTGTGTGTGTGTGTGTGTGTGTGTGTGTGTGTGTGTGTGTGTGTGTGTACACTGAAGTTGATATGCTAAAGCTCCACTTGGGGGGGGGAAGAGACTTGGGTGTGGCTGCTCTGGTAATGACCGGTTTGCTTTCAAACTGGTGTTTACTGATTCAGCCCCGTCCATTCATACACAAATGGACATACAATCCATGAAAACACACACTCATGCAAATGCAGTCCTCTTAGAGCCTCAGAGGTTGAAAGCACCACAGTAAACTGAGTCCGGGAAGCAAATACTTTCAGTTCCTTTGAGAGGGGAGAAATGCAGGTCAAATGCAATGAGGTCAAGTTTAAGGATTTCTTTAAAATTTTACTGAGCTACATTAGAAAATGCTTTGATTATTGACTCTATTGTTGACAGATTGCTGGCGGTATTTACCCCACAGGCATTATGAGAGTGGTATCAGTCTTCTCTGACAATCAGCAAGAAAGCCAATGAGTTAGTTTTCCAAACTGTTACTATAGCGATCAACAGTGTGGTTTTGAAAGTAAAAATCTTTAAGGATTTAGGATTATTAGCCTTAACCATCCATAGTAGACTTACCACAAGTTACGAGAAACAAAGGTTTCTGCTCCTGTAGAAGCCAGATGTCCGTATGATATCAACCTTGTTTTAAGAAAAACACGTTTTATTTGCAATGTCATGGAGAAGTACTACGCACAATCCTAAGCGTGGAAGCGACATCTATGATTGGTGGAGCCTGCAGTTAACATGGAAATGTTTTCTGCACTTGCAAACCCTGGTGTCTCCTTTTATTATTTTTAAATATAAATAAATACTGTTTCTAAAGCAGCAATTATAAAGTCTCAATATCTCACTGGAAACAAAACCACAATATCACTATAATAAATTATAAACCTGATCCTATCAAAATACTGAGTGGAGTTTAGAAAGAAGGAAAGACACAGACATCATCTGCTGCTGTGATTCTTTGCTATCACCTTCGCGGTCAGGTGAAGCAATTGACGTGCATTATAGTTAGCCATGTTCAGGTACAGATAGCTTTTGTCTGTAACGATACGCTATTCGTTGAGCTAGCACACTCTGTTTTTGTAATACATAGCATTGACAACTCGCGCAAAACAGAACCGGTAATGCGTTGAGCTTATAAATAGTAAGGTTTTTATGCAATGCTTAAAACCTGCCTCAATAATACCTCTCCGTTTTAGCTCTGTTTTGATTCACTTAAGAAAATATGTGGCTCTTTAGCTGCTAAATGTGCCACTGTGTTCACCAACTACTTGTCAGCGTATGATAAGAGCAGGGTTTGGTGATGATGGTTTCACATCCTGTTATTGCATGTGTGTGAGACCTGTGGCCTGTGGTCTGTCTACCTTGCATGTCTGACAAGAATTATCAATTGTTTAAGACTGGAATCACTAATGGCGCACAACCAGGAGAGCCAAACGCGTGTTCTTATTGCACATAATACACACAGTATATTAAGCCCTTTAAAATTCATGAACTTGCCGTTTGTCTCCCATTGCTTTGTTCCACCTCTTGAACTGCATCACACTCGTACAAATGGCCTTAATCTGGATCTTTTATACAGTGAGGGGGGGAAAAGTATTTGATCCCCCGCTGATTTTTGTACGTTCACCCACTGACAAAGAAATGATCAGTCTATAATTTTAATGGTGCGTTCATTTGAACAGTAAGAGACTGAATAACAATCCAGACAAACGCATGTCAAACACATTAAATGGATTTGCATTTTAATATGGGGAAAAAGTATTTGACTATTTTGACACTTGCTTGCGTGAGAAGGGTCAAATACTTATTTCCCTCATTGAAATGCAAATTAATTTATAACGTGTTTGGATTTTTTATTTTTTTTTGTTATTCTGTCTCTGATTGTTGAAATGAACCTACCATTAAAATTATAGACTGATCATTTCTTTGTCATTGGGCAAAAGTACAAAATCAGCAGGGGATCAAATACTTTTTTCGCTCCCTATATGCTCGAAAGTAGGTCAGTTAAACACGTGTTGCACTTCTATGATCACTATCTTTGTTGTTTTGTGACCTTTTGATACAG
Organism: Percina caprodes; assembly: GCA_013375575.1. Lineage (NCBI taxonomy): Eukaryota > Metazoa > Chordata > Actinopteri > Perciformes > Percidae > Percina > Percina caprodes. The sequence continues at coordinate 199,084 of JABXJD010000026.1, forward strand.
AAGTTAGAGAAATAAATTCACCTGGCTGCTTTGCAGCTGCTTTAATTGTCCTTTTGTCCCATAAAACAAAAATATTTCCCAGTCACTACAACACTTGAATGGTGGCTGATAAGAGTAAGTATGTGGGTTGTTATGACCATTGATATAGAAAAGTCAGCTAAATGTATTGAGCTATTTTTATTTTGATCTCCTTACGTTAATTTTGATCACTATAAATGTGCGTGTACTTTCAACTGAAGGAGCTGCAGCTATGTGTACGAGCTTCCACTGAGCTAAAACGGCAGTTGTCGGGCAAGTTTTAGAGTGCCTTTGTGTCTCTTAACAGACACAAAATGCAGTTAAAATGTCCAGTTCGCCCTGTTAGCTGCTAGTTGCTGTCCATGATAAGTGTGTTCAGCCAGGCTTCTGTGATAATCGTCAAGCAGCAGTTCCATATGTATTTGTAGCTCATCCATTTTGTGTGTGATCGATCTGGTGTTTGGTTGTTGGGTGAGTAAGAGGCTTGGCAGCAACTTTGTGTAGTAGTTCCCTTAGCCGCGCTAGCATGTCCGACCTGCATCCTTGCTTCTGATTTCTCGCCACTTTTGTCACCTCCCGAATTCTCCCTAAAGCTGGTGTTTAAGAATAACATAGTGGTAGAGATAAAAAAGAAAAGAAATGTAAACCAACCCTAAACTGTAAAGCAGCGAGATGAGCGTATAGGTGTGTTCTGATGTAGGGAGGAAATGGCACGATTGTGTGCACATGGTCTGTGGTCAAAGTTCAGCTCTTGTGCTCAGTGGCTCATGTCTCAGCCAGGGACAGCTGGGCCTTCAGGGGAAATGGAAGAAAGTCTTTCAGCGCTGGAGTATTTCACTTCTTCTCTTCACAACCACACAGATGAGAGCTTGTAGACATTGTTCAGTCAGTCACACCACAAATGCTTTATTATACTCCTGAACACTCAACGTCTTCTTTAACTGATCCTCAACTGTTTTCCTTTAACCAAACCCTTTTCTTGCTGTTATGTCATTTCATTCTTGAACCTCTAAAGTTCTCCACATTTTTGTGTGTGTGTGTGTGTCATGTTTGGATTGAGTTACATGGCTGGATTGTGTAAATGTGAGGTGTGTCTCCGCTGTAGTGAGCTGCTCTGCCGTTTCTATTGTTGAGTGAGTTGAACTTGGAGCCGGCGGTAAAGTACATGTCATTGTGCTGCACTAGCTTTCACAGGAAAATGGAGATTGTGTAAGGGGGTGTTGTTGACTCAAAACGTAGCATGCCGCTGTCTTGAAGTGAAGGCTGAGTTCTTCCCTGAGCCGTGGTAGGTTTTGATTGCAGCATCGCTGTCATAAGCCTCCCATGTTCCTGTTGTGACTTGTCAGCCTGCATAGATAGTTGGTGGTTACGCTCAGTGATAAATATAAAAATGAAACTGCTGTTGCATCAAGTTTTTCTGGTTTACAGAGATCCCAATTATTTAACTCATCGCTGATGCATCATCATGGAAACTAAATAAAAAAAACAAAATCAAATCCCACATCCAAGTAACTATATAGAAAAACATTTCTTTAAATAAATAAACTTTTAAAAATTGCTATGTAAAAATGTAAATGGTTAATTAACGTCTATGACTTTTCTGGACTTCTGCACTGTGGGCTGATTGGCTGGTTTTTCTACTGTGTTGCAGCTCTTATCAGCATGAACACGGATTTAAAGATTCACTTATTGTTTTAAACTTCCACAGGTTGAAGACCAGACAGCCGTACAGTGAAGGCCTCAGACTCGAGACTGGATCCCTCCAGTCCTCCACCTGTTCAGCTGATGGCATGCCGATCTCCATCACACCAGAGAGGGCGAGTCTGTGTGGCGCCCTAGACCTTCCCCTGTGCTTCTTGTCTGCAACGCTGCTCGCCTCTCTGTCCTCCCCAACTCTTCTCTGATTCCACATCTACTGTCTGTCTCAACATGGATAATTCCACCCCTGACAAGAAATGCTACTACAATGAGAACGTCACTTTTTTCTACGAGCTGAGTGGCAAAAACATCAGCGAGTACTGGCGCAGCCGGGACTATGTGATTGTCAGTCTGGGCATGATGGTCTGCTTCATTGTCATCTTTTCCAACCTTTTGGTCATGGGCGCCATTTTTAAAAACAGACGCTTTCACTATCCCATCTATTACCTGCTGGGTAATCTGGCTCTGGCTGACCTCTTCGCAGGTACAATTGTTTCACTTTATATACTGTTACTTTAAATATACAGTACAGCAAACCCAAGCCTAACTGAAACTGCATTGTCACATCTGATATTTAGTTTTTCGTATCAAGTTTCAGTACTGCAACAGTTCAGTCAGAATAAGGCTATCCCGACCTATTATTTGTTAAACGATTAATCTAGCGATCATTTTTTCAATTAGGCGACTAATTTAACAATTAATTAAAGTTTTTTTTCAATGACTTTCAAATCTCGATTTATTACATGTCATTTTATTGTCAGAGGTTGCACGCCTCTGGAGCAACTATGGGTTAAGTGTCTTGCTCGGGGACACGTTGGTTGATGTGTCTCAGTGGGAATTGAACCGGGATCTCCCACACCAAAGGTGTGTCATATCCACTGCACCGTCACCACCCATATCAAAATAAAAACGTAAAGTAAACAGAGCAAGTGCAAAAAGAGTAGCCTGTTGTTTTTTTTATCAGTAGTAGGTAAATTAATAAATAAGCTGTTTAAAATCCAAGGTCTTCTCCCTTTTAATTTTTCAGTAAAAAAGTGCAATTCTTTCTTTCTTTCTTTCTTTCTCAGGCAATGTGGCTCCGTGTGTATGTTGAAGAGACTGTTAGGCATTGCTGTGGAGAAATATGAGCATGTCTTCATGCTGTGCAGTTAGGCTGCTCTTTTTTGTCACGATGTTCCCAGCAGCTGTAAAGAGCCATTCGGATGGAGTGGATGTCACAGGCACAGACAGCGTAGTAAATGTTGCTTAATGTTAAGTCACAGCGGGGCATTAAAACGAATCAACGGACTACTGGGAACACATTCTGTGTCACAATGTTGATAATCGCACATGCTTGGAAGTAAAGCTTAAGTCGGGCCCAAAAAATAAAGCCTGACCCTGCCCGAGCCCGTGCACGTTGAGTCCGACACATTAACCGGAATTATGAGCCGGAGCCCGATTTTTAAACCTGACAATTTTCAATATGTGGCCCATTATACCGTGACAACATTCACTGTGACATGACATGAACGGCGAGCCGAAAGCAGTCACCGTACTGGTAACGTTACACTTTCTCTGAGACAACCAGGCACAATAGTGGTTTCTATGCCCTGGTGAGTTGACTGACAGGCTGAGGTTGTAACGCACAACACCTTTCAGCAACAAGGCAATTTAGAGTGCTTTACATGAAACATTAAATAGCAATTAAAAACTGTCATGATGAAAATAAAACCGGATAAAAGAATAATAATATACAAATACAAGAATAAAGGTGTCAGTGAGTAAGAAATTAATAATAATTCAATTTACCAGGTTGTAGGGATGGGGTTGGGAGGAGAGAGGGAGGGGTTTATTTTTTAGTTTAAAATATTCTAAATAAAAAAACATTATTTTTACAACTGAAATCATGTTTTTTGTAATTACAGAGGGAGGGGAAAATACCTAAAAAGGTCCTGTTGGGTACTGGAAGAAAATTTCAGGTAGCGGTATCAGTATCGCTAATACAATGTGAAAGGTACCCAACCCTAGCTGTGAGGTACTGGAAGAATACGACATAACAATACATAATTCTAAGGCCAGATCATCCATCCTGGGTTTTCATCATACATTTCCAGTATGATTGTTGACCAAGTATTGATATAACTTGGTAGACCCCGCTGAAACTCCTTTTTGAATAGAGGAAAAAAGAAATTCTAGCTGTTTTACACATATTCTACAATGAACTGTCCTAATTGCTATTTGACTTTCGGCACTGTGCATCTCCATGCTGTCTAGATTAGATTATACTTTATTCATCCCACAGTGGGGAAATTCCCTTGTTACAGCAGCAGTGGTTTTCATACAGTCAAAGCAACAACAAGAAAACAAGTAAAACACACAAACAGGCAAACACAATGAGCAGAAGGTATAGAATGAATATAAAGGGGCGTCGAGTAAAAGGCTCCTTGTTCATCACTGCATCTTTGCACATGTTAACGGCCAGTCCATTGAGCTGATGTGGACGTGGACACGTTAACGCTGCAGTGTTAACCTTTGCACATTATCCTAGCAGCTAGCGGAATTCCCTTCTGTTTATAGCTTAATCCCGACAAAACGCTTAGATATTTGATGTACTGCAACACACTTAGGGCCCTATTGTAACAATCTAAGCGCACAGCATGATGTGCGTGGCGCAGGTGCGTTAAGGGCCTGTCTAAATCCACTTTTGCTAGTTTGATGGCAGAAAAAAGGGTCCGTGCGCTGGGCGCATGGTTAAAAAAGCTTTTACTTAATGTCTTCATTAATCAAAGGTGTTTTGGGCATAACATGGAATTAACCAATCAGTGTCATCTCCCATTCCCTTTAAAAGCCAGGCGCGTTTGTGCCTTGGTGCATTGCTATTATCATGGTGGATTTGCACCATTATATTTTTTGTGTGTGTAACAAGCATACTGTGCATGTTGTGCATAAGCCTAGGCTCATTTTACTAATTTGCTGTTAAAATAACAATGAAATGCTGCGCTATTGACTTTAGACCAGGTTTTTGTATGTCAATGGCACGACAGCTGCCTCAAGATACAATACGCCAAGAATTCACCTGAACACACCTCCCTGTAAGACGAGCACGCCCGTGGGCGCAGGTGCATTTGCTATTTAACCAACATGGCCGCTGGACGGGGAAATTGACAACTGCGTTGCTGTTAAACAAGTAAAGACAATTGCGATGCCGCAGATGCACAGGATTACTTTAGAAACAATGGCTGTAGGTGTTTCTTAAGAGGTCAGGGGTCCGTTTCTGTTTTAGGAAGGGAGGTTAATCAAACCTGAGAGAGAGAGAGAGAAGTAACTCCAACCCCAGAAAACGTCAGTTACGAGTAAAGCTCCTTTAGAGTGTCACTCTGTGTTTCCAGTTTTCCATCTCAGGGTAAATCAACTCAATAGTTCAGGTTTAGACTCAGTTTGTTAAACCTTCCTTCCTAAAATGGGCCCCAGGACGTTCTTATTTCTTCAGTAGGGAAATGCACCTTTTTTAATGCTTAAAATTACTTAATTCTTCAGACACTTTGGTTGTGTTTTCTTACATTTTTTCATAACTATATATGATATCCTAATATTAATATTGTCACTTGTAATGACATTGTTTCTGCACCCATAGCTGAGGGTGCATAACTGAATGGGTCATTTAGAATGTCATGATTTTGTCTCAGCCTTGCTACGTAGGAAAACAATCCCTAAATGCAAACTACGCATTGAAAACAACCCAATATGTAATGGTGCGGAGTATCCTGTAGCTCCTTTTTATTTGTTAAACCCCCACTTTTGTCTTCCAGGTGTCTCCTACCTCCACTTGATGTTTCATACCGGTCCGTGGACCATTAAGCTGTCTCAGTATCAGTGGTTTGTGCGACAGGGGCTGATCGACACCAGTCTTACAGCTTCCGTCCTCAACCTCCTGGCTGTGGCCGTGGAGCGTCACCAAACCATCTTCAACATGCAGCTGCACAGTAAGATGAGCACCCGGCGTGTTTTCATCATCATGGTGTGCATCTGGCTGGTGGCCATCGTCATGGGCCTGGTTCCCATCATGGGCTGGCACTGCCTGTGCAACCTGATGAGCTGCTCCACCATGGCGCCGCTGTACAGCCGCAACTACCTGGTGTTCTGGGGGGTTCTTAACCTGCTGACCTTCTTCATCATGGTGGCTGTCTACACCCGGATTTTTGTCTACGTGAGACGCAAGAGCAGGCAGATGTCACAGCACACCACCCAGATGAGACACAAAGAGACAGTGTTCAACCTAATGAAGACTGTCACCATGATCCTGGGTGAGGAAGCACACACACCAGTTATACACGTCATGGGCTGTGCGATAGATCGAAAAACTAACTTTGACCTACATTATGATTTTCGTTTGGTAAATTAATTCCTTTTATATCAACTTTTGTAGCCTGACGCTGTAAAGCTCCTTAAAGTAAACAACTGATGGTGTTCTTGTCTCCTTAGTGTGGATTAATTTGTATCGGAGAAAATTACCAGTGTTGCTTCATCTGGTTCAGGAACCAAATGGCTTTTTGGCATCAGTAAACCCAACATAGAACAGCCTAGTTAAAACTGGTGTAATGACAGAAAACGGCACACTTGAGAAGTGTTTACATACAACCATATCATAACACATACCTAAATAAAGCATGCAGGTGAGATGAAAAGTAACGGAAGCCATACATGTGCCCCGAATCTATTTATTCTTGAGAATTAAAGTTCGACGAAAAACAGTAAGTAGGCCAGCCTTTTCTGGTGCTTTCAACTGCAACTTGCAGTCATCACAAATGCATAGATATACTGAATAGTATAATTTCTTTTGATAAGCCTAAAGAATGTTAAGCAACTGCCTGAAAGGATTAAATGTTATTTAGAGTTGTAATTAAGTATCTTGTGCATCCATGTATTTAATAAGATGATATTTTATTTTGGTTAACTGAGGCGGTATAATTTTCAGGTAATATTGCCCATCTCTATACATAAATACGTTGTACTCAGGGCACATTATTGTCTTTCTTTAATGTTTTTTAAATAGCTATTTATTTGTGTTTAGTTTATCATTCTTTGAGGTAATCTGGATAACATTCAGCATCTCTGTTGTATTTTATCCCCATTCCTGTTTTTACTTTACATCACTGAAGAAAACAAAGCCTTGTCAACCAATCTATGCTGCCATGCTGACTGACCTGTTCTTAGAAGAACTTTGTTTACTGTAAACAGGTGGTGGGTGGTTTCCTAGGGTCATAAAATCCAGTTACTTGCTCTTTGTAAAAGCAAATCGTGTTAGTTAGCACCTAACAATTGTGTTTAAAAATTAAAAAAGAAAAGTATTTGTCTATAATGGTCAATATTTCTGATTTTAAATAATCAAGCTTAAAGTTTGAAAAAAAAAAAAAATCTTTTATTAAATGAATCCTCAAAACGTAACTAATCTGCTTTTAATGGCTGTGGGAATGTTGTTTGACCGGGCTGATTTGACAGTAGTTGACCAGCAAGAAAAGCACAGACAAAACACAGAAATCTCTCCAGTGAAGTCATTCTTACTGTGGCAAGGGATGTAATTCTGTAGGAGAACTGAATGAAAATTGGTTTTCAGGGCCTTTAATTGCACACACCCACATATATACCACATGCACGTTACTCATTTTGCTTGTTGTACAAAAGATACAGTTTTCAGGAAAAACCCTCACCTGAAACTTCATTGACTAAACACACAGGCTGCCATGCAGGCTCCTCTTTTATCTTGTCTGTAACCAACTTTACTCCCCCCCCCACACACATCTCCCCTGTTCTTGCTCTCACATTTTGAACTTTTGATTAAAGTTCTCCAGGTTTTTAAAAAGTTACACTTCTCTCTGCCGTCGCTCAGCAGCCTGGATTCAGCATCTCTGGCATGTGACAAGGCCGAGGAAAACCATGAGCATGCCCTGTCAGGGAGCTGCATAGTTTAGTTACTGTGACAGAAACCATCTTCTCCCATGACCTGCACATATGACACCACTGAGTGGGATGCGTAATCTTGTACTTCACCATTTGTGCGGACCAACTTGAGTTTTTGAGATTGAGGGCATTTTAGCTCATTGTGTTTTCAAGGCTAAAGACTTGGTTTTGGATGTAGATTGGAGGGTAAAGCATGTAGTTGTGACAGTAAAGGTTATAGTCAATGCTGAGGAACGCATTACACATTGTGCGTGCAAGTGTGTTACCACATCCTCTTCACATTTCCGTCTGCATCCTGTACATGTGCATATCTATATATTAGTACTGAGAATGTGTGCACAAAAATGAATTCCTGAGCTGCCTAATGGAGTATTATGATAATGAAATATGATCATGCAGAGTAAACTGTGTGTGTGTGACAGAGGAATTTACAGTACATTCCCTTCCTCCCTTAGCTAGCCCCCCATTTCTTCACATTCTTTACAGCTATGTCTTTATAAAATGGTCTTTCCTCCTATTTTATCTGCCACTAGCCACGCCTTTTAGTTTGTATTTCTAATGTTATTACAAGATTTCGAATGACCTTATGTACCCGTGATCTCCCTCTCCCTCCAGGCTGTTTTGTGTTCTGCTGGACGCCCGGCCTGGTCATCCTGCTGCTCGACGGTCTGGGTTGTAAAGCGTGTGAGGTGCTGCGCTTCGAGAAGTACTTCTTGGTCCTGGCCGAGTGCAACTCCTTCTTCAACCCCATCATCTACTCCTTCAGGGACAATGACATGAGAAGGACCTTCAAGGAGATCCTGTGCTTCCTGTGCCGGCGGCGCAGCCCCGGCAATGGCACCTCTGGCGTTTACTTTAACACCATGGAGCAAGAGGTACTGTCCGAGAGCAACGGAGCCGACGACAGCAGTCACAAACACAAAAAACACTTGTCTAAACGCACACTGACTGGAAACTGATTTGATGACCGTGATTATCGGTTTAGCACATACAGTATGACCGTGACAAACAGTTTGAGAGCTGTGACAACTTGACACCCCCACGCCCCCACCCTCCCCAAAAAAAGAAAACGTTTTTATTTCAAAAAGAGAGCGTGAAATGATTTATTTGAAATAATCGTATAAAAAAAAAAATGGACTTAACCACTCTGTACCTTTAACAGGTATGTTTTCTACTTGGTTCACAGCAGCTATAATTGATTATTATATTTGGTTATGATATATTATAACTGGTTATCACAATAACAATATAGCAAATTAAATTATGAAAACTAAAGTGTTGCTGATTGTGATGAACCTGATCACCCAAATCTGCAGCTCCCCTCGGTTTCAGCCAGCTTTCTAGTGAGTTTCAGCTCGTTAACTATGACCCACAACTTTGCCGCTCTTGTAGTGCCTTTTTTCAGCCACTGCAGGCAGCTGTTTTCTGTAAAGATGCTCCTAAAACTCAATGTACAAAGCTGTTCAGCACCAACCGCTGACATGCACAGTTAGTCTGTCTGGTGAACCCAGTGGAGCATGTGCGTGAATATTGGACTTGCATTGCTAACTGGCCAGAAACACTTACTCGCTAACAGAAACTCCGCAAATGACCGATAAGGTCGCTCCTAACTGCAGTCCAAGAAATTCAGTTGAAAATCAGTTTACACTCCACACTTTCCCTCTAAAAATTGTTTAAAACTATAATTAGATGAGCCTTGCATATCAAAAAGGATTGCACCTGATAGGTATTATTGTATTCTATTGTAAGGAGATTCACTACTAGCATCATCATTAGATGCAAATGTGGTAGTTTATGATTTAAAAGTATTCTAAAGTTATACGCAAAAAAACTGTATAGTGATGCACCTTTTGTCTGTCCTGCTTTAATTTGCGGTTTTGACCGGATATAAACAAACAAGCTTCTGCTTTTTAGGCGCTCTGTATGTGTACATGATTGCAAAGAGTAGCACTATGGGTATATCCTTTGTTCTTAAATTGCATCCGTGTTTCCTTCACTTGCTTCCCTTCCTCACGTCTTAGTCTGTCCCACCAAGGAATCACAAGAGAGATGCATGGAAATCATGCAAGGAGAGAGGAATCAAGAATTTAGCAATGGCTTTAAGCTGCGCGGCTTACGGGGATGCTGCCCTCGTGTATCCTTGCTCATAGCTCCTCAGAGATCCATCCTCGATTCCTCGACAGGAATAAGAGTTTTGAGACGGCCTTCACAATGGAGGGCCAGAACAACTTTTGGTTTGTGCGAGGAGCTATCAAATAAGAGACTTGATCATCTTAAATATAGAACCTCCAACTTTTTACTCTATTGCCCTGCACTACAACTGTGTTGACTTGTTTTAGTTGGAGAATATGTGACTGTTGATTATTTGTTGCAGTGCTTCAGCCTGCTGTTAACACACATTGTTGAGCTCTGTGTAGCCTAAGAAATCACAATATTATTTCTTTAAGCACTGTCCATTACAAAAAGCAACATACTGTATATGAAGATTATGATCCAACAAGAGCAGAGAAACAAATATGGCTTTTACAGAAGTCCCAAATAACCTGGCACATTCAAGTCACTGAGGCTGTGGTTACCTTGTAGCTAAAGTGACAGCAGCTGATAGAAATTGCTGCTCTGTCACATACCGTGTATCTATTTTCTGATAATATACTGGTTTGGTTTGTTTTTCTTTCAGGTCTTGTCTCACACCTTAAACCAGTCAAACTAAGTCTCATAGTGAGCGCGTCATTTCAACAATAGGGAAAATTGCGGTTTCAGAACGGTCACCTTTTCATGAACTGAAAGAGTTGAAATGAGTCATTAGCCTATACTTGCAGGAACCCCAACACTCTTTATGTCATGGGTTGATCGTGGTGTTTTTATCCTCAACCTGCATATGTGTGGCATTTTTCTGTCTGAATTCTGGGCATCCAATGGGACATTTTTAAGAAGGCTAGCACCCACAAAATGTATATTTTGTAGTGAAAATTTAATTAATATCAAGCAAAGTAAAATAATTTTGGGAGTTCAGTGTGTCATCCACAGCCTATGTGGATGACACACACATCTCAAGTTTGCCTGCTCACTAGACTTGGGCCAGTGTATTTCCAGCCATTTTTAAACTGCTTTGATAATGAGACTGTTGCAACTCCATTCCACATAGGGGTGGTAATCACCCTTACCCTTAGGCCATGACTTTTTTTTTGCAGTGTTTACACTGCATTAGTCTCTCTTTGCCAGACCATTCACACACTGCGAAGCGGAGGAGGGTCTGGCTACTCCACATAGTATTCTGGGATAGGAGAACACACTCTGGTTTATTGGCATTTCTTTAAACCAATCGGAATCATCTTGGGCGGCGCTAAACTCTGCAAAGAATCGCAGCAAAATAGTTGTGCAATAGAAAGCTCAGATTGGACAAAGAGTCTAGCTACAGTAGCTGTCTTCAATTTACCCTGCAGAGACATGAGGAGCATTCAAAAATAGTCCTCATTAAGCCACCAAATTTAAAATCCCAACGCAAAGAAAGCGGATGGAAATGGAAAAGACATGCATCTGGCGAATTTTCTGCTGCACCGGCCCAATCCCGGAAGTGGAATGTTAAGGATCTAGACTAACTCCGTGTTGTCTTTATTCGATTATCTCTTTCATCTGCTTAAAATTCTAAATGTTTCCATATTGGCGGCGCAGTTTTAGTTTTCTTTGAGATTAACTGCCATATGTACATGTATTGTCTTGTCATCTCCAAAAACATATAAATCTTCTAGAAAACAAAGACAACTTCTGCCGTTGCCAAATGTAGCAAGCTAAGCTACAGAGACATGCCAAAAGTAGGGGAAATGGGGAAATCAGACCTGTGGCCCTGTGCTGCGTGTCATCCCCACATCTCTCTCCCCCTTTCATGTCTATCCACTGCCAATAAAGGGAAAAGCCCCAAAAAATAATCTTAACTAAAAGAAACATGCCAAAAGTAGTCTATTACATCAAAGATTGCAGCAGAAATATAATTTTTGTGCGTGCAAATAATCTCAAGATGTGTCCCATCATGCACTCATTTTAGACACAAATGTAATTCCATACATATGTGCATTTATCCAGCCAAGATGTCAAACTTTCCATGAGTCAAACTTTAGCGAAACATCTAGGAGTGACCTTGATCAAACTCTTCAGATCTCATAAAACGTGGCGTAATGGTCACTCAACCTGGTATTATAAACACATTTCTTTTTGAGAATTACCCTGCTGTCTTATGCAATTGTTACTTAATTTATAGGGCCCACAACATTTCCATGTTCTCTGTTCTGTTTGTGTGTGTGTGTGTGACAGTGATTGTGTGTGTGTGTGTGTGTGAGAGAGAGATTGTGTTGTACAGTCTTAAACCAGTCCAGATGTGTGCTGGTGGTTAGTGGATCATTCTCCTTGCCACATTTGCTCTGACTTGTTACTCTGGTATGTGTGTATGTTGGAGACATGCGCTCTGTGTGACACACACACACACACACACACACACACACACACACACACACACACACAGCCTGTTATTGCTGCTAGCAGGAAGTGCAGTCAGGAGCGTGTGGTTTTGTGTGTGTGTACATGCATATTTGTGTGTATACTGACTCACTAAAACATTGTTTTACATATTTTTGTTATAGTAAAATATGCAGTGACACACAATTAAAACTTAGACATTCATGGGAAATAGTAAGTTGTCAACTATAAATTACGCTTCAGGGGAATGCCATTACACAAAGCTATTAAAGATAACTGTATATGCAAACTATTAATTAAATGTTTAGGGCTGGGTATAATTCCAAAAATGGGATCCTGTGATTATGATATTGATTTGTAAATATTTTAAATACCAATTAAAGCAACAACAAAAAAAATCCACTTTAACAAAAAGAAATTACTGGTACCCAGCCCTAACATGTTATTTTGGAGGCCTGCTATTGTATTATTTTGTTTCGTTTTGCTTTGGGTTTTGTTTTTGTACAAACATTGTTAAAACTAATATGAATAAATGTATAAATCTGCCTACATCTTTAATTTGTTTGGTCATGTCTGTCTTCCTGCTTTTTCTTTTTTTTTTTAGGGTGACTGCTTCTTTGTGATAAGCAATGAAATTTAAGTTTGGACTCATGTCAAACTGTGTGGAAACAGTATCACATTAACACGTTTTGCTCTTTTTGCTAGTTTGACCTGACTAACCCAATGTTTCTTCTTTCTTTTTCACTCCCTGATACTTTCTGCTGCACTTAATCCCTATTCATTATTTTCCTTTTTGTTTCCTCTTCTAATTCCTTTGATCTCATTTCAACTCTTGCCTTATATTCATACCTGTGTCTCCACCTCTGTCTTTAGAAATATAAGTCTCGTGCTGCCAAGTCGACAAGGAAGACCAACGGGATCCCTTTTATCCGTGCAGGCTCAGAAGACATCCCTGCCCATTCAGAAACCTGACATTAACTCAGACAAGGACAAACATTCAACATACTCAAGACATGCAGACACACACTTGATGCTGAAATCTAGGTATGCACATATACACAAACCCTAAGACCTGTTTGCTCAGCAAGCATACTGATCTGTGAGGCTCAAAAAGCTTTCTATTCTTATAAGAAACATTGATTTATACCTTTGGTGCTTTAAAGCCAGTTGGGACAAGAAGAATGAACTTCTAGTATCAGTTGGCCAGCATGATGGTGGACGTCACATTTCCTGTTGTGACATAAATGAGAACTACAAGTTCTCCCTAAACGGATGGGGGCAGAAGAAGAAGCACTGACGGCCACTGAACAACTGGAACGTGCTGGCAAAGCATGGAAGAAATGAAGGAAAGTGGAATGAAGTTATATGAGCAATACAAATTATTTTCTCCATACCCTCATGGTAGATTCATGTGTATTTTAGTTACGCTAAAACATTGCAGTCAAATACAACAGTCCTGCAGTAAGTCCTTCATGAAGGCCATACTGTTACATAAACCCATCCTCTATTTGTTCTAGTTGAGTTTATTATTTTTATGCTTCTGTCTTAATCTGGATATTTTGTGTGTGACACATGTTAGATAACCTTTACCCTTCCCAACGTGGAAGAGACACAAATAACGTGAACACACTGACTTGCCATAAGCTCCTGTTTTTATTTTTGTTACAGTTGAACGCTGTAAGTCATTTTTTCCTCGTTATTTTTTATTTTTTGTCACTGTAAGATGCAAACCTGTGTTGTTTTCATCATGTGTGTGTTCTCTCTGGTGGAATGACACTATTATTTTTGTAAATTGATTGGGATATAAAACTTTATGATCACATTGTAATTGTAGATATTATGCACAGTTTTTAGTGTACTCATTCATATTAGTGTTTTGAATAAACCCTTTTGTTAAACTTGACAGAGCGGACAGGATAAGTGTGAGATGTGAAGCTTAAAGATGTGTATATATATGATATATGTTAAAACTGATAAGATGTTCAAAGGAAAACGCCTTTATGACTGTAATGCTGCTTTAGTGTTGAGCCATGCTATTCTACCCTCTGTTACTGACATTAAAAACATTGACTATCTTTTTAACTCTCATGTTTGCTGACAGCTTTTATCTTCCTGCCAAATTCAAGGTTATGTTTTATGCTAATTTGGCTTTCTTGCTGGAAAGCCATGAATCTCATTGAGTCTCTTTTTCGACACTTTCTGCATTTTACAGTCCATTTTTCTTTCATCACAGAGGGAGAGAAAACTTCTTTATCTGCTCTCCTGTGTTCCCCAGCCCTCCTCCGGCCTTGTCCTTCCTTTCCGGTGAAGTAGTCTGTGTCGACTCCTTCCTTGTGTTACCAAGAGAGAGTTTTTTCAGCGATATGGGCTCCTTCTTGTCTGTTGACAGTGAGAACTTCTTGTGCGAAAGATTCTGCTCTTTCTTGTCTGTTGACAGTGATAACTTCTGTAAAAGATTTGGTCCGTTCTTGTCTTTTGAGAGTGGAAACTTTTGAGTAAAATTCTGCTCTTTCTTGTCTTTTGAAGTGAAAATTTCTTCTGGGAACGCTTCTTCCTCCTCAGTTTGTCCAGGTTCAGATTATCCAGTGACAGTTTACTCTTCTTCTTGCGCTTCTTATTGGGTAGGGCGTTTGTCAGCTGACTCCAGACATTGTTCAGAGGTGACTTCTTCTTCTTCTTCTTGGAGGAGGAGCCACCCATAGTTAGTTGACCTGCAGGAGGAAGAAAAACATCATCAACCTGAATATAAAAATTGTTCTGGAGACAGTTTTTTTTCACAACAGAAGTATGGAAGCAAAGAAAGACCATGTGGATTTAAATTTATTTCAGACAGGATTAATAATTAGACTATGTTCTAAATGAACATGTAACCAAAATAAATGACTTCCCTCTGCTAACAGGTGGGCTTTCATCATTTTCATGAGGAATGATGAAAATAATAATAATAATAATAATACAACAAAACTGTGAAGCAATTTTGCCAAATCTGATGTAGATATAGTAGCTACTATTTAATATTAGCAAGATGATAGAACAAACTTTTATCACCTTTTATACAGACAGAATGTGATGTGTTCCAGTGGTAGAATGTAACTAAGATTACATTTACTGAAGTATCTTACGTACAAATTTCAAGTACTTGAATAGGCTACTCATATTTTTAGTTTCTTTTATAATTTTACTCCACTACATCTCAAAGTCATATATTGTACTTTTTACTCCCAAATTACATTTGACTGACTGCTTTAATTGCTTTTCAGAGGACAGTTTTTCCTGTCAGTACTTTAACGTAAGTAAAACATCTGAATACTTCTTCCACTGCTGATTACACAAGAGATTATTAAGAAGAAAATATGAGACATTAAGAAAACCATAACTGAAAAAGATAAGTAGGTTTGTGTGAGTTCCACAGTTCTTATTTAAACCAATATTACATCGTAATGGTTCTCTGAGTTGAGAGTTAATGACTATTATTTACATTTACAAACACACTCGACAATGTCCGTACAAACCTTATTTCTACTCCTCATCCAGTCAGCACAACTAAGCCAGCCTCCACTTCCTCGAACAGAAGGCCCCTGTTCTTAACTTTACTGTAGAGGATCTGATGGACCACATCAGATAGTAGGCCTGGCTGCACTGACTCTCAAAGCAAAGTCACCCACCAAAAACATTGTTCATTTCCGTGACGTTTGAAATATGCAGCCGCCAAACAGGAGAAGAACAAACTGGTCTTGTGACACCTTCACTGACTGACGGTGCTGATTTAGAGACGACTAACAAGTACGCCCTTAAAGTTCCACGGTCACTTACAGTGTGTAATATGTAGCCTATGTACATGGAAATGTATTTCAAAGACTCCCCTTGTTGATCTAAAAAAAAATCATATGTGGTTAAATAAGAATAAAGTAGATCAAATGCCCCCCCAACCCCTTATTGTTATGGTTGCAAATACCGCTTTAATAAAAGGATAAGGATTGTTATTTAACGGAGATTTTAGGCGTTGTCACCTCGTAATCGAAACTATTTTTGTTCCTGCAATTTGCAATAGGCTACAGAATAGAGTTTCTGCTCACCTGGCTGGGGGGTGAAGTCTGTGGCTTGCTCAAGGGCACCCCCATGTGGAAGAAGGGGACACTGTTACTAACATTTGTGTTGCCTGCCCATAGCCTCTTACAGGCAATACATCTGGCCTGGTACTCCTGCTGCTTATTTTGCGTGAGTGGAAAATAGCCTATTAAACCTTTTCCTGTGACATCCCCATTGGCAGATATGTGACGTTTACGGGGGCTTGGAGCCGGTACGCTATTATAATGTGAGTTATTTTTTTTAAATTCTTCATCAAGGCATATTTGATTTGTTTTATTCAGGCCTATGATATGATGCCATATATCTTTTTTCACCCTGTCTGTTTAACGTCTTGTTGTCATTCTTGTTTCAGTGCGTGTCTGCATCACAGCGTCCTCCTCCCTCCCTCCCTCCCTCCCTCCCTCCCATTACCCCGGTGTGTGCCGCTCCTGCTGCCTCCGCTCCGTGTCTCCTCCGTGCGGCGCAGCGCGGCCATGGTGGACTCTCCCAGGGCGATGAAGAAGACCTTCTCGGTGCCGGAGATCAAACCGCTGGACCAGTACGACTTCAACCGGGCCAAGATCTGCGCCAGCGTCCGCTGGCTGCTGTCTAAATCGTACGGCTCTGCAGGTAGGCTCCACTCTCCCCCCCCCCTCCCCCGCCGCTGTTTTCATCACTGAGGCGCTGCTTGGGTGGGGCGCTTAATAATTGATCCAGCTAGCAGCTATATATAAACGAGTAGTCTAACTCAGAGATTCATATAGGGAACACTGGGTTAGTCGTTTTATTTCAAGTGAGCCTCCAGCATCCATCTTCCCAGCAACATCTACCATCTGCCATCATTTACCAACTGCTGCACTGATGCTCACAGTTAACCTGTGCGTGTCTCCAAGACTATGCAGCCTAAACACTGCACGTTACCTTCATTTTATACTGCAGGATTTTCATCCAATTATTGACATGAATATGAGGATTGTCAGGAGGGATCTCCTCAGTGGTGCGTAATGCATGAAAGTACTGGAGGCTGTCATCGCTGCAGTGCAACAAAGCCTTTTGTCAGGCTCCATCAGGCCTGTGGAGGGGTTCACCAGCCTAAATATAACCAGCAGAACAAAACCTATACAATTATACAACATAAACGCCTACAAAAGATGTGTATATACATATATATGTGAGAGGGCCGGCTGTAACTGGGTCAGGACCGCATAATATCTGTGTCACTGTTACTCACGCACGCTGTGCTATAGCGCGTGGCAGTATAATAAAGGTGACAGTGGGTCTTATAAGACAATGGAGTGTCTTTGGTGATAACTGCTGCACAGAGAGGTTGTTGGCTATATACATATATTTTGAGAAATATGCTTGCAACGGAAAAACTGATTTGTACCTGTCAGCATTGTAATGTATATTTTGAGTGGCCAAACATTACAGTAAGACACACTAAGGTAGCACTCTATATAATGCAGGACAGTGTATGAAATAACACCCTTAAGGTTTGCAGGATAATGGGAAAGTTTTGTTTTATGTTGAATGACATCCTACTGTAGGTTGCTCTTTTTTAGGGCAAAAACTAATGATTATTTTCACTATAGCTGTCAGGACTATGATGATGCTGTAACTTGTAAAAATAAAAAAAGTATATAAATACACTTACATAAATGAATAGCCTAGTAAACAAGTGAAGTCGACTAACATTCCAAAACCTTAATATATATTGAAAATAAATTATACAAAACAGAGAAAATCAGTAAACCTTCACATTTGAGATGCTGAAACAGGGACTAATTGGCAATTTTGTTTGATAATTGAGCTAAATGATGAACCTTTTATTAAAATTCAAACAGCTAATTGTTTCAGTGCTTAGTGTTTCTGTTATTTCACAGCAGTTTCTGTACGAATGACATGTTCCACTGAAAGATCAGCCCTGTACTAACACACTGATGTCACACTGGGCTTATACTGCAACCTAATACTGCAGTAGTTAAGTTGTAGTTTCTCTTTACGTAATAATTCAGTTTTATTTGCTATTATTAGATATTATTTCATGTTACATTTGTGTCTGGGCTACCAGTCCGTGTGACAGGAGGAGAGATGAGCTGGAAACCTCTCAGCAGGGGAGGCTTCATTGTTGTCTGTCAACTGGAAAATGCCCACTGGGTGCCTCATACAATTTTAATAAAGGCCCTTAAAAATTGCCAATAATAACAAAGAGAACATGTTAGTTTTCTCCAAGTCATGTATTAAAAAGGTGAAAATTAATGAAGCTTGTGTCTTTTTATGGAAGCAATAATATTCATTTAGCCACTTAAGTGAAGTATAAAACTCAATGACCTGCCTTGACTATATCTTTTTTTTTAAACCTCCACTGATCCATTAAACTGTTTAAATGTTTATGATCCATACTGTTAACCTGAGTTTGGCATTGTCCGTCCGTCCATCCATCCATCCATCCATCCATCCATCCATCCATCCATCCATCCATCCATCCATCCATCCATCCATCCATCCATCCATCCATCCATCCATCCATCCATCCATCTTTGTCCGCTTATCCGGTGTCGGGTCGGGGGGACAGCAGCTCCAGCAGGGACCCCAAACTTCCCTTCCTGAGTCACATTAACCAGCTCCGACTGGGGGATCCCGAGGTGTTCCCAGGCCAGATTGGAGATATAATCCCTCCACCTAGTCCTGGGTCTTCCCCGAGGCCTCCTCCCAGCTGGACGTGCCTGGAACACCTCCCTAGGGAGGCACCCAGGAAGCATCCTTACCAGATGCCCGAACCACCTCAACTGTCTCTTTTCAACACGAAAGCCAACCCTCACCCTGAAACGAGTCCTACTTATTGCCGAGAACCCGGACACAGCTTTCGCTTTGGTCATACAGAGATTGGATGACCCTAAGAAGGGACACCCTCACCTCATACTCCCGCAGCACCTCCCACAGTATCTCCCGGGGGACCCGGTCATATGCCTTCTCCAGATCCACAAAACAAATGTTGGGCATACTCCCAGGCTACCTCCAAGATCCTTGCGAGAGTAAAGATCTGATCCGTTGTTCCACGACCTGGACAGAATCGCATTGTTCTTCTTCAACCCGAGGTTCGCCTATCAGCTATACCCTCCTTTTCCAGGGGAACTACCACCCCGGTCTGCTACTCCTTAGGCACTGTCCCAGACTTCCACACAATGTTGAAGAGGCATGTCAACCAAGACAGCCCCTCCACACCCAGAGCTTTCAGCATTTCTGGACAGAGCTTTCAGCATTTCTGGACGGATCTCATCAATCCCCGGGGCTTTGCCACTGTGGAGTTGTTTGACTACCTCAACGCTTACACCAAGGGAATTGACGAGATCCTCAAAGTGCTCCTTCCGCCACCCTATTACCGCCTCAGTTGAGGTCAATAGCGTTCCATCCTTACTGTCCACAGCTTGGATAGTTCCCCAGCTTCCCTCTCCTGAGATTGCGAATGGTTTTCCAGAAGCACCTTCTCCACGTCTCCTCTTTCACGGCATTGTATATACATATTGTATAGGCTATACTTTGGATTTGCACCTTGTTGTTGTCTAAGACTTTTATATTTGCACTCTTCCCACTTTACTTTTTAACAGCTGCACATCAATTTCCCTTGTGATGAAGTTTTATCTTTAGCTTATCTTAACCAGGAAATGACCTCACTGGGAGATCAAGATACTGTAGAAGCAAAGATATAAAATTGATGATGTGTTGAGAACAATGGGCTACACAATAGAAACTTAATTTCTTAGAACAGCTTGCAGCTGATGGTCTGATAAAAGACAAATTGGGCTCTGAAATACTATAATGGGCATTTCTAACAGTTTCCTGATTCTAAAGCTACAACCATGAATCAATTAATGTAGAAAACAACTGGCATCCCCAAACATAGGTCTGTAGATGTGTGAGGACATTGTGAAACGAGACTTGAAACAGGTCATAGCGTTATTTGGTGACTTCTAACTGATAATATAATCCATACAATGTTACACTGTTCACGGTCTGATTTAGCTGCACTGCACAGGCCCCTTTCTGTGTTTTTCCCCGATTGAATTAGTATTATGTTAAATGGGTTAGTTGGTTCCTACTCTGCAGTCCAGTCTCATCGTCTCTGCTGTGATCAGGACAGATTGGCCACTTTCCATTTCCACCATTCCCATGGTGACGGCAGTCTTATTTCCTCCCAGTGCTGCAGAGTGTGAAAGGCGGAGGGTTCAACCCCAAACAGTGTGTGTCACACTGCAGTGGAGTGACACAGATAGAGGCTCCTATTCAAATTCATTGTTGCCTCTTCAGTCATTTCTCTTTTCTTATGGATGGGAAGAAGGAGTTACATATACACAAGAGAGCCTCGCAGCAGCAGGTTGAAAGAGAAAGAAGAGAGTTGTAGCCCTCATAAAGAATCATAGTTAGATGTGCAAGGACAGTTGATAATTCGTTGGCTTCAACGAAATCAGGACTGACTGTAGAAGTAAATGGAAGAGATGTAGACTGATAATCTCTTTACAAAGTCCACTCCAATCTTCAGGATTATCCAGACTCCTTGGACATCCTTCCAGAGCGGGAATATGGGTCAGCCAGGGAAGTGTGTGTTTTAGTGTCCACAGTGTGTATGTGTCTATGAAAGAACCCACTATTAATGGTCTGAGCTTCTTACTATGTACAACATAGATTCCTCGGCACACACACACACACACACACACACACACACACACACACACACACACACACACACACACACACACACACACACACACTTGTCTGGGGAACCTAGCCGAGCTGTTCATGCAGATGATGACATTATCTTCTCCTGCAGGCTCCCTGCAGTCAGACGCTTTCACTAACTGTCACCTAATCTCCATAGTGGGAAAACTTCTTCACTTTTCTCCAGTGGTTATTTAGTTTTCTCTTCCAGAACAGATAAGAGATCGTGGAGCTGCATTCGCTTGGCAGGATCCTGCGTGGACTTTACAAGCTTTTCCACATGGGACAATGCGTCGACAAAGCAATTCTCTGCATTACAGTAGAACAATGCAGGCAAGCTGACTCATCTCTTGTATCTGCAAGCAATATCTTATCTGCACCATAAACTTCATGGTTCTGTTTCTCCTCACATGCCGTGTAGAGAATGTCTTATAGTAGATGAATGAGCACCTCCTTTCTCTTAAAATTATCTCCGCTTGAATATAATGATTGAGTGGACTTTTTTAGCTTCCGCAATCCACTAAAATATTAATTCTGTGCTCTTTTGCATTCATAAGTAAGGTTGTTTTTTTTCCTTTTAGAAGCTCTCTGAGGCTGCACAGATGATGCTATCATGCTTTCCGTCACCTTCACCATCTTAGTTCAGCATGTTAACATGCTAACATTTAGTAACTAACACTAAAGTCAATACAGCTGAAGCAGGTGGTAATGTCATTAGTTTTGCAGGTATTATGAACAAAGTATTGGACAGATTGAATTTTTGACCTGATCCTTGAGCTGCAAATAAAAAGTCAGAGGATCAGAATTCATTAAGATTAATCCTCTGGGAACCATGGAAGCCTTTACCAATCTTTGTTAAAATCCATGAAGATGTTGAAATATCACTCTAAAAATGTATTAAAACATTGACTTGCAAATGGTGAAAGAAGAAGAGGATCACAAAAGTTATTAGGATATTAGAATTGCTATTTTCCGCCCGTAGTCTCTGGGCAGGCCTATGTTGTAGAAATTCATCCAAAAGTTGTCATAGTTGCACTAAGGTCACAACATGTCAACATGCTGGTGGTGCTAGAGGAAAAAGTCAGTAGGAATGATCCTCTGGACCATAACATTACCACCTCTAGAGCCATGATGCTAGTGTGACAAAAAAGCTCAACAACACTCTTCCCTTTCTTTTTTCAGAAAATGTTCCTGTGGAGTTACGAGAGCCGTTTTACAAAGACCAGTATGAACAAGAGCACCTCAAGCCATCCGTCTCCAAGCTGCTTCTCTCCCCGGAGATCTACTGCAGAGCCCAGGCCCTGCTGGCACAGGCGCAAGGGGTTTCTTTGCCAGCAGCGCAGGGATCCCCGGCCGACAACTCTGCCCTGCTGCAGTTTCTCATTAAGAAAGGTTACAGTCCAAAGGTCCAGGATGCAGACGTCACCGAGGAAGACCTCAGCTTTGTCCCCATCAAGACGGTGGGTGTTTGGCGTGATGTGTTTGTGTGTAGCTGTTTATGAGTGTGGTCATTAGTTTTAATGTTAATTTTGCCCTGTTTGATTTCCACTGGTTACAGTATCTGCCCATTATTTAGGCATTTATGAAAAGTAAATACTACAGTGGAAACTGCTGTATACTAAGTAGATAAGTAAGTATTTAGCATTTAATTAATTATTTAGCATTTTCCAAAGTGAAGAAAAGTATGTTGGATGAAATATTTCTCTCTTTTAATGCTTTTGTATTGGTTGAAGTACATGAGTAGCAGTAAGGACAAGAACAGATGGAAGTAAAGTTTCCCTACTTTACTTCCAAGGAAGGAGGATGAAGAGAAGGAAAAATAAGAACAAAGGGATGGAGAAAGGACATAAGGATGAAAAGAAGAAAGAGCAGAGGGATGAAGAGAAGGAGAAAGGGTAGAAGAAAAGTAGGCAAGAAGGAGAGATACTGTAGATTGAAAGAGGGAATGAAATAAAGTGATATTTTGCAATCTTACCTTGTGTGGAATGAAAAAAAGTTCACATGCAAAGTAGATAATACAAGTGTCACAAAATATAGAAGATTAGGAGTGGAATATGCAGAAAGGCTTCAAAAATATTGCTTAAGCACCTTGTACCTACAGAGTAATTTTGAATTTTCACCTCTTCTGATATCACGCTAATCTTGTGATTGATGCAGAACGCCCACCTCGCCCTGATCGACTCTCTGATGACGCTGGTTGCTAAAGAGGTGGTGGACAGGGTGAAGATGGCAGTGGAGGCGGAGCAGATGGGTGTCGGGGCTCCGTGGGAGAACGCTTTGCTCTTCTGGGTCAACAGGGTGAGACCACTAAATCACTTTCAAATGCTGCCATCCATTTTATATTTATATAGTTAGTTGATTAAAGGACAGGTTTATTGTTTTTCCACTTGAGACCTATTTTTAAATGTGGTTTACCGTAATGTATTAATCCAAGACCATTTCAGCCTTGAGAACCACTCTGCTTCAGCTACTCACTTGGATTGTTTGGGCTTTCAAAAACCAGGATAAATCTTCTTCTTTCCATACATGTACCGGGGTCGATTTCTTTCATTGTTTTTTTTAAAGACCTAAACCTTATGTCTTCATTGGACTGTGAAATAAGCCTATTGAAGAAATGCAGACGTATAGTGAATTTCACAAAAGATATTGGTATTTATGCATGATTATTAGTGATGAAAAACATTTCAACAAGAAAAACAATGGGGTAAGCTATATATATGGCTTACCCCATTGTTTTTCCACTATATATGACATGATTGTGTTTTTATGTAATCTCATTAAAGTCTTCTTAATTTGTTATGTACATTAACAAAGCAGTGTGCCTTAAATGTTTTGGTTCGTGGTGAACTTATCCTTTAACTTCCTACAGCTGAACCAGAAGTTGAGAGAAATCACAGAAGAAGACGAGCCCACCAAGTCACAGACATGCACAGACCTGCAGACTGCTCAAGACTCGGTAGACACACACACACACACACACACACACACATGCATGATGTTTTGTCTGTCTCTCACACCAGCTGTGTTGCTGAAGCTTCTAACATCCACGTTGCTCTGCTTCTCTGTTCTCTCCCCCCTGGTTTTGTCTGTCATGCCTTGCTCTCTGGCAGTGTCAGTCCAACCGTTGGTACTGGAAACTAGTCCCAGTAAGTGTACTCTTCTCCTGTCTATCTTCCTCTCTGCTGTGGCTGACGTTATGGTGCCTGCTGGAAAATGCCTCAAATAACTCTTATTTGTCCCGTTACAAAAGTGCCTTAGTGTATGATGTCATTTACATAACTGTTGACCTTTTAAACTGACCAATTACAACACCTGTAACTACTTATTATTATTAATTGATGATGTTTTGGACACTGGCGTGTTTATGACTTTGTTACGTTCAGTCATCAGTTTTCATCTCAAACTGCCCAGATTATCAGAGCGGGGGGATGGGGGGTTGGAGGGGAGAGAGGGAGGTGGCTTTACTCCCTTGCTGGTTATTGAAGCACCTATGCGCCCCCCTTTGTTTGTCCCCTTTCTCCTCCTCCTGTCGCTCCTTTCTCCCTGAGCAGTGCCAGGATGTGGTGTGGCGGTTCCTACGATGAGCGGCCCCATGTCATTTATGCTTGTTTCCCTCTCTCTGCCATCCCCCCCCCATCCAGCATGCTATCGCTTTTTGTTTGAAGGAGTCGGGGAATAAGCCGCCAGTGGTAATGTATAACACCTCACTCTTTTCTCACCCTCATCATCCACATCTCCCGTAGCAACGCACGCACCTTGAGTGACAGACTGACTAATTGCCACACCCGTCCCACGCTGTTGACCAATGACTGACTGAAAGGGGCGGGTCTGATGGGGGGGGGTGGCAGAGTAGTCACGTTGCTGCCTGGCCTGCCAATCGCTGCCTTTCCATTTGGTTAATGGATATATACTTTAAACACACATTGTATGGCAACTGTGTACTTTGTTGAAATGTTAAGGCCAGTTTAGAAATATAAACGTATTGAACTCACTGTAGAGTACTTGTTGACAGTTGCAAGTTTATTGTAAATGTATTGCACTTTATATTTTTATACAGTTCTGTGAAAAACATCTTCCCAGCCTTTGTCGCATGACCAATTAATGTTTACATGATGACTATCTAAATGTTTCAGCCCATAGAAAATGTGTATTGTATTTGGATACACAATTTGTTGAAAATAAAAACAAGTGAAATACAATATTTCCTATATTTCTAAGCAGATTGTCTACGCTATATTCTGATATAATATCCTGGGCCCACCCTGACTGATTTTTGGTCTTAAATCCTGGAATGGCCTCTACTGACTGACTGACTGCCTGCACTCTAATCACTATTCCAACCCCGAGGTTGGATGGATCAATTAAAACTCATTAGCTATTAACAGCATTTATCCTTACTCAATTCATGTTTTACTGCTTTTCGTTATAGTGTGTGTTACTAAGCCATGTTATAGGAGGCCTATTACTTTAAGATGTTACTCTTTGATGTTAAACATTTCACCTTTGCCCTCCTCTAATAAGGCTGGGTAACATCATTCTCCATAAGTTGATGCACATGCAGCGTTTGTTTTGTGTTGGATTCTTTTGGGTGTATTTTATCTCTTATTACAAGAGTGATACAGTAAACAAGTTTTTCATTTTGATAAAATTCACTTTTTTCTTATCTGATTATGTATTTCTTACATGATCAACGCTCACAGTGACGTCAGTGCCTGTGTCTGCTGCATGGACACCGGAGGACAAACGTCCTCATCTTCACTTATAATCACTGACATTTTTCTACCCATAGTTTTCATTTTGTGTATTTTTTTCATTTTTTTGCAATGTTATTTTTTGCACTGCACCTTCTAGTTGGTGTGTGTGCGTGTGTGAGTGTGTGTGTGTGCAAATGTTTCTTAATTGAGGCATCACTGGTCTTGCGCTTTGTTCTGTGGGTTTACTTCTCTGCAATTTTCCTTTTTTGGAGTTTGGCTGGCTGTTTAGTTTAAGTTAATAGTTTTATTTATTGTCTGTAGTGTAAAAAGGATATTTCCAAGCTATTTGAACACTAACTCTCTTAAACACAATGTAAACCTTTATTTTCAAATCTGTAATTTTGTCTGTATCTGCCTTACAATCCTTCCTCTCTTCCCTCCACTTACCCATTTGCTTTTCTGTTTCCTACTTGTCTTTACACAACTCCTGTTTTTTCCCCTCTTCTCCCTCCTCATCCTTCTCCTCCTCATTCCCTCTCTTTTCTTCCCTAGATTCGCTATAGGAAGGACAAAGTGCAGTCTAAGATGACTCCTACTTTCCCACTGGTCTCTGCGGTCAAAGATCTGTCTAATGGCTGCGCTATAGCTGCTGTGTTGCACTACTACTGCTCCAACTTGCTGCCTCTAGAGGGTACACACATGTACTCAGATGCAACCACACATGCATACACGTACACATTGGATGATTAAATATTTATTTTTAGCTAATGTATGCTTCCAGACACTCAACAGCTGAAATCACGGACCCCTTGTTTAACATAGCATGTGGTTATGTTCAATGAGAGAGCATTTCTTATTACTACATCTGGACAACAACGTTGACTCTTACTAGTAGTATACATGATATTTTGGAATATACCTTTCATGTTTAATTTTTATGTTTTCTTGCTGCAATTCAGGGAACTTTGTCAAAGCATTCTTACATTGAAATAGCATCTGTTTGTAAATTATATACAGCAAATCAAAAAGTATTTGATAGCTATTTCTGATGGACACGTACATACTAAATGTTTATGTATTATTTTCTGCTCCTTCCAGATGTGTGTCTGAAGGACACCATGTCAGTCACAGACAGTCTCTACAACCTGCAGCTGATCAAAGATTTTTGTGGAAGCAGTTTACAGAGTTGCTGCCCCCTAGCTGTGGAGGACCTGCTCTACGCTCCACCGGTCCTGCATGTAAGCATTATGTTACCTTTTACATTTATGCTACTAATGAATACACTGTAGATTCATTGGTGCAGTTCAAGTGATGTGTAAGAGAGAGTGGATTGAGAAATGAAGGCATGCATGTACACTACTGGTCAAAAGTCAGGGGCTTCTTTCAAATTTCCATTCCACTCCATTATAGACAGAATACCAGCTGATCTGAGTGGGTGGCTGAACTTTAATGCAACATCTACATTGCCCATTATCAGCAACCATTCATTTAATGTTCCAAAGGCACATTCTGTTTATAATCTGATATCATTTTAAAAAACTAATGGAGAACCCGTCTGCAATTATGTAAGCACATAATGTAATCTCAAAACTGCGGCCCTGGTTAAAAAAAAATGCAACTGAGCTGGTATTCTGTCTACAATGGAGTGCAATGGAAATTTCTAAGTGACACCAAACTTTTGACCGGTAGTGTAAGCGTTAAAAAAAAGGCAACTTCACAGAAAAAAATTCTCTATGGGGAAAAATGATCATGCAGTGCAAGCAGGATTTCAGCCTGGGTGTAGTTACTCTTTGGGATGACGTCATCCTGCCATGTTTTTATCTCTACTGACTTGACATTAACCCTTTGAAATCTGCAATAGAAATGGTCCGCCAGGATAATCAGTTATGTAAGTCAATAAACTATAATAATAACTAAACGTATTGACATTGTGTCATAAATAATAAAAAATAAATAGAAAATGTGTTTTCATTAAATTTTAATAAATAAACACACAAAACATATTGATCCAAAATATTTCCACTCCATAAGTTATTTGAACTATGTAAATGGTTTAGTTTTTGGGAGTGTAAAAGTGTTCTGATTGTCTTATCTGCAATAGATTAACGGTAAGGTTGCATTTTGCGCTGGACATCGCATTACGTGACGACATTATCACAAGCATACAATATAACTCGAAAGACTCACACCTTAGCTTTCTTCTGCAACACGAATGAATGCTCTAGCTTTTATGGTTTTTATTTTAGATCATTTTAAACAGTATCATGTAAACAATGACTTTCCGTGGCTGCTGGCGGGAGGTCTGTTCCTTCAGTGTTAAGTCACAACGATTCTTTGCTTATTCTGCCTTCTCTCCAAACGTTTGTCACCTCCACATAGAGCAGGGTGAGAAAATCAAATATCACAATATCTTTGACCAAATCCATTAATATAATAAAATATTAACACAATGAGATTTTGCATAAATATTCATCAATAATGTGGATATATTGACTAAGTTCGTAAAGGGAAATAATAGAACTGCTAGAACAGACTGGTAAGTTCAGAAAATGACATCCCTTTACCGTAATGCAGCCTTTAAACCAGGATAAGACACTGTCACTGTCATATTACGATGTCCAAAATTTAAGACGATTTCTAACCTATATCGTTATTGATATAATATTGATATATTGCCCAGCCCTATCTATACCTCCACATTAACCTAATATGCTCTTTTCCTCAGTTGAACATCATGAGCTTCATAGCTGAGCTGCTGGAGTGGTTTGAGGTTAAGAAGCCTGATTTTGTCCAGCCCATACAACCAGTTGACCTCTCAGGTCTGTAACTTCCAGTACGTTGTTGACAACATTTCTCTAGCATTATTGTATTGGCCAATGGCAATCGGCCTGTGAAACTGCAATGTGTCTCTGTCTTTCAGATGTATCAGGGTTACTCGACTGTACAAGTTCTGTCAGTGGGAACAGCAACAGGTACAAGCATCCTACTAATACCACCCACACAAAGATGTTCAGGGTAGAAAAATCATGCATGACTACTCAGTCTGATGTTAAATCTGTCCATAACCAATCTGAATCTATACTACGACAGCATTTATTGGGCCAAAACTAGACTAAAACCTTAATAACCTAGGCTTAGAATCAACATAACTGTAACATATTACGAACAATTAGTATACTAAATAAACAGACAAAGCAAATTGGCTTTTAAAAAAAGAGAGTTGAATGAACATCATTTTACTGTATTTTTCTGTTTCAGTGGTTCTCCATCCTTCATCTTCAAACAACCCTTTGTGCCCATCTGCTCCCCAGTGTCACCTGGTAAAAAATAGAAAGAAAGAAGAAACGCACACAATGTTTTTATTTAACCTTTCTTTTTGACTTTAGTTTTTTTCCTCTCTCTTTGCAGAAAACAAAAGTTGGACAAAGAAACAAATCAGGTAGTCATACTTCAAAGCGTCATGTGATCTCTATAGTAAATGTTAGGGCTGGGTTTGAAAAAATAGATTTCCTGATTTAAATCAATTTTTCGAATTTTCCAAAATCGGTTTATAAAATCCAGAATCTATCTCTGTATCATATGAAACTAGAAGACGTAAGGAATCCTATGCTATGCTAGTTTGTCAAGAAGGGGGTTATAGAATGCCCCAAAGATAAGCTACATTTGGTATTTTGGCAAACTGGCATGGCCATTTTGAGTCCCTTGATCTTTCACCTCAAAATATCTGAATAGAAAATGTTTCTCAATACTCACTGACTGTAGAGTCTGTAGAGCTGCACTTTATTGTGATGACTGCTGTAGTGTAATGTAGCTGCTTTGGGATCAGTTCTTAATGTAAACACTAATACTTTTAATACAGCAGCAGGTTAGAGGGAACCTTGTCCAATTGTAGAATCTCTTCCATATCTAAGCAAAATTTGTTTTGTACACGAACTATCCCAAATCGACACTAAATCACTAATCAAATCGGAATGTAATCATATTGGGACTATGTGAATCGAATCGATTCCAGGAAATCAGTGGCAATACCCAGCCCAAGTAAATGTTGTGTTGCATTCATATTTTATCTTAATTTAAAAAAAATCTTCTTACTTTGGCTTCTGTGGTCTCTACTTTACCGTTTTTGTTGGCCCAACCCATCCATTTGTTCATTTGTCCATCATTCCATCGTCATCCACCTCTCTGCAGTCGTCCTCTGTCAGCAGTGACTTTCAACATCCCATTTGGGCTGGACAGTGATGTTGACATTGTCATGGGAAACCCGATAGATTCTGTCTTTCGCTCTGTCAGCACTGACAGCCTCACCAACGGCCTCCCTGCAATGACTTCATCGGTGACATCAGCAGGGATGACTTGTGTCCCGTACAGCCCTCCGGAGGAACTTAGCCATCTGGTCAGCGCTTCTGTTCCGTCGCAACGCTCTTCCTGGGGCCCTTATGCACACACAACACCACTGGGAGAACTGCCTACCATCGAGGAGGCGCTACAGGTGGTTCATACCCCTGGCAGCAAAGATCGGAGGAAGGAAAGGATAGCGGAAAAAGGTGGAAGAGGCGTGTTGGGAGGAAGGCTGGAGCCCAGGTTACGTCCAGAAGGAGCCCCGGCTGGTTTCTTTCTACACTCCCCTGAGAAGGATAATTTGCAGCTCAGTAGCTCTGCTCCCTGTCGCTCTGGAGTCCTCCACCGGCCTGTTGGTGGAGAAGTGGGTGACACCGAAAGGCAGGGAACAGGCCGCACCTCCGAGATGTCACGTGATGATGACTCTGTTCTACGAGATGGCAGTGTTGACTCCTCTGAAGCATCGGATGAAACCCCTAGAAAGGCCCCTGGTAATATTCGACCCGCTAACAACAGCACCAGAAACGGTCCACACATGACAAGCTTTGCTGAGCGACGAGACAACAGAAGAAGACATCCCGCTGCTCCCGGGGAGGAGTCATCCTCTGCTCCAACTCCAACCACCCCAGGAACTCCACATACACCCTCCACCCCAGCAGGGGCACCGGGCCACCAGGAAAGTCCAGGTCCCAGATGCCCTGAACCAGGCTCTGAGGCCTGGGAGTTGGGGGCTCGTCTGGAGGAAAAGCGCAAAAGTATTGAAGCCCAAAAGAAACGCATTGAGGCAATCTTTACCAGGCACAGACAGAGGCTTGGAAAAACTGCTTTCCTTCAACTGAAAAGACAGCAAGGAGAGGGAGGAGGGGAGGGAGCAGAGGAGGATAATCTCACCCTGGACGAGCGTCTTACTTGCATGGAGGAGCAACTGAAACAGGAGGAGGAGAGGGAAGAGAAGGAAAAGAAAGAGAAAGCAAATGATGGCGAGAAGGAGAAAGAGAAGCCATCTGTTTCCAATCCTCCTCGGTTAGAGAAGCAGGTCACATTCTCTATTGAAAGTAAAAAAGGAGCAGAGAAAGAGAAAGGAGGTGAAGCTGTCATACTGGAGTGCAATGAAGTGGTGAAGAAACTGAGTGAAGCTCTGCAGTCATTACAAAAGGACATGCAGAAACTTACAGAACAGCAACAGCAGCTCATGAGCAACCAAAGACCTAAAAATACACCCCAAAAGAAATCAACACCTAGAAGTACTGCCAAAACGCCTCCTCACACCCCAACAAAGACACCACCAAGAACTCCGACAAATACTTCTACTAAAAGTACCAGTAAAGCTTGGGCGATTCCAGGTCCCAGTACTGCCTCCTCTCCATCAAGGCGTTCTCACCTTCCTTCCTCTTCCACCTCCCCAAAGACTATTGTCTCCTCCTCCTGCCCAGCTTCTCGCACTAAGATCCACTCCTCCACTCCCCGCAGCCCCAAGCACCACCCACGTGCCCAACACCAGCCTCACCCACGGCCTTCCGAACTCAAGTTTCCCCAGTTCAGCCGTGCCTTGGCACCAACCCATAACGTTGACACCCTCCCCCACTTGCGACGTGTGTCCCCCAGCAAGTGTCAGGTTCAGACCTCCTCTTCCTTCCGTATTGGTGGGCAGCGGACTCCTCCAGAGTCTCTTCAGCCTACCCAGCAGCCACAGCCTGACGAGAACACCTCAGACACAGCCTCTAGCGAGACGCCAACTCAATTCAGCCTGGAGTTGGAGCAGGAGGACATGGAGGCTGTAGGAGGGCTGCCGGTTTTAACGCAGCCCAGACACGATCGTCCAAGGGCTGCTGGTGGAAGCAGTTCTGGCGCTCCTTCCGAGTGTTCATTTGAGAGCGAGACTTTGTCCCTTTCTGCTGCGTTCAGCGCAATAGGTGAAGGCAGAAGAGATGGAGGTGCAGACAAGCACTGCAGTATGATTGAGGTCTCACTGTCATCACTTGGAGGGCCAGAGGGGGGCAGCGATGAACCATCTGACGAAGGGCAGGACTTTTCCTCTGATTCTATGAGCGACCATGCAGAATCGGCAGTGGAACATGATAGAGTTATTGCTGCACAAAGTCTAGACCCCATAGAACCGCTAGGTCTGGCCACAGGAGCCAACAATTTGCCAGAACAACAAACTGAACCTGAACGAGAACAGACAAAAGAGACTTTGGATCCAAGTGGACAACAGAAAGAGTCCGGGGCAAGAGGAGGAATTGGATTATTCTTTCAGGTGAGTGATTGCAAAACAAAATGAAAGGGAATGATTATATTAATTCTGTCATGAAAGTTGGGTATATGATTTTGTGCTTGTGTGGTTGTAGGGGAACGCACATAGTGAAGAGGAGATGGCCCAGCGTCGAGCTTTGCTGTTTGAAAAACAGCAGAAGAGAACTGAGGAGCTGAAGAAGAGGAGACAGTGGAATGAGCAAGAAAGGGAAAACAGGTAACACACAAATACATTTATGAATGCTTACGAAGTTCTTTTCATCGCTTTATATGTTTGTCAACTAATTAGTCCTGAGCTGAGATGCAACCATTTAAAAGTAACCTATTTCCTCTTGGTTTCAGACCAGACAAAAGAGTGGCATCTCCCTCCAATACATCTCCTGCAGGCACAACCTCACCTTCCCCCACACCTCCTGCTACACCAGGCCGGCGGGGAAATTTCACGCAAGAGGAGTACGCACGGAGGAATCAACTCAGGATCATGGAGGACTTGGGCAAAGTGCTTCAGCAGAAATCAACCAATCAAGGACGATCTTCCGCTAAGAAAACCCGCTCCCGTCCTCGCAGCATGACCAGGGAGGAAACAAAGCTGTCTCTGAGCCCAGCCAAGGGAACAAATGGTAAGATCAAAAGTGGAAAAAGGTTATCAACACATTAAGATTGTGTGCAGATGATTTCAATGACTAAACTGATTATGTTTCTCCAGACTCTAGGTTGACCAAGGTCTACTCTAACTCCTCCCTCAACCTGGCAGCCAAAGACGAGCCAGGAAACAGATGTGATGACCCCACTAAGAAACCCCACAGGTACTCCGCTGCATAGGTCATTTGTATGTATCTTTACTATCATTGATACAGTTTTTAGCCACAATAATAACATGGCTTGAGAGATGGCAGTGCTGGTCAGTCAGATTTGTTTGTTTTGTCTTTTGGATTAGAAATTCAAGGCCCTCCAAGTATGTATCCAAATGATTTATAGCATCACCATTTATTAAAGAAAAATGACGTTTGCTATAAGCAGGAACAAAGTGCAGGATTTTCCTTTTTTCCAAAACCAAAATGTCAACATTTCCACTTCCACATATGTTAATGTTATCAAATTACAATAACATCCTAAATGTTAGTATGATGCTTATTATAGATTTTACCAATGCTACATGCTAAATGTACATTAGAATGCTAGATGTTACAGGTTAACCTTTAGTTATATTGCTATTTTTATTAAAGATGCAAGGTCATGGCCTGTTGGATCATTGTTTGACATTTCTCCGACAGCCGCTCTGACTCACCTTCAGGATGTATGACACCAAGTAAACTGGCAAATCAGAACGGAGAGAAAGACTGGGAGACTGGTTCCAATGGGACCTCGCCTGCCCCTGAATACACAGGTACAGTACTGCACAGGACAGTATCTCTCAATTCTTGAGGACTTGCACATCCAAAATGCTTACAATTGTACACACTGGTAAGCATTACTAAGTGTACCTGTGTTTGAATTTGCAGGTCCAAAGCTCTTCAAAGAACCAAGCTTCAAGTCCAACAAATTCATCATCCACAACGCTCTCTCTCGCTGCTGTCTCGCTGGAAAGGTCAACGAGAGTCAAAAAAACAAGATAGTTGAGGTAGATGATTAATGTATACTTTACCATGAGCCACTTTGACATGACATTAATCACCATCTAGCTGTGAATTCTGTTGTTACCAAACTAGGGTACTTACATGCAGTGTTGGAAGTAGTACTCAGATATTTTTACTTAAAAGTACCAATAACACAATGAAAAAATACTCCATTACAAGTCATGCATGTAAAATCCTACTTAAAGAGTAACTCTCGCCAAAATGCAACCTAGGGTCTTTTTGTGAATGTACCTGAGTCAAACTTTAGTTTAAAAGCATAATTAGGACGGAAGCACCACTTTTAAGATTTACCGAATTATCGTTTTTCGGTCAAATGGCCTTTTGAACGGAAATGCTAGGGGCATTTCTATGATAGCATCAAAATCACTATTTTTAAAACACTAAGAAGGCTCGACACAACAGGAAACTTTGCTCAAAGTGTCACCAGGGGCTCTACACATGAACACGAGCATTGAGAACATTGTTTTTGTACACAGAGTTTACCAAAAAGAAAGGTTTTAACAACTCACTGTAGCTGTTGTTTTTCCGGTCGCCGTCCACCTAGCAAGTCAAAAATAGTCAAGGGAGGAGAGTAAAGATGGAAAGCTCCTAAAGCTTAGTTCCATATAAATGGGAGTATTAGTTGTTTTGTTGTTAATGAAAAACAATGTTGACCTTGTAGTGGGAAAATAGAGCCTTATATAAGAATAACATTTCCTCCCATGGAGTCTGTTCAGAGATGGATTCTTTTTGACTGGCAAAGATGGAGGCGAGCAGAAACAACAACAGGTGGGCCTGTTGACAGTGTTGTTGTCAGAATTCATCATGGGTGAGACAGAAACTACGCACTATAGCTTTAATGGTAGAGGATAGAAGAATAAACAAAGTTCTGATACACTTACATTCTTTTATGGTTTTTGGACTTTTTACCACTTTACGCCTCAACTACAATAAATAAATATAGAGGGAAAAATGTCACTTTTGTGAAACTGAAACATGACAAAGGGCCCCAAATAGACACTGCTGTTTTGTGACGGGTCATGTTTGAAGATCATTGAAGCCGATGAAAGCTAAAAATACACAGCCAATGTGACTTTTTGCGCTCTTCTTTCTCTTACTTCCAACCTCAGGAGATGGAGAAGAGTCCTGCCAACCACTTCCTCATCCTCTTCCGCGATTCCAACTGCCAGTTCAGGGGCGTTTACACCATGAACACCGACTCCCAGGAGCTTGTACGACTGGCTGGTGTGGGCCCGCGTACAATTGGCTCCACCCAGGTGGAGTCCATCTACAAATACAGTTCAGATAGGAAGCAGTTTAGTGCCATCCCCTCTAAAACTATGGGCATGACTGTGGATGCCTTCACCATCCCCAGCCATCTTTGGCACGGAGGAGGTGCAGCAGCAGCAGGAGGAGGAGGAGGAAGCAGGAGAGCAAGCGTTACTAAGAAGGCGGCCATTTCCAAGTGAGCAACATAATAAATAAATATGAAAAACAGTTATTTATATGCACACAGATTAGCCTTTAGCCATGTGTGTGCATATATATAGCTTACCTCTCTTGCCCTTGAATTTATTAAAATACAAAATGTAAAAAAAGAAATTTGCACTCCCCCTAATGTGCATGAAAATGTTAACAGCACAATTTTCTTTTCCTAAACAGTAAACAGAGATACTCATTTCCAGAGTGTACAGAGGAATGTTTTGTAAAATGTTAAGTTGCCAAAGGAAGAGGTACTTTTAAAAAGTCTCATTACTTAGACTTTCAAAGTATAAACTCAAAAAAGAACTTTTATTCTATCGGAGGAATAATTAAGTTGTTTATTGAAAAACACTGACTTCACACGATAACTGTCTGTTCCCTCTCTGGTTCTCCTTGATTGAAGTCCTCAAGTTGATCACCAGTTTTATACATTGAGCCAAACCACAGAGAAAATGCCTTCTTGTGTTAGAGTGACTGGCAGGACTTTTATTGTGTACGACTTTTATGTCCAACAATTGCCAATAGGTGGCTCAAAGCACATTTGTTTTGCAAAATGAAAGACAGCCATAACTGTATTATGCATAGAGCAGAAGAAGTCAACTGAAAGAACGATCTGTAAATGGGACCGTGGTTTTCAGAGATGATTACCACAGAATAAATGGTTAATTACTATATGTGGTATAAGCTTATTTCAAAATAATATCACATTGAAAATGTGTGGTTAGATGAAAGTAAGTTGATAATGGGGATACTGTACGTATGAGCATTAGATGCCAATTAAACAACAGTGAACTATTAGCATATTGAGGATGATATGTGTCATGCTAAGCTTACATTTAGAAGTACCGGCATTGTTTTGCTCTCGGTTAGGGGTGGGTTCCGATAGCCGGTACCATTTTTTGATCCAGTTCCAAGTTGGAGAAATACCTAAATTTTTAAATCTCTGCAACCAACGAATCCATTATTGAATCTTTCATCCACAATCTCTCTTAGATCACCCTTTTAAAAAAAATTTTTTTACCTCTTTCTGACACCACAGCATATCTGCAAATCTCTGTGGTTTAGGTATGATACTGTACAGATGTATTTTTTAACTAAGAGACATCATAATTTCCCACCAAACAAACTACGTATCAAGATTCAATAAGTGTGTTCGGAACTGGATTTAGAGTCACTAAAATGCTATTGAAACCCATCCCTACACTTGGTAGAGTAAACACAGTTAAATTGGTGTAACTCAGACCAGCATTCATGAGTGAAATAACAAACTGGAATAAACTCCACTGAACAAGCCGTTTCTCTGTGATATTTCTCTCTCTCTCTCGCTCTTGCTCTCGCTCTCGCTCTCGCTCTCGCTCTCGCTCGCTCTCTCTCTCTCTCTCTCACCGGGTCAAGGCAGATGGCCGCACACCAAGAGCCAGGGTCTGCCTGACACTATGACATTTTTAACAATGACTTTTCATGACAATACAATACTCTGACTTTTTTTGACTTTTATGACATACTGTACAAGCTTTTTTATGAAATACTGTATTATGACTTTATGACATTTCTATGACTTACTATATATACATATATACATACTATACATATTTTTTTCTTTTTATGACATACTATATTATGACTTGTTTAACTTTTTAATGACACACTATACAAATACCTTTGATGACCTTTTATGACATACTATAATATACTTCTTAAAATTTTTTTACAACATATTTACTATGTCAAATTATGGCTTACTTTACTATGACTTTTTTAGATTTTTGATATGACATACTTTTACTTTTCTCAACTTTTCATTACATTCTATACTATGAATTTTTATGACGTACTATACTTTTTTTGTATTTTAACACTTTTCTGACACTGTACTATTACTGTTTATGACTTTTTATGACATACAATAACTTTTTATGAAACAATGTACTTTGTATTTTTAACATTTGTCTGACACTACTATGACTTTTTTGGACATTTTTACAAAATCATATATTATAATATGACCTTTTATGGCATACTATATTGGCTTTTGATGAACTATACATTAACTATGTGATGAACTATATTATGACCTTTTTGGCATATATATTTACGACATGCTTTACTATGCTTGTTGTGATTTTTATTACCTACGATACATTGAAATATTTATGAATTATTATCACATACTATACTATGACATTTTATGGCATATTATGTGATTACTTTTTTTATGACATACTATGACTTTTTATAACAAACTATATTATAACTTTTTTTATAACATGACAAAAAGCAGATGATATGTAGGTTATTCATTTTGAAATTATTTTTAGTTCACAAGAATTGCATCATTAACGTGTTTCCAACAAAATAGCCTACTATGAACAATAATAAAACCCTTTCAGCTGTGTCAAAAATGCTGAATAGAGAATAGTTCATAATAATTTATTGTACTTTTGGTAGCCTGCTATTCTAAACTTGGTATATGCCACTTTGAAGAAACATCAGCATGCCTTCTGTCATATCATCAGTTCCCTCTTCCAAAGGGGATTCTAGTAGGTATATCTTCCAGGAACATGGCCTCAGCTCTGTCATGGGTGATCCAACTGATTAAATAATCAGACCTGCAGCAGTCTGGCAGAGAGTGTCAAGTAAGAAAATCCAGTTATAAATACCCCCAATGGTTCAAATGTAGTGGAAAATGTTTCTCATGTCATGTTTTGACATGTCAAAAAGTTGTAAAATGTAATAAGAAGGCATACAAATGTAAACAAAAAAGGATACCACATCAGAATCTGAAAAAACTTTATTGCCTAGTATGTTTTTTACACATAAGGAATTTGTTTTGGTGATGTAGGTGCATGTCACACATTCTCTAAATATAAAATCAATTATCAGAATATAAACAATATAAGTATAAATATATATATACACAGTATATATTAAAAATTAAAAAATAAAACAGTACAGATCAGTACAGCACAGTACCGGTAAGTACGGTGACATGTAGAGCCAAGGGTGGGGTGTAGAGAGTGTCAGGGTGGGTTCCGGGCTTTGTTGATAAGGTTAGTGGAGGATGGGAAAAAACTGTTCCAGTGGCATGAGGCTTTGGTCCTAATGGACCTCAGGCTCCTGCCAGTGGGGGAGGGACTTAAAGAGTTTGTGGCCAGGGTGGGAGGGATCAGCCACAATCTGTCCAGCATGCTTCAGAGTCCTGGTCGCGTACAGTTCCTGGAGCAGCGGCATATTGCAGCCAATCACCTTCTTTGCAGACCAAGTGACACGCTGCAGTCTGCCATTGTCCTTGGCAGTGATTGCAGCATACCAGATGGTGATGGAGGATGTGAGGATGGACTCGATGATGGCTGTGTAGAACTGCACCAGCATTTTTTTTCAAGATCAAATTGTTTTTTGTTAGTTTTTTTTAAAATTATTTTTATATATTTAAGAAACACAAACAGTGACAAACAATACACAGACGGATAACGTGTCCCAGGGCCAAAAAAAGTAAAAGACGGGAGGGAGCGAGAAAAAACAACATGGGCAGAAACAGACAAACACACACACAGACAGACAGACACAACAAACACGACACGACACGACACCATCATTGTCTTTGGCAGGTTGAATTTCTTCAGCTGCTGCAGGAAGTACATCCTCTGTTCTTGATGAGGGAGTTGATGTTCAGCTCCCACTTAATATCCTGGGAGATGATAGTACCCACGCAGCAGAAAGTGTCAATGGTGTAGTCAAAGTCACAGTGTTAATTGTGGAGTCTCAGAGGGTGATGGGGGCAGGTGGGGCTGAGTTTTTCCTGAAGTCCACAACCATCTCCACTGTCTTTAGAGTGTTGAGTTCTAGGTTGTTTTGATTGCACCAGGTCACCAGGTGGTCAACTTCCCACCTGTAGGCGGACTCGTCACCATCAGAGATAAGTCTGACGAGGGAAGTGTTGTCCACGCACTTCAAAAGTTTGACGGACTGGTGACTGAAGGTGTAGCTGTTAGTGAACAGGGAGAAGAGCAGAGGAGAAAGAACGCAGCCCTGGGGGGATCCGGTGCTGAGGGTCTGTGAGTCAGAGACACATGCTGCTTCCTGTCAGGCAGGAAGTCAGAGATCCACCTGCAGGTGGAGTCAAGCACACCTATCTGGGAGAGCTTCTCCTGAAGCAGAGCCAGTATGATGGTATTAAAGGCACAGCTGAAATCCAAAAACCGGATCTTGACAAAGGTTCCTGCAGAGTCCAGGTGCTGGAGGATGTTGTGGAGGGCCACGTGGGTGGGACCTTTAAGTTGAGCAGTGGGTGAGGGGCCCAGGTGCCTGCTGAGGTGGGGGAGGTGGAGGTGATGCACTATAGCTAGAGCTGTTGGGAGCATGGGATATGTAGTCTGGTGTTTATTGAAAACAGTATTGTAATAAAATGTCAAAGTCATAGCGTATTAGATCATAAAAGTGATAGTTTAGTACTTTGTATTAGTACAGTGGATAAGCTATACTATTGTGAAAATTGTGTATTTTATGAGGAAAGCATGGCATCCATTACAGTTATTGCATTCCATAAGGGTTTTTTTCAGATGTGGAGGAAGGTCAGATTTGACTGAGGAGGGTTAGAGGTCATATCCAAGATGGTCGCCTTTCCCCCAGGTCTAATGTTTGAAAGTAATTAATTTTACTATACAAATTACTTTGTTTCCAATTTTTTTGACTTTGACTTTTTATGTCTACTTTCAACATACTATACCATGACTTTTTTCAACATACTATACTAAGACCTTTTTCAACATACTATACTATAACTTTTTATGAATTTTTTCAACATAATATACCAAGACGTTTTAGCGACATACTATACTATGATTTTTTTGTGACTTTTTTTGACATGCTATACTTTGCCTTTTGTTTCAACAAAGTATTCCAACTTTTTTTCGACAAACTATACTATGACTTTTATCAGCATACTATACTATGACTTTATTCGACAAACTATACTATGACTTTTATCAGCATACTATACTATGACTTTATTCGACAAACTATACTATGACTTTTATCAGCATACTATACTATGACTTTTTTCGACATACTATACTATGACTTTTTTTCGAACATACTATACTATAACTTCACTATGACATTTTTTGACATAATATACAGTACTATGACATACTTTATTCTATGACTTTATGTGACTCTTTACATATTATACTATGACTTTTTTCTGACAATTTTATGACTTTTTTCGGCATAAGCCTGTTAAACTATGACTTTTTTCGACATACTATATTATGACATTTTTCAGCATACTATACTTTTTATACTTTTTTCTACATGCTATGACATTTTCATGGCGTTTTTTGGCATAAGCCTACAAAACTATGACTTTTTCTGACATACTAGAATATGACTTTTTCAACATAATTTTCTATGACTTTTTTGACACACAATACTATGACTTTTTAATACTTTTTTCAACATAATATACTATGACTTTTTTTCGACATACTATACTATGACTTTACTATGACTTTTTTTTACACATGCAGTACTACTATAGCTTTTTATGACTGCTTTTTTGTGATTTTTTTCGACATAGCCTACAATACTATAACTTTTTATGACTTTTTTCAACATTCTATACCAAGACTTTTTGATACCCACTATACTATGACTTTTTTGTGACTTTTTTCAACATGCTATACTATGACTTTTGTTACTTTTTTTTACATCTATGTGACTAATTTTTACATACTATACTATGAGGTTTTTCTGCATACTAAACTATGACTTTTTTTGACATACCATATTATGACTTTTTTGTGACTTTCTTTACTTTTTTCGAACATACTATACTATTTATTATGAATATTTTTGACATAATATACTATGACTTTTTTCAACATACTATACTATGACTTAACTATGACTTTTTTTTACATACTTTTCTATGACTTTTCTATAATTTATTTGACATACTATACTATGACGTTTTTAACATACAATAATACACATACAGTACTACTATAGCTTAATGTGATTTTTTTCGACATAGCCTACAATACTATAACTTTTTATGACTTTTTTTTTCTACAATACTTTGACTTTTTTCCACATACTATGACATTTTTATGACGTTTTTTGGCATAAGCCTACAGAACTATGATTTGTTTTTACATACTAGAATATTACTTTTTCAACATAATTTTCTATGACTTTTCTGACTTTTTTGACATACCATACTATGACTTTTTTCAACATATTATACTGTAACTTTTTTGACTTTTTTTTCTTAACATACTATACTACGACTTAACTATGACTTTTTTGACATACTATACTATGACTTTTTTTGACATACTATTCTATGGCTATTCTATGACTTTTGTCGACATACTATATTATGAATTTTTATATGAATATTTTTGACATACTATGCATAATTTTTTTATGGCTTTTTTTTACATACTATACCATGACTTTTTTGACTGTTATTGACATACTATACTATGACTTTTATGTAGCTATTATTGACGTTTTTCTGCATACTATGCTTTGACTTTTTTTCCACACAATATATGACTTTTTAATAACTTTTTTTGACATGCTAAACTATGACTTTTTTTGACAAACCATACAATGACTTTGAGAAGGGTTAGAGGTCATATCCAAGATGGTCGCCTTTCCCCCAGGTCTAATGTTAAAAGCAATTAATTTTACTATGCAAATTACTTTTTTTCCAATTTTTTTGACTCTTTGACTTTTTACTATGACTCATGTCTATTTTCAATCTACTATACAAGGACTTTTTTCAACATAGTATACTAAGACCTTTTTCAACATACTATACCATAACATTTTATGAATTTTTTCAACATTCTATACCAAGACGTTTTAGCGACATACTATACTATGATTTTTTTGTGACTTTTTTCGACATACTATACTATGACTTTTATCAGCATACTATACTATGACTTTTTTCAACATACTATACTGTGACTTTTTTGCAAACATACTATACTATAATTTCACTATGACATTTTTTGACATAATATACAGTACTATGACTTTTTTCGACATACTATATTCTATGACTTTATGTGAGTCTTTTTTTTTTTTACATATACTATAACATTTTTCTGACAATTTTCTGACTTTTTTCGACATAAGCCTATTAAACTATGACTTTTTTTGACATACTATACTATGACTTTTTTCCACATACTATGACATTTTTATGATGTTTTTTGGCATAAGCCTACAGAACTATGATTTTTTTGACATACTAGAATATTACTTTTTCAACATAATATTCTATGACTTTTCTGACTTTTTTGACATACTATACTATGACTTTTTAATACTTTTTTTCAACATAATGTACTATGACTTTTTTTCGACATACTATACTATGACTTTACTATGACTTTTTTTACACATACAGTACTACTATAGCACATTATGTGATTTTTTTTGACATAGCCTACTATACTATAACTTTTTTCAACATTCTATACCAAGACTTTTTGATACCCACTATACTATGACTTTTTTGTGACTTTTTTCAACATGCTATACTATGACTTTTGTTACTTTTTTTGACATGCTATGACTATTTTCTACATACTATACTATGACTTTCTATGTGACTATTTTGACTTTTTTCGAACATACTATACTATTATTTTATTATGAGTATTTTTTACATAATATACTATTACTTTAACATATTATACTATGACTTAACTATGACTTTTTTCGACATACTATACTATAACTTTATTATGACTTTTTTCAACATTCTATACCAAAACCTTTTTGATACCTACTATACTATGACTTTTGTTACTTCTTTCGAGATGCTATGACTTTTTTCAACAAACTATACCAAGACTTTTTTGCAACATACTATAATATGACTTTTTATCATTTTTTTCGATATACTATACAACTTTTTTTGTGACTTTTTTCAACATGCTATACTATGACTTTTGTTTGGACAAAGTATTCCAACTTTTTTTCAACATACCATACTATGACTTTTTTCGATATATTATACTGTAACTTTTTTGACTTTTTTTCTTAACATACAATACTACGACATAACTATGACTTTTTTGACATACTATACTATGACTTTTTTTGACATACTATCTTGTATGACTTTTATGACTTTTTTCGACATACTATACAATGACTTTTTATGTGACTATTTTTGACTTACTATACTATGAGTTTTTTCTGCATGCAATACTTTGACTTTTTCCACACAATATATGATTTTTTAATGACTTTTTTGACATACTATACAATGACTTTAATGTGACATATTATACTTTGACTTTTCTCTGCATACCAAAACTATGACTTTTTTCAACATACTATTCTATGACTGATTCTATGATTTTTGTCAACATGTTAAACTATGACTTTTTTGACTAACTATATTCTATGACTATTCTACGACTTTTGTTGACATACTATACTATGACTTTTTTGACATACTATGACTATTCTAGGACTTTTGTCGACATACTAAACTATGACTTTTTTCAACACACTATTCTATGACTATTCTGTGACTTTTGTCGACATACTATACTATGACTTTTTGACATGCTATATTC
The DNA here is from genome assembly GCA_013375575.1 of Percina caprodes. Taxonomy (NCBI): domain Eukaryota; kingdom Metazoa; phylum Chordata; class Actinopteri; order Perciformes; family Percidae; genus Percina; species Percina caprodes. The sequence continues at coordinate 242,983 of JABXJD010000026.1, forward strand.
TATAACTATTCTAGGACTTTTGTTGACATACTATACTATGACTTTTTTGACATACTATATTATGACTTTTTATGTGAATATTTGCGACATACTATATATCACTTTTTTATGACTTTTTTTTTACATACTATACCATGACTTTTTTTACATACTATATTCTTTGACTTTTTAGTGACGTTTTTGCAACATACTATACAATGACTTTTTATGTAGCTATTTTTGACATACTATACTATGACTTTTTTCTGCATACTATACTTTGACTTTTTTCTACACAATATATGACTTTTTAATAACTTTTTTTGACATACTAAACTATGACTTTTTTCGACATACTATACAATGACTTTTATGTGACTATTATCGTCATATTGTACTATGACTTTTTTCTGCATACCATGCTTTGACCTTATTGACATACTATATATCACTTTTTTATGATTTTATTCAACATACTGAACTATGACTTTTTTCATCATTCTATACTATTACATACTATAGTATTACTATGCCATGACTTTTTAGTGACTTTTTTGCGACATACTATATTCTATGACTTTTTATGTAGCTATTTTTGATCATTCTATACTTTTTTTTTTCCACATAATATATATGACTTTTTTCAACATACTATACTATGACTTTTTATGTGACTATTTTTGACATAATATACTAATATGACTTTTTTTGTATAAAAATTGGAGACACAGAAGTATACTAGTGAATAAAGTAACCACAAAATATTCAAAACAAGTCCAACAAATATCAAAACAAAACTTTATTACAGAACCAGTCAGTACATCGAATAAATTACATACTAGCACATGAGAATTCCTGGTCAGACAATTTAAAGTCAGGACATTTTATACATTTGTGTTATTTGATTCTCTTATTGTAATACATCCATGGGTACAGATAATGACAACACGTTTCCTGGCATTGCATTTGATGTCATGTTACACACCATACACAGAACATATAGTAAGGAGCTGGTGGAGGACATCACTACATGGACTAAGATTAACAAGATCATCTGCATACATGATATGATTCACCGGCTGTTAATTGCTTAGACAATTCATCAATGAACAAATGAAAAAGAACTGGGGAAAAAATCCTCCCTTGTCCGGCACCATTAATAACCCCAAATGTATGGAGTTATATTCCTATCTTTATTTAAGAGCGCATTTTTTCCAATTTGTGAGCATTTCTCACTGATAGTATGTTCACATTTTGTAACAATTTCCCTCAAAACCTTGCTCTCACACTCAGATAGTCACTGCTCACGCTTGGATTTGCTTTTCTTGTGCTCAAACTTTCTGCTTGGACTCAGATATGTTGTTGCTTGGACAGATTTACTGCTCTCAGCTTTGACCCTTCTCCTCGCACTCACGCTAATTCTGCGCACTTCTACTCTTGGATCTTTCCTGTGCTGTTTTTGTCATACAATCCTATCAAAATTAACCAACCAATAGAATGGTAGTTATTGTGCAGACCAATGAAATGATCACTGCCCCGTTGAGGGTGTGTTTGCTTTACGCAAGAACGTCTATTGCAGGCGGTGGCTCTGTAAACAAGTTTATTTACCCCTGTGCTGTTCATTGCTTTATTATTAGTATCAACAATGTGCACAGAATGGTGCACAATGTTAAAGTAAGCTATGTTCAACTAATATATTATTAGATGTATTCATTTAAATGTGCTTCCAAATAAAGATAGGATTATAACTCCTTGGGGAGAGACCCTATTACCCCATTTTACTCACAGAGTCAAATAGATCTAGGAGGAATCTGTAGTCAGTAGAGTAGAATCTGCTGCATGGAAGTTGTGCTATAAAAACAAGGAACCAAAAGCCACAACGCAAATATTTGTGGTAAAAGCAGCTCTGCCTACAAAGGACTGGCGGCTGCTCTGGTTTATACACATGAAGCACAATGGGCCCAGCTGTGTGCCAACGTTGCGGTCGCTTATCTTTTTATGACTTTTTTATGATTTATTATTATAGACAATATTGAAGCTGAGGATTATGTATATTATATTAGGGGGGAATGGGATAAAGTTTGAAACACGCTTCAAATGCAAATACAGTCCTTAAATCTGCCGTAATATGTAAATATTTTTTTAGCCACTTGGGGTTGGTGCAACAAACTAACAATCAACATTTACCTTATAAACTGGTTTACACAAAGTGCCAAATTCCGTAGCCACTAATCAAGGACTGGAGAGGAAACTGACAGGAATCACTAACAAGTTCCATAAACATGACTCGACAAAGTTTGTTGTGAAGATGTTCTTAAGAACCAGATTGTCATCTGCACTATGATATAAGTGTGGTCTGCTGTCTAATAGCATTATTCTTGATACTACCTGATCGTGACAGAGTAAGGAATTTTCAAATTCTAAACATTGGGGCAAAAGCAATCATAATAAGAAAATCATTCTCTTGGTTAATAAGGTCCAACGACACCAATAATCAGTCCAAAAAGAATTTATGTTTTTTTTTATTGCACCTTCCTCAGAAACACAGTTTGTAGCTCAGAGACAGATAGATTTATTAACTGATGTAACTTGAGTTGCATTGGTTTATCAGGCGTGATTCTTTGGGATCTTTGGGGCAGTCCTTCCTACCTAGATTAAGTTAAGGGATTGTTATGGACTGATTTTCTAGTATAGATACACAGAAAAGTGTTTTGGGCAGAATTGAGTAAGGGCTTTATTTTGTACTGTGTGCAAAAACTAGCTTAAAGGTACCCTGTGGGATTTCCTTTGGAGACTAACATGTTTTGTTAACATTCAACATCTCTTACCTTGAAGCCTGAAAAACATGTCGGACGTATTTCCTACCTCACGTAACATTTGGAAAGTGTTTAGATATTCTTGCCATCTTATTTTTCTTAACATTTATACTTAATAGGGTTAGGTAATGGTCAACCCCAACTTAATTCATGAGACATTTTGGTCTAAGTTAGCAGGAATCAAAAGCTATTTTAGTAAATATTACGTTTAGGTTTAGAATTGTCTTGTGTGGATTAGACTGACTGATATTTAAAGATGCTAAAATATGTATTTTAGGTTATTTTGTTGAACATTTGACAGTGAAATTAAGGGAAGATCTAACAACAAGCCACTTTCTGGTACATAGCATACTCTTATTAACCCTTGTTATTAACCCTTGTGTCATAATCCAAGTTGTTATTCTTCTAAATATGTTCATTGGATTCTAGTAGACCAAAAAACATCTACTCAAATTGGTTAGTGTAATTTCCAATCATTTAAAAATACTGAGATGGCAAATTTGCAAAACATCAATACCATTACTTTTACAGGCACTTTTGAGCTCTAATTCTTGGAAAAAAGGTTTGATCCCAAGTTAAAACAAAAAAAATTCATAAATTACTATTATATAGAGCTATAACGTAGTAGCACTTAGGTTTAAGGCCACACCAAAGATCCCAATGCATGCGCACACTAAATTTATAATGATTCACCAATATGTTGCCACAAATATCATGAAATTAACTCACATGAATCTAAACAGAGAGTATAATTTGTAGTATGTTATGGCTGGAATATAGTGGCACAAAAAGAAAAATCGCTAATTACAGCATCATACTAACACACTAGGATTGTTTAGTTTCCTCCAAGTTATTTTGTTGGATTAAACGGCATCTATCCCTGCCTTCTGCTTTAGCTGGGTCAATCAACACAATAACCTGAAATTCTAATTTTCTAACTAATACATACATCTACTTATTTCAATGATGCAGCTGTATGATAAGCTCAGAACGACAAAGTGGACAGGCATGTGTTTGCTGAGACAGAAAGCTGCAGGTGCAAAGCTGTGATCGAACATATAGCTAAACACTAAGTGCCATAATAAGAAGTGTAATACACAGGGATAGAGAGATTAAGGAGGAAGATAACAGCTTGTCTGTCTATCACACACCTTCACTCATTTTTCTGCAACACCTCCACTGCTTCTTTTCTATTTAACTTCCATGTTAATATAGCTGGAATAGCTACTCAAATCAAATGTGACTGTTGCTAATGAGCGTTGTCTGGCTCGGTCACAGGGTTACTGTCAGCTTGTGTATCCAGAGAGCTGTGGGCTGTGCTGTTCCACAGGGCGGCATCAGACTGGGGCTCCTGGGACGGGTTCACAGCGGCAGGGGTGGAAGAGTTGGTTGTCGGGTCCAGAAGGATCTGGGTGGAGGTGGGGAGATGGCTGAATGTGGCGTCAGAGGGCAGGTTGGAAGGACTAGGTGGAGCATTAGATGGGGGGAGAGATGGTGTGTCAGAGGGCATTTGTGAAGAAGAGTTGGATTTGGCATTTGAGGATAGGTTGGAGGGAGGGAGTGAAGGAGAATCAGAGAGCGTGTGTGGGAGAGGGTCAGACGGAGAGTCTGGGGGGGTGTTGGTCTGAGTCGGCCGGGGTGTGTGCGCAGGGGTCGGCTCCTGTGGATCTGTGCAAACTACCTCCCCCTCGACCACATACCACACCTCATTGTGCCTGTTCAACAGCTTCAAGGGACTGCACACACACACGCACACACACACACACACACAGGTTACTTTAATCATAGAAGTTTGTAATTTCAAAATACACATAGCGACAGTTATGCTGATTGGTTGACAGCAATTCTAGGAATATAAATAAATTCACAGTATTACAAGTTAACTCAGTTGTGACTATTTATGTTTGTCAAAGTGGTGTTGCAGCTGTTACATTTTACAGGAATGCTCAGAGTACGTCTGCGCACTTGTCATTTAAACATGGTTGAAACTCTGCGATGAGTTCAAGAGTTATGGCCCTTTACGTCAATTAGGCCACACCTAACCTAAAATCATTTTGAAGTCAATTATATGAAAATGATACAGAATGTCAAAAAATAAAAATTGGTCGGGGATTTCCGAATATATGCTCAAACCTTGGAGGACAATATTAAAGAACTATAACGTGAAATAGTCATAAGTGATTCCCGTGAAACAAGAAGAATGTTACAAATGGTAGCGAAGTGGTGGACGTGTGTGATACCTGTCATAGCCGACTCCGTAGTGGTAACTGTGGTTGTAGGAAGCTCGAACTCTCTCCAGTTCTTTAGTCAGCAGGTGAGCGTGAAGCCTGGAAGTGACTGACAGCATCCAGCCTCCATAACTCCTCACATAGACATCCATCTCCGGCATCTCGGTGAAATACAGCTGTGCAGGAGACACAGATGCAACATTAGCAGTCATGATGTATCACAGTAGACAGATACGGCCGAGAGAAAGCAAGGGTGCAAAAAATACTGCTCCAAGTAGATAACAGCACACATATGAAGAATTTAAAGCAAAGGCACATCAGAATAGGTCAAATTAAATATTGAGATCCGGGAAAAAGACACTTTGTAAACAAACACTTAAATAAATCAACACACAGAGATTTTTGGAGCCAGTATTTATCAAGTGTCTAATAGTAGAATTGCAGCTTAAGCTTAGCTTTAATGCATATTTTTTTATATTAATAAACATCTGTTAAATTCAAACCATTGCCAAATGAGTTGATACAAAGCTAACACGTCTATCAGCTTCACAAAACTCTCTCTGTATTTCTCAGCATGGCTGTATAGAAATTATTGTCATTTGGCGACTTTCGCACGCAGCAACTCAAGTGAAGTTGATTACCTCTTCTGAGGAGGCCATCATGTTTTTTTCTTTTAATGCTCCGTGTCCTCCTTGGCTACTAACAACTGCGTGGAGGAGGGGTGGGGGTGGTGCGCGATTGCAGAAGGCATTATTATGAATCCCAGGTAACTTCTAGGAAAGTCCTGCCCTCCAAAGCAGGACGGTTGGTTAAGGTTAGGACAGCCGATTGGTCAGGTGATGGGACCTGAGCAAAACAGGTTACGTTACTGTGCAAAAGCACGGGCGCCTGGCCAATAGTAGTGTGTGAATGCTATTTAAGGGCGGGTCTTGCCTAGAAGTTGCGGGGGTTCCATAACAACGCTTAGGAAATGGCAACAGTGGCATTGTCATTACTTGGAAATCCTCATGGGGAGAGAGAAACTATGCACTATAGCTTTAAGACACCACGCAGCTCTTACTGTTGCACGTTTGAAAAGAAAGAAACAGATTTTTATTGAGTGAGTGTGAGACAATCTTAAAAATTTCAGAAAAGTACTGGGCAATCAAATTATTCTGATTTCGTATAATAGAGGATATATAATGAAAATATAATTTAAATGGGCTGCATGAAGATGTGAATTTTTGACGTTATTTGTGATAATTAAAAGTAATGTATAGCGAGAATACTGATTACCATACATTATCTTGAACAAAAACTCTGGATGAAAAAACAATTTCATTAAATTTTGTAAAGGTGTGTGATGACTTAACGACTTAAAAAATATATAAGATACGTCAAATGACAGTCGTTGAGCTGAAACGTGAACATGTTATGAATTGGCTTAATTATTATATAGCATAGTCTATAATTACAGGTAATCAAATATGTTCTGTTCTGTTAAAGTTTGTCTGTCATAGCCAGTACAGGAGGCAAAATACAAAAATGTGACTAGCTAATAAGTAAGAATGAATTGATTTTGTAGATATATATATATATATATATATATATATATATATATATATATAGATATATATATATACAGCCAATATCAGATGAATCAAATGTACATTAGCACCAACATATAAAGGACAGAATCACTGATGCCATCATGAGCCAGCATCACCTATTTCCATTCTGCTGAGTGAGTGAAAGCTGCACTAAATACTGCACATCCATCCATCAATCGATCTTAAACCAACGGTCAAATTACACACAGATACTGGGAGGATAAAAGCATTACACCGTATGACTCAGCAACACTGAAAAAGAAAAACTGCCTCACCCTGCACCTAAAGGCTCTTTCCTCCCACAGCCCTCACCACATGTCAGCTCACCTTTTCATTGGTGGGCGTAGGCGGCTTCTCCTGATACGCTGCCGGCAGCGGGAAGTTGAGCGTGTAGATAGCCGGCTCCCACATCTTGGTTTCTTCTGGGATCTTGACCAGGACAGGGGCTGTCATCTCCATCTGGATGCCTACACTCACACGCACACAGTTAAACACACACACAATGAACACCTTTGAATACTAATGCTTCTGTCCTGTCTTTACCTCCTTCATTGGCTCCAGTGATGTACTGGAACAGTCTCCTGAAGGCCATGGCTGCACCCACGCCCATGAAATAGGCTTCAGCATCTGTTGTAACCCAGCGAGTGGGGCTGTAGTGTCGTACCTGACACACACACACACACACACACACACACACACACACACACACACACACACACACACACACACACACACACAGTCTCAGAAGTTGTCACAGACAGCTTGATGGGAAGGTGCACGGTTTGATTGGAGGTTCACTTACCTCATATTCATCTGTTTTGCAGACCAGCTGATATTCCAGACATTCCTTTGACTCAGTGCAAAAGCTGGTGTTGGTACTCGGTCTGCAACAGAGTGTTAGAAAGATGCTGTTTACTAGCCAACAGTCATGCTTAATTTTATTCATCCATCCAGCTTTGTCTGCTTATCAGTTGTCGGGTCGCGGGGGGCAGCAGCTCCAGCAGGGGACCCCAAACTTCCCTTTCCCGAGCCACATTAACCAGCTCCGACTGAGGGATCCCGAGGCGTTCCCAGGCCAGGTAGGAGATATAATCCCTCCACCTAATCCTGGGTCTTCCCCGAGGCCTCCTCCCAGCTGGACGTGCCTGGAACACCTCTGCTTCATTTTAGTGTTAAACTATTTGCGTGAAGACTGTGTGCAACTATTACTGTTTCTATTGTGATAATCATGAAGTCCCTGACCGTGCAATAGCACAGGATGCCCTGAGGGCTGAGCGCATGTGGAGGAGAGGCTGAGTCTGACCAGAGATAAGAAGAAAGCTACTGATTGTGTGAACCATATAACTAACTTGACTCCCTACTCCTTTAAAAAGCCACTTACAGTGAGTGCTGTGAACTGACTAATAAACTAGTACAATAAGCTTAAAAACAACTCCAGTGATGTTGAGTGTGAGTGTTAATATAATTAAGTTTATCATCTTTCTACATTATATGGCCAAATGTATGTGGACAGGGTTGATTGGTCGGAGGCTGGTTTTCATGGTTTGGGGAAGACCCTCTTCTGTTTCAAAATGGCATTACCCTTATGCACAAAACAAGGTCCATAAAGAAAGGTTTTTATAAGTTTGGTGTGGAACAACTTGAATGGCCTGCACAGAGCTCTGACCTCAGACCTCTGGAGCCAGGCAGTATCACCCAGCATGAACACACAAGCAAAGTTCATTCACATAGCACTTTTGAAAACAGACGTTACATGATGAGTAAATGGGACAGAAAAGACTACACATTAAAATACAGAGATTTAAATGTCTAACCCACAAAATAAAAGCTATAAAGTAAATAAAACCAACACAAAAAAAACACTTTAAAGCTTTATGCTTTTTTAAGAATGAGCATTAATTTGGCTTGTCTGATGGAGGATGTTCCAGAGTCGTGGAGCAACAACGAAAGCACAATCAAAACAGCTCTGAAGTAGAACCCGACCGATAAAGGACTTTTTAGGCTGATATCCAAACAAATATTTGGTGATTTAAAAATCCAATATTCCGATATATAGGCTGATATATATTTAAAAAAAAAAAGAAAATCCAGAAATCCGTAACAAAACATAAACTGATTTCCCTAACATTAGTTATTTGTAGTTATTTATGAGTCCTCACTAAAATATGATAATGCAGTTTAAAAAATAAACTTGTTTTGCTGTCACAACAAAACAGAGGTTCTGATAAATACAATATATAAAAAATACAAACTTAAGATATGAAACTTAAAGTCCTTTGAACAAAAACACAATAACAAAAAAACAAAAGAGTTGCCAACAGGGACGCTGTAGAGTACCCTCTGGTGGACAAACGCCAACACTCATAACATGGTTAAAGGGTGTTTAGTCCGTTTTTATTTTATTTTTTAAATGTTCATTTATTGGCCATTATAAATGCTGATACTGATAGTTTGGAAAATGCCTAATATCGGCCGATAATATCGGCCCGCCGATATATATCGGTCTGGCTCTACTTTGAAGACTTTCTCACCATTGGTGAGATGACACAACAACTCATTTAATAGAGGGGGCATGACAATGTAACGCCTTGGTTGTTAAAAGTAACACTAGGTAACTGTATTAGTACTCGACCCGACTAATGCTCTTGTGGCTGAATGAGAAAAATATCTCGGTCACTTTGGACCAAAGTGTCTGCCAAATAAATTTGTAATATTTTTAATTCAAGTTAATTTTATTTATATCCAATCATCACAGATTTCCTCAAGGGTCTTTACAATGTGTACACCGTACGACACCATCTATCCTTATACTCTTGATTTGGATAATTAGTCACTTTTGGCCATGTACAGGCTGCATTGATCTAAAACCATCCACTTACCCAACACTTCCTTCAGTAGAGACCACTAGAGCCAAAAACGCCAAGGCTGAGATGAACGCCCTGAGGAAGGACACACGTACATATTATACACAAGTTAAAATGCTCCTATGGTATAATAAAGAATGGACCAGATTTTTTTTCCCATTTTATGCTACTTTATACTTCGACTGCACAACATTTGGGATGGCAATTTTGTACTTTTTACACAACATTTATTTAATAAACTGTAGTTGCTTTGCAGATTCAGATTATTACAAACTTCACACCAACTAATACATTATGATGTATGGTATTGATTAAGCTACAGTCTATAAAATAGCTGGAATTATAGCAACACCTTTACCAGCGGCAACACTAATCATGTTTACACATCAATGCATCAATAATTATAATCCAATAATAGGCTATAATCTATTATTCAGAAATGGGCCATTGTGCATACTTTTACTATTGATACATTATGTTTTTGATGTTAATACTGCTGATATTTTTCAATGATGAACGGGATAGACATCTAGTCTAAAAAAATTAATGAAAATGTCAGAGGATAATTTTCCATGAGCAGCTTTTAAAAGGGTTTTGTGAGTGTATGCAGGCTGTGTGTCAGTCTGCTAATCAGTGTGCTGCATTCCGGTGTTTGCACTGCAGAGATGAAATGGGACACGTTTTCCTGCTCTGAGCGACGCAAAGAGGAGAGAGAGAGGGAGAGATCTGCTGCATCATCAGGCTCTGCTTTCTCAAAACCAAAGGCGTTTTGAGGTCATGGACGAACAGCTTTCAGCAGCTCATTATAGACCTTTACCATAACCTTTTTTGACTGTTACATTTAACCAAACACCGGATTTAAAAGCCAACAGTTTGAGAAATGGCATAAGGTTGGTGTATTATCTCAAAATACAATCACCGGTTCACTTTTATGCCTATCTACTGATGCATTTATGTTACAGCAGCATGTTCAATAGGCTATTAAGCAAAAACTATGTCATTTTTACGCACAACCGGCCAACAATGACGCAAAAATCAACTTTACCTGTGCATGACGCTGCAGAAAAGTCACTCATACAGACATTAGGTATGGACAAATATTTCTGAAGAAATTTCTCCAAATCTACCAGAGTGAATTTTTATTTTAAACTAGAAAAATAGAAGTGGTGATACTCACATTGTCCCGGCCCCGTGTGTGTCCTTTCCACCTGCCATGGGAGCGCGGAGTAGGTGGAGTGTGATGGAGTCTGCAGTCTGCTGCACTCTGAAGGCTCCGGTGAGTTTACTGCGGACTGCAGTGAGGACCAGCGTCCGCCTGAAGCTCACAGGAAGGGAGGGGCTGAGCTGGCACCAGCCTGTAACTACTGGACCAACACGAGACACATGCTATGCGTCTGTTTAGTACCGCGAGTTCACCTCCAGCGCTGCAGCAGTGGCATTAGGAAGTCTGCTCAAGAATCCGCCATCATTAATCCTTCTTATGTTCAAAAATGAGCAGATGGAGATGAGCAAATCCTCATGTGGGCTGTTTATGGTCTGCAGTATTTTTGCAAAGTTTAGACAATAGAGCAAAATTAAGCAACATTTTGAGTTATAATGGGAGATGCACGCTCGATACCAAAAAGCTGCCTTTAAAGGGCCATGCCACCGTTGGTATATTCTACTTCCAAAGTATAACATTATGCATATTTGAAATTTTTGTCTGAAAGATTTTCGGATTGTATTACCATTTCAGGTAGCCAAGTGTTTCAATTCATTCAGAGTTTAATTAGGAAACTTTGGTGTAGGGCTAATACTAAATATTTAACATTTCATTCATACATCTTTGGGGATTTTTTTCATCCTGATTGTCAACTGTAATTTGAGTATGTTGGTCCATTCTGTACACAGGCATCAATCACATGTCTGTCCTGGGAACAGCATCACTTCATAAGAAAAAAAAAAAGAAGAAATCTTAGGAAAAACTGTTTTATAGTTGTTTTTTTAGGTTTGCCTGTGTACCCTGTGGTCTCAGTACACAGGGTGTCATATCGTATGCTGTACAGAGTCTAAAGCCCTTGTTGGAAGGTTAGTGATTTGTAATATTGGACTATAAAAACAAGGTGTGCAAAGGATGTGAACTTAGCCACACTGTTTCTTTGAGGGGTACTCAAGTCAACCGTTTTTACACACCAAAATGAGTTGAGACTTATTTTGAGAAGTACCACCTAAGAAGACATACAAAACGAATTTGTATTAAGACTGATTCTTTAATGAAAAGCCTGTGTTAAAAACTGGGAGTGTTAAGCTTGAATAACAAGGACATATACCAAGCAAAGTGGGCTGAACAAAAAGTAATTATTAAGATGCATCATGGCATATAGGATTCTGCAGTTTTTTGTTTTAATTTTGAGCCATATTAGTGACTAAAACTAGAATGGATTGGCTTTGTAGCACTGATTGACTTGTCTTCTTTAATACACTCCACATATTTATGGAAATGAAACATTAAATTGCTAGTTTTCCTCAAACAACGTTAAAAAAACATTGCTTAAAAGGCATACACATAACAGCTTTGTTTGAGACCTTTCCAGGACAACAGCTTTATTGTGACAGTTCACACACCAAACAGCCCTCTGTAACAAGCAAAAAAACCCTTTTCTGCTCAGCTGTTTACGAACAGTTAATACCAGTCCTCCCGGGTACACGACGCAACAGCCTGGAGATACATTTTGTAAACCCTGTGTAGCTCTGTCATACTAGTACAGGAGTGTCTGTGGTTAAATCTCAGTAGTCTTTCCTTTATTCCTCATATTTACTTCTCCCCTCCATCTAATAAGGGAATACAAAACACCTCATTCAAACCAAACCTTTGTCATTCCTGTCTATAAAACCTCTATGCAGTTCTTCTTTTATGCATGTCACGTCTTGTGCCTCCTTTTGCATCAACAGTCTCTGTAAATTATTTACAAATGGCCGTCTAACCTGCCCGGCCGCACACGTTTTCTGATCTTTCACCAATAGGTCATCAAGAATTAATAAAATAAACTTCACATCAAGAGCAAGAAGGTAAAACCAAAAGCAGATGAGCAAAAATGATCAGTTGGGTCACTCCTCTGCCAAGATCGACACAGCGTGGCCCAAAAAAAAAAAAAGAACAACAAGGCCGTCACTGAACACAAATAGGACCACTGCTCTGGCTATATGAACAGAGACTGAACCAACAACCTCTTTATTCATTAAGAGACCCACATGTCACCATCCGGGCTTAATTCACAGACATGGGAGTTGACCTCGACCACTAAAGCACTAAATTACAGCAGCGGCCCATGTGACGGACTGGGAAGAAGCCTTACCTCTCCAACATAAACAATAATACTGAAATCAAAAAATTTCAATATGCAATAAGTGAATATATTGAAATATACAACCTCTTCCATATATTTCAATATACAAATCATACATATGGGGAAAATAGTAACATATACCGTACTGTATGTGTTGATGAATATATCATTTGTATAAAGACTGATGAGCCATTGCTGACTCCTTTAATAGTGGGAAGAAGAACCAACTAAAATTGTTGCCTACATTTTATACCGATTAGCCTTTTACCTGAGTACGGGCTATTGTCTCCAAAGGGAAGAAAACAAAAACATAGTTGGTGTCTAAGCCTTGTGTTGTCTCACATTCACATCTCACGTGTACTCACACAAAAAAGGTAAAACTAAGAGGCTTGCAGAAGTACCTTTTTAAATAGCAGATATAAACACACCCAAAAGCAAGTCATTCTCTTAAATGATAATTATCTTTGGAGAAAAAAAAAGAAAGAGAGAGAGAGAGAGAGAGAGAGAGAGAGAGAGAGAGAGAGAGAGAGAGAGAGAGAAAACTAAAGAACATCAGAGCTCCTTTCCATGTCTCCACCAATCCATGTGACAGGAGCTCGTCTCCTTCCGAAACCTTTCAGAGTTTCTGGGTGGAGTGTTCCGAGGGAATGGAGTGCGTCCAACAAAGTCAGTCTTTTTATTAATATTTTTTGCATAGCCAGACAGTGGACACAACCACTGCAACCACTCTAAGAGTTTCAAAAGGAAAGCCATCACTGGGGGTGGGGAGCCTTGGTCCGTGTACACCCCTTTGTACCAGCTGGCCTGGGATGTTTAGTGGGTCCCCCCCCCCCTGCCCCAAAGATGCAGCTTCCCACTCACAAGGTGGACTCTTTCTGGCGCTCGCGTCCGTTACAGGTTTTCTTGACTTTGGAAATGCCCTCCAGTGCACCTGACTCAGTCATTCTGGACACAGGGAGAAACAGCACTTCAAAAAACGAACCTTTTAACTTTTATCAATGCTTTGTATCTCAAGTTTGCAAATAAAAAAAGCCTGCCTTATTCTCAGAGTGAAAACTGTTATACATAGTTATACGCTGCTATATAAAAAAGGAAGCCATTTCACTTACACTACAGGCTGTGTAGACAATAAGTAAGACATGGAGGGCCATATGCCTTAAAACGTGCCACAAAGGGAGTAAAAACAGTGTAGGGCGTGTGCTTACACTTCATCCATCTCTACGTCCTCCTCGTCCTGGGGAAGCTGAAGGTAGGGGTTGTTGGACGCTGGTCTGAACTTGTAGCCCGTCAACACAAAGAAGATTAGAGTAGACACCTCCACCAGAAACTGAAGAAACATGAGAGGGTGTGTGTGTGATAAATGACAGATGGTAGAAAAATATTAAAACGTACATCAATGATAAAGAAGAATACCGCTCATAGTTAACCTGACATTCAACGGAAGCCAATAGCTTCTAGCTTTCTCCCTATTGCTTGCAACAGACCATTTATACATCAATTGTAGTCCCTCTGCAATTACTTATTCTTAAGTTGATATACAAAAGGTTGCATGATTTATTTTATCATTTGCATTATTTTGTCTAGTCAAATTATTAATAATAGGGTACGTGCAATACTCAACTATATCAGGGCCTCTGCAATCTCTTCTCAACCAAGTGGACAATCTCTATTTTTTATTGTTGTCTTGTTATGTTATGTATTGTGCTGTCTACTGTTACAAACTGAAAGAATTTTTAATGTATGTTTGCATGCAGCTGTTGTCAGAACTTTTTTCACAAGACAAATTGGTCCAAATCAGTGAATCCTGAAACCTCTTCTCCCTCCAATAATGCCAACATCTTATCATCTGGTGTTCCTAATTATTTGCTGAATAATAAAAGGGCACAGAACTTAACATTCTAGCATAAATCCAAGTACAACTTCCAGCTAATTATGCCCAGTCATTGTTGAGTCAGCGTAAGGTACAGGTTGTCTTTGACCTTACAAGTACTTATTAAAGTAATAAAGTCAGATTGTTATCGTACATTGTGGGTGTTTTCTTACCTCATAGCACCACTGCCACTGGAAAGGCATAGTAACCTTAAGCAGAATGGCTATTATCCTTGAAAAGTAGATATAACACACAATCTAAAAAGAAGAAAACAGAATACATTTTATTTTTTTTAATTACATAAAGTTGATAGTCGGATGCATGAACTAATGCGGTTTTTAATCTAAAGTGAATCTTCCACTTACTATCTTGCTCAAGCCAAGTAAAACTTGCTCTGTGTCAAAGTACAATGGTATACATTGTGAAAAAGGCCAAACAGTATGGTGTTGTTTGCAAAGACTTTTTGTTGTGGCTCTGCTGCGATGACTCTGCTGAATGAGAAGCCTAGAGTGGCCAAACGTTGTGACTCAGTAAAATTCATTTAAAGAAGAGTGCTCGATAACAGATGTCTGCTAGAAGATTCAAGCAATATCAGCAACAACAACGTCAGTATTAAATGTTTGCTATCAATGTTGTGATTGGCAATTTTATTTTCTCTGGCACTCGTATAATGGTCAGCTCTTGTAGATGGTCAAGGACAGAAGAAAAATACTGCTCAGCTGAACTCCTTCTTACCATGACATAATAATGCCGGAAGAGCTTGAGCTTCTCCAAATTCATGGCAGCTGAAAAAGATATGGACCAAATTCAATTAAGAAACAAAGTACAATCTCATTATAAAACATTTTGGTTGTTACAGATCAATATTCTCACCTTTGCCGTCGGTGCTAGAAGCCTCCTGTAGATGACGGATAGACCTATAAAGACAGGTATGTTTGAGAACTACAATTACATCTGCACATAGAGGGAGAGTGTTATTTACTATTCTGGGTAAACTTGCATGCATGGTCCGTGAAATACTGTTTCATTGCACAAAAAAATAAATAAATCAACCTATAAGTTTGTAATTGTATACTTGGAGATCTTGAACTGCAGTTGTTTTTATTGCTATTAATGATGTGGGTTGGCTGCTAAGAGGGAAACCTACACCATGGCTCAACTTAGCTACTGTATGACTGGTGGTACAGACATGAAGCAAGGTGCAGCGCTGACGTTTGGTCTCCAGGTAACCTTACCTCTTTCCTACTGCTGTCAGTAAGTTAAATTTATTCTTTTTCCTACAAACTGCATCAAAAATGGGTCTCATTGGACGCTATATGGTTCCTTAAGTGCCTTCAAGGAACTCAAAACCTTCAATGGATTTCTAAAATGGAAAATGTAACTGATACAAAACACCCACCCACCCACCCACCCCCACACACCCACACACACCAGACAACAGGGAAAAGGATGGCTCCGCAGCAGATGAGATCGACCAGAAAGAGAATCTCCTTCCACAGATAATATTCACTGGAGCCTTCCTCCGTAGACTCGATGATGATAAAGGCGACATTAGCCAGGACCTGGAGGATAAAGGGTGAGTGGGTCACCAAAACGTATTCACTGAGTTTAAATAATCCCACACAACTACCATTTCTCATGCACACACACCTGCAGAGGGATGACAATCATGAAGATCTTCTTTTCCTTGTCAGACAGGATGTATTTAACGAATGCCCAGCCGGTGCCAATCAGTGCCAGTGTGATGAAAAGGAGTGCCCCCTTGAGCCTAGAAAGAACATACAATACAAACTGTCAAAACAAAAACAAAGTAGTCTTAAATTATATAACATTTCCAATCCTGGAGAAAGTATACTTACAGGTGTGTGATATAATACATGACGGCCCAGCCTTCAATAGGATGACCCTTAGTGTTGATGAAGTGATAGTTGATCTGAGAGAGACAGAAAAAGAGATATTGCATTGCAGACAAAGAAGCAATGTGTGATGTGATTACAGTGAGCCGTACAGACAGAGTAAACAGACATAACAATAAAAGGCAAATACAAGCATGAGATAGAAGCCAATAGTCTGCTCAGTGATGATGGTTTACTTACACTATGGAAAACCAATGATGTGGACTTGGTGAAGGCCAGTGCTGCCATCAGCCAATGGATCTTAAACACGCTGTACCTGTTTAAAATAAAATAATAATAATAATAATAATAATAATAATAAAAAGGACACAGGGGAAGATGTTTAAACATGTTATATAGTATTAAAAGGGTACCATTACAATGATCAATGAGATGTCACGTCATAGCTGGGAACACACAGGTGTAATTTATATTTAAAAACGACTGCATTCCATTTAGGTGAGCTAGTTCCAGGCTCCTGGCGTTGTGCATGCTTCCCGTGAACAAGGTCTACAGGTTGAAAATGGATGGAAACTGACATTGTTCCTGTCAGGGTAAATTGGAATAATTTTGGGGAATCCATTAAATTTTCATGTAGTGCCATCATCATCAGTTCACATTTTCAGTTTGTCCAATACTTTGGTTAATGACCAAATACCTTCCAAATTAATCAGCCTAAGCTCTACTTTCAGTTAGGTGCTAATTAGCTAGCCTTCAGTACTACATCTGGGTTTGCGGTATATTCGTGGGTTTTCTCCGTTCCAATCAGCGAACAGAGGAAGTGGCTGAGAACGATGACTTTGAGGTTGTGCGCTGGTTTGAGTTGTAGTTCTGTAATTAACATGTTAACACGCTAAGCTAAGACAGTGAACGTGATCAACATTATACACACTACATTGGCATGTTAGCATTATCATTGTGAGCATGTTAATATGCTGCTGTTAGCATACAGGTCAAAGCAACACTGTGCTTGAGTACTGCCTCACAGAGCTATAATGAGGGTGTTGTAACAACTACACAGGATATTAAAAACATGACATGACTGCAAAGTGCTTTGGCATCTTTAAATAAGGAAGCTGCAAGATTCTGCTACACAATATTGTATTTGTGTCAGTGCACTTGCATGCATGTGTACTAAGGCATGGATAACCCGACCCGACCGAGCCCGACGGTACCCGATGGTCTGGGCCAGGTTCGGACAGATATTTAGAAATTATGGTTGGGTTTGAGTTGGGCTCGGTCACATCAGCGCGATGAGGCATTTGTTGAAGTGGTGCGACTTCTTTAAGAGAGCTCAGTGCATACGGACGTGTATATGCGACCGGGGCAGAGTTGGTGGAATAAGTTTAAGTTTTGTACACAGTGTGTGCAGTGTCCAAAATAAACCCCAGACTGAAAGCCAAGCTCATTCCTTTGCTCACCAGAAAGGGGATTTTAACCCTGACAGTATTCGTTTTATAACCTCGGCCCTGGAGGTAACGAGTCTCCCATGGTTTTCTGACGGTCGGAAATGAAGCAAGCAGGAGAGGTTAACACACTGAACATTTTAAATTAAACAGATTATTAACGTGTGCTTGTTGCCCCGTGTGCGCTGATGCGCTCATCTGTTGACATTTCCAAATGCCTTCCTACAGTTGCTTAATAAATGCGGGCTTTCCACACAAAAACATAGCCTACGTGTGTCAAATGGAATGCGAAAGAAAAAAAGAGATTTTAGCTTGAAGACAAATTTCTTAATGACTTGGGCTCGGGCCAGGTTCAGTCACGGTTTTGTTGGAAACGGACTGGTTTTGGACAGAAAAATTAGGCCCAATCCGGTCTCTAATGTGTACCTGTGCTTCATGAGTGTGTACACCCAGACCATCGCAGCAATGAAGAAGATTCCAGCCATACAAATGTAAAGGCGAGACAGAGGAATTTCTGCTGCAGACAGGTAGCCACCGGGATTCACCTCTGTCACTTCCACCTGCAGAGAATATGTTCAGGTTAACACGTGTACACACATGAGCATGCATGCATGCTAACACAAACACACTCAACTTACAGAGAACGAGTAGGGCAATTTGATTCCAGGCATCCTGTTCCGGCAGTAGTGGAACTTGAGGGTGTACAAACCCTCCGCCAGCAAGCCGACCACTATGTGGAACTGTGGAAGAGGGACGGAGATTTAAAATGTCATGCAAACCGCAAAGCACATCAAATATATGGTGGTTAAGAAAGGCGTTCTTACCGTGAAGTTGTAGGAGCCGTTAACTTTGTCCAAAGCCAAAGTCAGTTCTTTGTTGTTCCCAAGCTAGAAGCCAATACGGATTAGACATTGATTTTATGAATAGATGACACGAAACAGAAGCAGGTACACAAACACATTTTACCTGGAATTCACTTTCTTCCACTTCCAGCTTTTCCTCTTTCGGAACTTCTTTATTCGGCTCCACAGCCTTATTTTCCTTCTCGTCCTGATTCAACTTATTGTCATTAGCATGATCCTCCCTGGTTTTCCTCAGATCTACAGGTAAGAAATGCAGGTATAGGACAAACCAAACTACCCAGTCATATTCCTTGGGTTTCACAAAATGCTGGTGGAATTCTGCCATTTTCAAATTTTCATATTTCAAAGTAAATTTTGTTTAAAATGATTACACCATTCATTATGGTACTTAACTATTAAAGTGCAGAAAAACACTGATTGGTTTTGTAAAGCGTGAGTGGCACTGACCTTTAGGCACTTCAGCTTTTGGCTTTGCTCTCAAGAGGTTGTCTTGGTTACCCATAGATTTCACATTGACACTACAGAAACACACATTAGATAGTCATCTATCAGATTAGGCTGCCAGGACACAAGAATACACACTCCTGAACATTGATGGTGAAACATACAGTACACACCTGAGTGTGTTGAAATCAATAAGGAAAAGAATGAGAGGCTCGCTGGTGGACACCTTTGCGGGAATTAGTGGGCATGTCTCTGTCTCATCTGCCTGTGGACAAATAAATAAATCACTTGAAACAGTTAAATAAATCACATTTGCACAGCCAACCTCACATTTCACCACTAAACTTATCCTGAAATATCATTAACGTGATACATCAGTGACTTAAATTAGTTCAATTTATAACATAGAACATTAGACAAAAGCTTTCCTTGACAGCATAATAGTGTGACTATATAAAACCAGCATGAAAATAACTGATGATGAATGAAATGTCTTTTCTATAGAAACATTTAGAATTGATGTACTCACTGTGTAAGACAGGACTCCATTCACACGTGACCTGGAGAGGCTGAAACCAACCTAAAGAGAGACATAATAAAAAATTAAATAATAAATAATAAAAAGATTATTTCCAGCATAAATACAACATTTCACTTTGTCATCGTTCAACATCCCATATATTATAACACCGGCTAAATTTTATAGCTCTCAATTTTGCCCACCAGCTTCAAATGGTCAAAGTAAAATAAGCAGTCAAAACACTGCAGGCAAAACCATTCATGGCACAAGCTAGAATGCAAATTAGTAAGTAGTTGTGATTCTTGTGTTAGGTGGCCTGGCATTTCACTGCTGCTGGAAACACTTAATCACTCCAATAAATTGACCACCCACACACTTTGACAACTTAAGACAAAAGCTTTCTTAATATTAAATGGAGTTTATCTCAATTCTCCAACTTGTAAACGGCTAAGTGATAAGTGACGTGTGCTTTGTGATGTTTATATGTGATGAATAATGCAATGTTCATAAGGGTTCGTATAAAAATTGAGGATGAGTATCCAAAAAGCTCTTTATTCTAAGTAGACAGCCCCTTATCACTGCCATTGTAAAAAACAAAATTGTCGATCTTAAATTAATTTGAAAACTCATTCATATTCTTCACTTATCAAAAGAAGCAATGTTGCTACATTGTTGTAAATACTTTCTCAACCAGCAGTTCTCTCAAGTCTTGCCTTCCTCTCACATGTTGGGTGAACCAATCCATAAATGATGAGATGAGGCTGAAAATTGATGAGCTCTTGACATCTGAAGACATAAGGTACTGCATATCAAACTGCAGACTACCGTACTGTCACATTGTATTACACGGTTTCTGATTGTCATGTGACAACTTAAGAGATTTGTTTTCCTATCACATTCCATGTTTTCCATATCACATAAGTCACATGGCCTGATGACATTATCAGCATGTTGATTGATTGGCCAGTTGGCTTCATCCCTCTGTAAATATAGTGCACATGCTGTTTAACAGACATTCCCAAGATAATCAGGGGAAACTGTGGGATTATTTAAAGGATAAGGCTGGCCTTGTTGTATATTTTGGTTATGCTCATGCTTAGGGGTGTCACGATTCTCCAAATCCTCGTTCTGTCAATGGGTCACCAGCATCTGCTGTTACCATGCTATCTTTTGACTGGCTGTAGCTAAGTGAGAGGAGGTTGACTCGCAGCACTTTTTCCCCTTGGCAAGTTGACCGGACGTGACATGGCAGCATCAACGATTCTATTCTTTAATTTGAAGTTCAAGATTGTGACTTAATTTCGGTCAATTTCGAATTAAAATTGAAATCGTGACACACTTACTCATACTTGAACACAAATAGAAATTGATCTCAGCTTGCAATTTTTATCTTTTCATTTATTCAATGATAACCATTTTCAGAACATGATTCCACCTGTTGTGAAATCAACTCTCACAAACATACACACATGCAAAAAAAAAAAACTTCTTACAGGGTAATTACTGTAGTTCACCAGCTGGTCTGGAAGGCGCAGAGAAACCAGGTTGACATCCAGAGTCCCATTGGCATAGAAACCGAAGGTGTTGAGGTCGACGGCAAACCGAGTTTCATTCTGGGAAGAAGATCAAATAAAAAGTGGGAGAGCTGAGCAGCTGTGGTGAACGGTTAAGTCATTGAACAGCTGATGCTCACGTTCACTAGCAAACAATGGTGGAACAAGTACTCAGATATTTAGTAAAGTAAAAGGAGTAATACCACACTGTAGCAATACTAAAAAATATTAGCATAATATCCTCAACGCAAACCAAAGTAAAAGTACACAATATCCAGAATAATATGTCATTACTGGTTGGTAATTAATTACGCATTAATGAGTACTTTTTAATCCCCACTCAGTGGCAGAACAGACTTTAGAAGATGCTGCTGATGTCCCTCTGGACTCATTCACTAAATGTAACTGGACTTGCAGTCACAGGTGCATTATCTGCAACTTTGGCAAAGTGCAATTGATATATTTTTCTACATATAATGTATAATCTCTTAACTCTTATATTAGTATTACTTCTGGGTAGCTTAACACTGTCAATAATACTTTAGAATGTATTAGTTGATTCAAAGTTTCTATTAATATCCATAACTAAATGCACCTAACCCTGCAAAGTAACTTTAGTTGTCAAATACATATCGTAGAGTAAAAAAAGCACAACAAATGCCTCCAAAATGTAGCTAGGTAGAGGAGTAACGTCGGAATTGTAAAGTAACAGAAAATGGAAATAGTACCTCCATATTTTAACGTTACTAACGTAGGTTAGCTACATTCCAATACTGCTAGGACATGAGGTCCTATACCTGGTATCATCATCATAAGTTATGTTGTATTACTTTTATTGTCACTACAACACGACACCACATTCGGATCACTGTCTGTCAAAGCTAATTAAAGCATACTAGCTCGTTAATTAAAGCATACTAGCTCGCTAATAAAATGCCCAACCAGCGTAGCTACTACTCTACGTTAGCTCCCTAGCTAGCTAACATACCTCTTATTTGAGATAGTCGTCTTACCTTCAGTGTGAGCGAGTGTATTCTCGCCTTGCACCCAGTCAGCAGTAGTAGGAGTAAATATCCAGCCAAAACACAACCTCTGTACGCCACAGCCATTGCCAACTTGCTAACGGTAACCAACTGCTAACGTTAGCAAGCGACAATCTTGCCAGATGGCTAGCTAAAGAGCAAGCTAGCAAGCAGTCTAAACGGTATACGAGGTAAATTAACAGTGATGTTAATCGTCAAATCCAGTGTATCGATTCTTTAACTGCGTCGTTTATACATAAATTATAACAATTTATGTAATGTTCTCCGGTTCTTTTGTGCTTTCATAGCATAAGGTAACAGCTTTGTAGTTGGCTTCCGGGTCTCGAATGAAGAACCAAACATTAACCAAGGTACAGGCAAATACGTCAGCTGTAAGCTTACATCCGGTACAGTGCAATAAATATGATTCAGAAGTCGATACGGCGCAAGAAGAGCGATTAATAAAAGATTTATAGACAAACAACGCATAATTGTGTGTTATTTATTTGTCACACAATGGAGTTTTTCATTTCCCTTCCACAGAAAGTACTACTCCTTTACGTGTTGGCCTGGAGTTGGTCACGTGGATCAGTTTTTTAACTGGGGACTTCCGGCTTACATGAACGATCCTCCACGTCAGAAGTCTCATGTTGTCTGCAGTGATGTTTGACATGTTGGCCAAAAACAAAACAAAAAAAAAAATCTTGAATCATTTTCCTCTTATTTTTTTATTTTTTTAATGTATGTATCTTGTTTTTGTATGGACAAGTGTTTTTCATACCATGACAATGTATGATATTTTGTGTATTTGTATCTTTAAGCATCAATTTACAAAAAAAAGTTTGACGTATTTGACACATGGTGATTTGACATCCCCCCCCTTATCCTCTCATTTGTTTGCCATACTTTGCCATATGTTGTTTCTTTTTCAAAATGTTGCATAGTCTAGCTTTAAATTCAGTTTTTTTTATGTATGCAGAAATCAATTAACCTTAATTCAAGAAAGCCCTCGGGCAGGCTTTTCAGCTTATACACTCTAAGGGACATGCACAAGATGTTAAACATTTTTAATGTGGTGTAAAACCATTTAACATTAAAAACAGAATCAGTTATTTATGTTCATATTAATTGATACACCAGAGCTGGTGCCTGTGATGTTGGGTGCCACAATTACACTTCTACCCTGGGCACAAACTGTGGCACCAGCTGTAGAGCTCAAACCCGAGGAAGATGAGGAGGAGGGAGGTGTAGCAGAGGGGGTTTGTGCAGCTGTTGATCCACCTGGTGATGAAAGACAGAAACATACAGGATCATTGAAAATACTGAAAATAAGGCTTTTGCAGAACTAATCTAAAGATGGAAACCTTGACTGATAGATCAGCATGAGCACTTTCTAGAACCTGTCACCTGCATATGTTTTCTTTAACGTCTCCGCAACGTTGTTGTGATTCATCCTCTTCAGGATTTCAACAGCCACATTCACAGTTGTTTCCTCACCGTAGCTGTCTATCATCTTACTGACGGTGTCCTGTCGGTCTGCATTCTCTAGATGGCCCTTACGAATAGGCTGACATCCGTCCAGCACAGGCTGAGTGAGGTTCCACCGAAACCTCTTGAACTCATCAGCACCCAGCTCATCCAGAGTGTCTAGGATCAGAAGAGGAACCTGCATTTCTGATCACTAAAAGAGGAAAAATAAGCTTTCAGGTTGCAAATAAACATACAATTTCTGGACTGTTGAAGGTGCAGCCCAATCCAGCATAAAAGCTACAGCCTTCAAACATGTCAAGTCTAGTTTTTCATTGTCGGATGACTGCTATGAATTTGCACATAAGGGTTTCAAAGATGTATTTATTTGTTGAGTTCTTTGAAGGAAAGGGGACACCATACTGTTAATGGTTCAATTGTACCTGAACTATATTTTACAATTATATTCATATTTTTACAACAGAGCTTTCTTTCTGAGAGTATAATCTATCAATACATGCCATATTCATATTAATACACTTTTCATAGTACCAACAGTTTGTAAAATGCAATTCCTGGTTATACTATATGTTATATCTCATGCCAAATGTAAAAAAGGCCAAAAACAACCAAACAACCGTACAGCAACACTGTATAGAACAAGAACCCTTTGAGCTTGGTAAATGCTCAGATCAGGAGGGTCTTTTTTCTTTTCTTTTTTTTTTTCAACAAAACATGAATATCCAATTTTTAAAAACAAAAATGAACTTCAATGTCAATGTCACAGGAAACACTCACAAAATCCAATACATATTACCAATATAAGAAAACAATCATGTAAATCACCTCAGGACAAACAGGTAAATAATTGTAAATATAACTGTTTTTTAAGCTTGATTGATATTTGAGCATCCTTGTGATAGCTCAAGTACGACCAGATGATAAGCAATTTCTGTTTTCTTAAATATCTAAGTGAATTTCTTACCGTAGTGGCTCCGGTAATTAGACAGGTGTCCTAATTCATCTACCGAAGATGTGGTAGCACTGAGTGATAATAGACTTCTTTTCAATTCTAACTTGGGCTGTTGGACAGGAAGTTTGACAACTGCGAAACCACAATCACAAACAAGATTAAGTTCATGTTAAAGAGAATGAGACTGAAAGAAAGGATAGAGTTGAACAGTTCCTCTAATAAAGACTCACATGACCGAGATAAAGCAAGTATGCTAACCACAATAAGACATTTCCCACAGCAAAATTACATTTTCACTTGACTGTGTCTCTTTCTCCGAGGAAAATCCACTGTAGTTGACCAATGTAACAGAGTCCATATCAGAGTCACAGTTATAGGGGCTTTATACAATATTGCAATATTGCTTTTAGAACAGAAAGAATATTTAGAGAGCAAAGGACATGTAGTGCATTGGTTATATATTCAGTAGCCTATTACAAATTGAACTGAAATACAATAGTACAAAAATAATAGTAGGCAAAACTGTTACAAAGACTTTCTAAATATTCATTATGATAATTTGAACCACACAGGAGAAGTAATGAAAATAAAGATAAGTGTGTTCCATGTTTTAAAGGAAATAATATAACCTCTTACAAAAACTAACTACAATGTCTCTGGGTTACTATATACATATATAGACATAAAAACAGCAATATGTGATGACAATGGCAGCACTAAAGAGAAAGAACAGTTATCAAAAATGTTATGCATCCAAAATGGCAAATGCAGCAGGTCACAATAATGGATAAAGATGATCTGAAACTATTTCAGCAGGAAAATCCCCACAGAAGCAACATAGTCATGCTTTAATTACATCATAAAATCTCATTAAAAACGAAAACATACATTCAGCTTCTTATCCACTGACTTCTCAATATTTTACTGTATTTGACATCAACAGTATTAAATGTCTCACGTAAGTTCCACTTATACAAGCACCAAACAATTAACTTCATTAATAAATTAATTCATTTGCAGATGTGTTCTTGCAGCTGTTGCACACTTTTTTACTGTCTTGTTGTTCCTCTGTGAAATGCGAAGTGGAGCTTTGTAACAGCAGCAGTGGCTCCACCTGCTGACACCGGGTGGAGATGACAAGCAGGACCTGCAGATGTGACCAAGGTGTTTGAATATCAGGATCAGCACTTTTAAACGTGTTGGACACAGGCGTCATTTCAGAACTGGGTTTTTTCCTTTTCAGTGTTTTTGTTGCTTTTTGTGTCTCCTGTTGTCAACGTTTTGTTTTTTTGGACAATTGAACAAATGCTTTTGTCGCTTTTTTAAAAATACATGTCCCGGGAGTCACGTTGTAACTTAAAGATATCTCAACCCTTCCAATTAAATTATTAATTAAATGCTTTTACTCTGTCACTGTCTCTTTAGGTCTATAGGTTTACATTGTCACTGGCAAAGTCAGCTTTTCGCAGGACAAAACCCTTACAGATTATACATTTTATACATTAATTATTTCAAGCCCCTCTATCCACAGTATAGTGTTAAAAAAAGCAAAGATGACATGACTTGATTTGTTGTTGTTTATTTAGAAAGTATCACATTTTAAAATTAGTACTTGGCCTTAAAATTGAACCTTCAATGAATGAATATAAAAGCTCATGAAGTTATCTAACATGCACATAGTTATTACTTAAAAAAATAGGATTAGACTAAAGTCTTTTTTTAAGCAAACATTGAATAATAACTGGTTTATAACAATATAGCTGTAAGCAGATTTACCAGTTCAGTAATGTGTTTGTCAACTCATCCTGTCGGCACCAACACATAATGAATGACATTATACTGAAACATAGATGTAGCCTAATTATATGAAACGTCTAGAAGTTACAACAACAAATACTGTATATTAATAAACACTGAAAAATGCCCATATATCTGCTTACACACACTCCACATCATTCATCAAAGAGTGGCCCACCGGTGGTCCGTAAAATGCAGAGACATAGAGGGTTTTCACGTGTCATCAGACCGGAAGTCGCCATATTGGTGGTAACTCTGGCACTGAAGTTGATCCCAAATGTCGTCAAGGAAAATGGTTATTATTGCTGTGTTTTAAGTTTTATTAGACTGAGAAAAACATTTGGAATATTATTGACTTCCAAAAGTTATTAAAAACCAGGGAGAGGAATGTCAGAAGTAATAAAAAAAATACTGTGAAATTAACTCAGATAATGTACAGCGTAGATAGCAAACTGGGGGTCTTTGAAGTGAAACAAAAAAAACGATTGAGAGTCACTTGGCTACACCTTGAGTAATAATAATAATATACAGTTAAGGTTAGGTTTAATGCATTTTGGTTGTTGTTAATGACTTGGTACTTTGTCTCCCTCACCCATCCACACCCCATCTGGTTATAGGCCTCCACAACTTTGTAGGATTTAAGGTCTGCTGCTGTGTATGGGCTCAGCGAGAAAATCAGGTAGTAGACTATATCGAGATATGCAACTGAAGGAAGCATTACCGGGTCATCATGAATCCAAAGCAGCACCATTCTTCACATTGAAACGGCGACTAAGACAGTGGGTGACTGTTGTCATTTAATTTGGCTGTAATTTGTAATATAGTGTTGAAGTAGAATGCTTATTGTTTTGGGGAATATTTCGGCAGTTAGGTGGTCTGTGAGTTTTGTTTAATTGGTAAGTGGTCCTTGGTCTGAAAAACTTTGAGAAACATTGTAATAAAGCATGTATTAAGCTTGCCCACTGCTTATAAAGGCTAAATATGGAAATTTGACTTTTTAAAAAAATGGTCGTCACATCAATTTTTTTTTAATTTGTGCATTTCCTTATCCTGGTCAGCTTGTGGTCTTTGAGTTTTAATGATTGATGGTTATATTCACTGATCCAGCAGTGCTATTATTGAATTGTGGGGCGAGGATCACACCTCCTTGCTGAGCCAACTGTGTGGTGGGAGCAGCAGCAGGAGCAGCAGCAGGAGCAGCAGCAGGAGCAGCAGCAGGAGCAGCAGGAGCTGCAGCAGTGGAGGACGCGGAGGGAGTAGCTGTTTTTCCTGAGATGATAAGACACAGTTGTAGAAAATTACTATAGATAAAAACTGACATGACAAAGTAACTGATTTTGTTTACTTTGACTCATAAGCTTGCCGGAAGTTAAACATCCACTGCACCTGTGTATTTGTTCTCTAACTTCTCTGCAGCGTCATTGTTAGCCATCTTCTTCAGAATCGCAACTGTGACTTTGACAGCTGACTCTTCACCGTAGCTCTCTATCATCCTTTGGACAGTGGTGATCCGGGATGCGTTCGCCAGACGGCAGTTAGGTATTGGTTTGCAGCCGCTCAAGACCTCCATCTTTAGGTAAAAGTGAAATATGTCCAAGTTTTCTTGAAGCAACGTCTCCAGAGTCTCAAGGAGCAGCTCCGGTACCAGCATGTCTGCTCACTGAACAGACAGAAGAGGGGAAATCAGTTTCCAGATTAGCCTTCAATGTAATTATTCGACAATAAGATAGATGAGATGTTTTACTGGAGGTTATGTGTATATTTGCTGGACTAGGGATGCAATAATATAAATAATTTATTAATGTTGATACAGATCCGTTATACACATTAATATGAAGAACTTTAAGGTTGCCTATATATATATTGTTGTACTGCACTTTGCGGCAGCTCCTCTTTTCACCCTGTGTGTTGAGCTCTCTGTTTTAGCTACAGAGAGAGGCATCTCACTTCTGTTCCCTCTTTGTTGGGAGTCGTACATGCGCAGTAGCTACATAAGGACAACTAGCCATTAAGAAGCAAAGTATGAGGGCGTGCCACGCTAGCAGCTAGGCGAGCATTATAACGTGTGTTACAAAGTGATGCAAGTAAAGGCTGGACTACAATAGAGCTGTTTAGAGCAGTTTGTGAACAGTGTTTTCTGTTGGAGATGGTAAGTCCCTTTGTGGTGGACTTTGGGCTTTTTCACTTTGTAAACCTATAACATGCACACAAATGATATATAACAGGGAAAGGGGAAAAGCCAAAAAGCACAATATGAGCACTTTAAATTAAAAATAATACTGGTCAAAATTGATACAGGGACCGAGCCATCCTGACTTTCAGTCCCTGGTTTGAGTCAAGTTCCAAAATCATTCCATTTCGCATAATGCAAGTTGATAGCGTCGTAACGTAATCATCTGATGACATCATCAGGGTTATTTATAGCCTATATAAGAGTTTTAAGTAATACACTGCCTATGGTTACGATTACACTGAGCTTTATGTGTAAAAACATGGACTGCTCCTTTAAAAGACAGTAAAGTCACATGCTGAAGGAGAATTTACCACAAACTGGCAACTTGCTCTAATAAATTACACTAACCCATATATAAAGAATTAGTAAATGCAACGCATTAAGATTAATAAAGTCACTAATCAGCCTACAGTTAATAAACCCTTTTTTACATAATTGAGTCGGATCTGAGTGTGTAGATCGGCCTCTGCTCTAAACTGTATGGAAATCGGTTTACAGCAGAGAACAAATGAACAAACGGGAGTGAAAACTATACTCTTCTGGCGGTGCAATGAAGAAGTGAATCCTAAAATAAATGATTTATTAAAATAAATCTTAAGCAACAACCATTTAAACCCCTGCATCAAGAACTTACGAGAACACAGTCAGTGTACAGCAGCCACGTCTTACACACGCCTGTTGTAACTTGAACTATTTTGGACAAAATGTGCAACTAGCACACACAGTGGCACCAAAGAGCCCAAAATGATCCTTTTCTTTAATAGGCACTTTAACCAAAAAAGCACTTACCGTGTCACTAACAGCCTACAGATATATGCCACCACCGTGAAATGCACAAAAAAGCGCCAAATATTTCACTTTCGGTTTCAACCGTTCTTTCAGGAAGTTGGCACACTTCCAGCGAAGCAGATGAGACCAACAGTGGCATTAAAGTCACCCATAATTCATCCATGAATACATAAATAATACATAGAATAAATACATGTTTTATGTGTGTTTTCACCATTTCTTTGCCCCAGTTATCAAATCTGTTGAAGACATGTTGACACGATGCATTCACTATGGCTAATTTTACTCATAAAGTCAAGTGATATCAGAAAAAAAGAATAACTTTAATGCTAGGAAAAGACAACATTTGATCAGTATTTTGATTCATAGGACAGACAAACGGAAATAAAATATCTAGCCTCATATCTGCATATCATATTTTTTTTTCTGCAATTGCAAACTAAATTAACTAAATTAAATACAAAAATGGCATGATGAGCTTCAATTCAAATGCCAATTATATAAGCTAAAACAGAAAAGGTAAAAAAAAGAAAATTGCATACATAAAAAAGAACTGCACAAACCAAAATCTCGAAATCAAACAAAACAATGGACTCTTGCCAGAAGAATCTCAATTCAGGATCCACTATGGGTCTCTAAAGGCCTGACCATAGAACTGAGAAAACTGCCACTGCTACGGACATCCTTTACATCACACATCAATCATTTTCTATTGTTAATATGAATATATCAGCTTTAAAGGGGCTCTGTACGACATTCAGAACATTATTGTAGCAGATATCTCAAGTGGAGTAATGGCGTCCTGAGCAGAACGATGTCACACTCCCTCTGTGTGTCTTGTAAGCGGTGTGCAGGCAATCATAGCTCAGACTTGTCTTATATAGCAACCTTAAAGGAGATACAGAAAAAAACAGGGAGATACATTGTAACTGGACAGCAATGTAGCAACATGGTGGAAGTGAGAAACACTGAAAAGAAACACTCATGTCAAACAAATCATGTCAACAACATGCTGTTATTAGACTGATCGTGCTGCACTTTCTGTGATAACATCATTTGAGTCTACTGTTTTGTTACCCGGGGCGTCATGGAGTGGGTATGCCCTGCTACACCCTGTAGCGCCCTGCAGTACCCTGCTACGCCATGAACCAGGTTTATTTACAGGATAATATGGAAGGAGGTGTGGGGAGGTGAACGCCAAGAAACGGAGCGAGGGCACAAGGCCGGGGCAGGATGGCGAGGGACCTGAGAGCTGGAGCGGGATGGTGAGGGCTGGGCAGGATGGCAAGGGACCTGAGAGCTGGAGCAGGATGGCGAGGGCTGGGTGGGATGGCGAGGGACCTGAGAGTTGAAGCAGGACGGCGAGGGCTGGGTAGGATGGCGAGGGACCTGAGAGCTGGAGCGGGATGGTGAGGGCTGGGCAGGATGGCAAGGGACCTGAGAGCTGGAGCAGGATGGTGAGGGCTGGGTAGGATGGCAAGGGACCTGAGAGCTGGAGCAGGATGGCGAGGGCTGGGTGGGATGGCGAGGGACTTGAGAGTTGAAGCAGGATGGCGAGGGCTGGGTGGGATGGCGAGGGACCTGAGAGTTGAAGCAGGACGGCGAGGGCTGGGCAGGATGGCGAGGGACCTGACAGCTGGAGCAGGATGGCGAGGGAGCTCAAGGAACGCGGTGGAACTGGGGCAGAGGGAGCCGAGGAGCTGGCACTGAAGTCCGGGGAACAAAGGAGTTGAAGAGGGGAAGGCTGGAAGAAACAGAAAGAGGCAGGACCAATAGAGAAACTAAATGTGGAAAACACAAAAAGGAACTAGAAAACTAGAAAACAAAACAAAAACTCACAGCCAGCCAACCCCAACCATAACAGTACCCCCTCCTCAACTCCAGGCCTCCAACACACAGGTTTTACTCATTGTCTGTCACACTCCCTTTAGCTTTTAGTTGTTCTTTGTTCATTTCCTTCTTTTCTGTGATGGTCCTGTATCAGCCACAACCACAACAAATAACTTCTAAAATGAAATTGAACCACAATACAACCCTTTACCTGGCTGGATACAACAACAAAGGCTTTTCCAGCGTCAGACCAAAATCTGAGATCCTTTGGAACGTGTTACTGTAGAGCCTTGTTTGCTGTCACACATCATTTATGATCATTAGATGAAAAATAACACAGTTTCAGAAACAGTTAAAAGATATACTAGTATATAGTTACTTTAGATTTAGCCAACAAAATGTTGCTGTGAGCTGGGTACCGGTCACCAGGAGGTGTCAGTCCTTTCAGGAGCCGTTGCAGACGACTTTAGCCTACAAAAGGGGGTCACAGTACGACAGTTAAGTTAAGGCAACTAAAGGACTAGTTCAGACCAGAAAAAGATTATGGTTTGGAACACAGATTCCGCTTAAGTAACACTTCTGGGACACTAACACTGGTTTCCTGGGTAAAAGGCTCCGCACACGCACACGCACAAGCACACGCACACACCCATTCTACACTACACTGCATAATTCTTGAACCTCCCTTCCTTCCTCTCTTGATTTACTAACAGAGAACGCCCATGGTGGGTTTCAGAGGCCAAAGCAAAGGAATCGCCTGATCATCAGCTACACACACACTAAGAAAAAAAAGCATATGCATACACTCCCACACAGCCATAAAAACCTAAAGTACCGCTTGTGTTTTCTCAGAAGACGCAGGCCGTGTCACAGCCAGCATCGCACAGCCAGTAACTGTTGTAGAGAGACGTCATATCAGCAGCCAGTATTTTAAGCCAGGGAACCTGATGAAGGATGTGTGCGTATGGACAGCCAATCACGCTTCTGCTATTTTACCTGTTCGGCTCAGGTGAGTGAAATGACAGCTAGCTAAATGCTATGGGCGCAGGTACAATGACACAATAGGTCAATTATATTATACCCTAGTATATACCCTAGATTTGAAGAAATCTTTAAAAATAAATACAATTATAAAGTAGTAAAGTAAGTATCATAAAGTAGATGAAAAGTTTAGATCAGCATTAAAATGCTGGTTGAATATAACAATAATAATAATAATAATAATAATAATAATAATAATAATAAATTAACACATAATCAACCACTGAAAGCATTGATTCTGCACAAATAGTACTTGATTTGATAGTTTATAGTATATTTAGCTATTAACACTGCCTTACTTTAACATTACATTAAGTCAAATTTTGCATGCTGGTTTTTTAATACTGTAATATTGTTATCTTTACCTAAGTAAAGGATCCAAGTACTTCTTTGATCACTGAATACTAGTGAATTAGGAAAAAAACAGTTTAATTTTTGACAACATTCAGCTTGAGATGAGACTGTTGGTGAAGACATAACTTGGCTTATTTCACTCATTTTGCAGACTGGCATGTGGGACACATAACTTTAAATTTTAACAGCCTATATGCCAACACACACACCAGAAAACTACTGTGGGTGAGATCATCTGATAAGCAGCAGAACAACCTCAGGATTCAGGGGAACAATGGTCATGAAGAGAGGAGCGAGTTCTTTGACTTGGGCAGGGTGTCCTTCCTTCCTCAGAGGAACACACTGGGTGTATTCAGCGCGATATGAAACAATGGTTCACAATAGATCAGCTAAAAAGAGTATTATTTTACGAGATGGCAAAATTCGATTGACCCTCGCCTGTATTACGTAAAGACAGTGAGAATGACTCATAAGGTCACACAGCTTACCGCACCAACATAAACAAATGAAGAGATACATCATTTTGTTCCTGTAATTGGATTTAATATAATAACTTTATGACATAGGAACTTTTATTGACAATATCAGAAATGTTTTAGATGAGAAAACTGTTTAAAAAAGACCCAGGAGTAAATTGAGAAACAAAAAAGAATAAAATACCAATTGCAATTAAGAAAATTTTAAAACGTAACACAAAATTACAAACACGACACAAAAGCCAGTTTAAAGTGCGTCTTCAGCTGCTTGTTAAAAGCATCAACAGAGATTTAACACTACAGATACTTTAACATATATTACATATGTGGATTCATGTCAGCGCCAATGGGCCTTTAAATCTTGCATTTTAGGTTTCTATTCTGTGCAGAACATTAAAGAGAATGATTTTGAAACGGTATGTATTCTTTAAAAGAAATAACCTTTACCAGTAGTGTGTATTCTGAGCATTACTGTGGTGAAACTCCCCTAATCCACAGTGATTTGGAGGGTGCCTTCAAGATACAAGTGACTTATTGTGTCTTTCTTCCTTTTCCCACTCTGTGACCACTGCTGTGAACTCAGCTACCTCATCCCCTGTTTCCATGCACACATCTGCTCCACCTCTTTTGTCACAAATTTCACCTCCCTCTCTGACAATCCTGGCATCTCCACCGTCTCCTTCTCTCAGTACCCCACCACCCATTCCTCCCCTCATCAGCAACTCTGGAGAGTCAACAGAAAAGGTCAGCTGCCCTCTGACGATGTCACCCTCCACTCTGGTGGTCAGGTATGTTGACGCAAGAATAGCTGGTGTTTATTTCAGGGTGGTGCAGTGGCTCAGTGATTAAAGGGTCTGCTGTTCAAACTCATTCCAAATGATGTTAACTTTTGTGTCTTCCTTTCCTTACTTTCAAAAGAATAGATGTACTGTGGTAGTGCCTGAATTGGATGGAAAAAGGTGCCAGTACCATAATTACCCTAATAAGTATGTACCCTAATAATTCAGCAGTATGTTCATACTTGTAGAGGTGAACCCCAAATAGGCAGCTCCAGCATGGGACCCTAAACTTCCATTTCCCGAGCCACATCATGTATGAAAATGAAAATTTGGTTGTGAAACTAAGAATCATTCCATTCAAGCATTATGGGGCTGCTGAACGTCTGATTTTACATAGAAGTGCTTGTTTTTTTTTTTTCCAATAAACCATGATTCATAGCACATTTTAGTGTAAATATCAGCCTATACACCACAATAATACTGCTAATAAAGGTACTCAAATACCTTTAAACTGAGGACATTCACACTTCTTTAGAAAAATGAAATGCAGTGTATGTGACAAAGTAATGAGACATATTACAAAAGCATTGGTTAAAGGGTGTTTGTTACCCTGAGAGCACTGGACTCCCTTACTTGGTAAGATTAGACTCTTCATACCAACTATATTCTATTCTGACAGTAATCTGCGATTGTCAAGTCTATTAAAACTAGTGATTAAGAAAAAACATGGAAGCCATGCAATGTAGAACAAATTGAAGATCTTTACTTTGCCCAATCTGTGCACAACTGCAGTCAATAAAAGTCAAGCGAACACAAAAAAGATTCGGACTAGCACCTACTTTCGTTATAATTTGTGTTAACACTTTGAGACGCATACTTCCTCCCTGTTAAGGTGTACATTTGAGACAACTAACTGTGTGTAAACTCTCCTGCAACAGGTTCGGAGATCCAGTCACAGCTAACTGCTCTGTATCAAGGATGGATTTTTTGGGTCTTGGTTGGGAAAGCTCAGTGGTAAGTGGATCAGTGCTCTCTTATACTGTTTGTGACTTGAAAAACCTGTTAGTGAAAAGAGTAACTTAACACTGCCTGATCTTGTCCACCTATCAATCTCCCACTCCATCCTACTCTCACTCGTGAACCCTGAGATACTTTAAACTTCATTATGGGCAGTGACTCACTCCTAACGGGAACCTCCACCAATGCATCAGCAGAGTGCGATGGCCTCAGACAACAGGTGCTGACTCTGACCTGAACCATTTCAGCCTTAGCTAGGTGGTTAAGGGCTTGCCCCAAATCTTCCAACTTTGCCTACTTCACAGAGGATAAATCCGCTCAGGTCGAGTATCCACACTCTACTCCAGGAGTCCCCTGTGCTAGCCAAGGTCAAAATGATTACTTCAAGGCTTCCTTCTCCCTCGTGCCACCAAGAGCCTTAGGATAATGACCCACTTTGATTCCATGTTCAGGAGGTTGTGGACAGGGGATTTCAGTCAAAACCTACATTTGGGTTTATGCCGTCTTTGCGGCAGCTGTCCCCGCCACCGCATCCAACCCATCACTACATGGTGATCAGCTAACAGTTACTCTCTTCACCAAAGTATTCAAGATCTATGACCTCTGATATTAGGGATTAAAGAAGAGAAGAGATACTCACCTTGTTTGTC
Source organism: Percina caprodes (assembly GCA_013375575.1). NCBI lineage: Eukaryota > Metazoa > Chordata > Actinopteri > Perciformes > Percidae > Percina > Percina caprodes. The sequence goes on from JABXJD010000026.1 coordinate 278,764, forward strand.
CTCTAAAAGAGCACCATTCAAGCTCAGATCAGGAAAGCTTCTGGTTTTCCCATTATTGCCCATGGGAACATTCAAATGCCACTATGTCTACGCAAAACTGAGAAGCACAAAAGTAGTGCACAGCCCTCTAAACACAGTCAGAGACTGCAAGAAGGCTCAAAACTCTGAACACCACCTCTGCAAATAAACAGAACATTATAAGCTTCACAAATGTAGCGTTCATTTCAAGGTTACTGTATTTGATTTTGTTGTACATGTTTACCTAATAAACAAGCACTCACATTCTAATATATAATCTAAAATTGTAAATTTTAGGGATCTTCTTCATTCAGTATGGGTTCTTTTGTGGTCTGGAGTGTGGACAGGATGACCCAGTGGAATGAGAAGCCTGCGTGCTATGCACTAGCTGAACAGGGAGGCCAATGTCACATCAATCTCTCTCTAACGGTCTACAGTGAGTTCCTATTTCTGTCTTTCTGAAATGGCAGAAAATGAATCATTTTATATGTGGTTTATCAGCTGATCTGTCTCCACAGAGCCTCCAGATAGTGTGTCCTTCAGCATTGTTAATCACACTGGGCCGATGCTTGAGGGGCGTCAGTACACTCTGCAGTGTTCAGTACAGAATGTTGCTCCTGTTGAAAACATCATAGTGACGTTCTACAAAGGACAGACAGCGTTGGGTAAACCTCAGTCCAGCAACAACACAGAGAAGGAACCAGTGACTGAGATCTTCTCTTTAAACATCACACCCAGTAAAGATGATGATGGAGTCCAGTACTGGTGTGAAGCAAAGCTTGAACTGGGACCTGCAGGAATGAAGCATCCTCCAGTGGTGAGGTCAGAAAAACTCACTGCCACTGTCCTCTGTGAGTATAACATTTTAACCTCCTTCCATTCTCCCTCGCTACTGTGTCTTTACAGTACATGTTTAAGATCGGTCTTTCCTCTTTTCAAAATCCCACTTGTTTCCTATTCCATATCTACGATGTTCCACTTCCGGGATTGCTCCGATGCCGCTTGAAATTCCGCTGGATGTCACTCTTTTTGGACAGATGTCCATTACTTTCCGCTTTCTTTGTGTTAGAATTTTAAACTCTGGTGGGTTTATGAGGACTATGATTTCCGGTTTCCTCAGATCTCTGCAGGGTGAATCCAGACAGCTAACTAGACTTTGAGTTTTCTGTTGAACAACTAAACCTTTGAACGTACACGTTCCACCAAAACAAGTTCTTCCCGAGATTTTGCAGAGCCGTCAGGCCTCCGTCCAGTGCCCATGACGATTGTGATTGGTTAAAAGCAATGTCCAAAGCACGATTTTCCATCCCAGAATGCTGTGTGGACAAGCCAGACCCTCCTGTGCAATGCTGTGGAGGAAGGTCTGGCAAAGTGAGACACAACAATCGAATAATAAAACCTTGTTTTCGGCCTTTCTCAACAGTCTTTTCCTCCTCTCCCTCCTGCTGATTTCTCTTTTCTCTCAGTTGGTCCACAGATCTTGTGTCCTACAAAGCTGCAGGTGACAGAGGGAGAGAGCCTCAGCTGTGAGGTGAGAGGAAACCCTCCACCGTTAGTCACCTGGTTCAAAGAAGGGCAGGTGATTGCCCTGCCCACTAACTCGGGCAGAAAGGATGCTGGGAAATACACAGTCTCAGCAAAAGGACAATTTGGACTGAAAAACTTTACAGTGGAGGTGGAGGTCCTTGCTGGCAGTGGTAGGTTTATGTTATCTGCATTATTAGAAAGAATATTGTTACAATAAATTTTGCAGTGAGACCTGCAAAATAGAATTGAGACCCCCATTGTTCTTTTTATTGAATTCTAATTAAAAATGTTAAACTTGTTTCATTGTTCCAAGTCTTCCTTCCGGAGAGATTTAGATTTTTTTGGTTCAGTTATCTTGCATAATCCAAATTAAATTAGTGTAAAACAAAGTTTAAAGTCATCCTGTATTGGTGAAATTCATTTCTCTCTTCCTAGGAACTACAAACAGCTGCAGCCATGTCCTGTTGGTCGGCCTGCTTGTTCAGATGATTAACTGTCTCTAAAACATCCTAAAAGAACTCAACGTGATGTGTGATTCTTCTTTCCATGCTGTTTGGATAAATGGATTCTGCTGTGAGAAATGACTCAGAAAGCCTGGTTTGCTTGTGTCACTCCACTTTGTTCAAATGGATCTATTTTGCATTAGTGTCTTTTTGTGGAACTTTGAGAGCTTCTACCCGGGTACATTTTCCTGCTTCACTGGTCTCCATATTATCCGGACAAAAGTTAACTTTCATATCTTCCAGTTGGAAAGCTGCTCTAGAAAGAAATACAGATTGTACAATTTATTAATTCACAATCATACTGCCATAGGTCTGTGACACATGTATGTTTTTTCCCTTCGCTGGTTTCTTTTTAAAAGATGTAAGAACCCTTTGTCAAACAATCTTAGTGTCCCTCCTGTGTACATGTTTCATTTTCTGAAGTATGAAGAGCTAGCCAACAAAGCACCCATGTCTTCTTTCACTGAGGTGACATTTAGGTGCTGTGCATTAAAAAGCTGAACTATCTTGTGTCCAACAGCAGTACTTCGTAGCTTTTGATTTCAACTGCTCAGGTAATAAAAATGTCAATGAAAATGTATATAACTGCAGGTCAATCATTGATAGGAACTGTTTCATTTTAAAAAGTAACATGTGAGACTAACAATTCTGTTGGCCCCAGTTCACACACAAACTAAATCACATCCTTAATTTAGCAAGTATAGTGCTTCAGTATAGAGAGTAAAAGGAGCAGTCACTAAGCCTTTAAAACACTTGAGAACTTTTCCCGCTTCAGTCCCCCTACAGGTTGAAGCAGAATTGTCCATTTCATTCAAACTACAGATCCACTACCGATCTGGCAAACTTGTATAATGTAGATGACACTTCCAACCTGTAGGGGGACCGAGGCGGGAAAAGTTCTCTAGTGTTGCTTTAAATGTTTTAAAATCCAGTAAGGTCACTTTGACTGTACACCACTTTATTTTCAAACATTTAATAAAAAAAAAAATTTAAATCTATTGGTGTATTACATCAGTACTAAAAGTTAAGACTGATTCAGTTGCTGTACCTCATAAGACAAAGCTAAAAAATGGCTACACAACATGAATCACTTTATTATTTATTCATTCAAAACATAAATCATTCACATTTCAAGTCAATTAAAGGGTTATTTGAGGTAATTATTGCAGGAGATGGTGTGAACTGGTGAGAGTTAATTTTTCTGTTCCTATGTGAAAAACAAAGTAGTTACTGTTCATTTACAATCATGTCATCCTAACAAGTAAAGATAAGCACAGAACACATCTTCAGCTAATAAACCACAGCTTGCTGCTGGAGACAAAGACGTCAATTAATATTAGCTTATTAACATTTGCTGGGAAGCTCATTTAGGTATTTCAAATCCTCTGTTAGGATGACATCATTTGTCCAGTCCATCTCCAAGGAAACTGCTGCGTATATCTAGAGGGATATAAAAAATAAATAAATCCACATGACAAAATGTCTCAGCAATGTCATTCAACAGCTGTGTGGCATTACTGTGCGGGCACTGAAGAAAATTGAAAGCTATAAAAGTAGACATTTCTATCTGAATAAATAAAGACATTAGGTCACCAACAATTAAAAGAAAGGTCCATGAAACAAGATCTTTGGGCAAATAGTATCCTTCACATCTCATCTTAAAAAAAATAAAAAAAAATGTACCTGTTCAGATGCATGTTGGAAATTATTATTTTATATGAATTCAAGGCCTTTATGTTATAGGTGAGCTGAATACATAAACAGGGGGAACGACATGCACCAAAGGGCCGCGGCTGCTGCGTCAATGAGTGAACCTCTATAATGGGCATGCGCTCTGCCAGGTAAGCCACCCAGGCACCCTGGAAATACTAGTTTGATTTAAAAAAAAAAATAATAAAATAAAAAAATAAAAGATTCTATTTACTAGCTTTTTCCTGAACTTTCAAAATACTCATGGTCCTTCATCAGCAGACGTAGAGGAGAGCTAGTAAGTGAAACTTGAGTGAAGGTTACTTTGCCACACTGAGGTTGTGGAGTTTGAAGACAAGGGATTTTACCACCAGGGAGGGTATAACATAAGCTATTAGTTGAATTATGTGAAATTAAGGTTTTTGCTTGATACGTAGCAGAGACTACTAAAAGTGAAGATGTGTTGCTTTGATTTTTAAAATCTTTTTTTTTTTAATTTGTCTCAAAAACTAAATCCGAGCATCCCTGGAGTACGATTTTTATTATTCTGCCAGTCTGAGTAAATAACTGTAAGGTCACCCAAATTGACAAAAACAAATACAACTTACCGTGTTAAGTCTGCGTTGAGAGTCATCATTGCATAATAACGTCTTCGTCATCAGAGATCATTTGCACATGGTCAGCATCCCTGAGCCTGGCGAAATCCCCAACTGGCAGCAGCTGGGGCAAAGCAACTTTACACACTCCACTCAGTGGGAAACCGACTGGGCTGGACTGAGGAGGCGGAGGAGCAAGAGGAGGACTTCTGGTGTCCACCCCAAAGCTGCAGCGCTGAACTGAAAGTTTGTATTTGGCCACAGCTGCTGCCAAGAGCTCCTGGGGAACTGAGAGATGTTGCTCTCGAGCCAGCGCTTGTTCTGCGCGGAGATCCAGAAGTGAACGAGTCGGAGCAGATGTGGCGCTGACCTGAGGTTTGTCTGCCGCTGAGGGTGTAGACGAACCAGCATTCACTGCCACCCTTCCCATTTCACCCTTCACCTTTCTCAAGGCTGCGGCTTCTTGCTTCTCAAGTGGCAGATGATTGGAGATATTTAAGCTCTCGATAAAGAGCTCTGTGTCTTGGGGGAGTCCAGCCAGTGGTGAAGACCCCTGAAGAACGCTGCAGCCATCTGACGCAGTGGGAGGACCACTGATAGCTGGCCACTTCTTCTCAGAGCGAGCCCTCTTTACGCTGAGAACACACGTGAGATATCAAGTGAATTTGAAAAAAGAAAATTCTGACTTTCCATAACATCTGCAGGAGCTTTTAACTACCTCTGAAAATTCGTGCCAATATAAAAAAAAAAAAAAAAAACAATTGTAGGTTGAGCTAAACTCTTCATTGTACTCACGGTAATGACGCAAAGAGGCTCAACATTTTCCTGCTCTCCCTTATCAGCAACCTGATACAAAACATTTAGAACATTTAGTTTGCATGTAAAATCTGCCAAATAAGTCCTTTTAAAAGTATTAAAAAAAACTGCTTTGACAGCTGAAGGTTTGAGTATGCATCAGTGTCACACCTAGATTGCATCCACCCTTTTGGCCAAAGTGGTTTCACTTCATTTTCTAACAAAGTCTTCAGATACTCCTCCATCTCCTGACTACTTTTCCTTTCCTTTTTATATCTCTCCATTTTCACCCTTAGCACATGGCACAAGCTCTCCCTGTATGAGAGAAAAATAGGATCATGTTAACAAAAAAATAGAATGTTCCAGCCGGTTACTAAACTAAAATTTCAAATAATCTAGTGATATTTAATCGACTCTGACCTTATCTCTTCATTCCATTTGAACAACTTCTTAGGACCTCCTCTTCTCCCACCTTTCTCCTCCACATTGTCCTCTGGACCAACATTCACCTTCTGTTTGCCTTCTTTCTCCTCCTCTGCAGCCCTGACATAGACATGAGCAGAGTACAATGTTTGAAATAGATAATTGCCAATGAGTCCAAACTATTACAAAAGAAGCATAACTATGTACTGCATCAAAATATTTATACAGCAAATTGAGACATTTGACATGTGCACACAAGGAAACAAATAAGGCTTTGAAATGCTTCTAATAACCTCAAGACTGTCACGATTTTGCTGTAAGAGAGATCAATAGCTAGATTTTATCTTAATAGATAGGAAATACAATGTGATGCATTTAAAGCCAAATGCCACCAGTTATACTGTATACAGTTTTGACATTATCAGTGCAGTTATTCCATCAGGTGTTTCTGTACACCTCAATTCAAGTTAGTGTTTCTATGTATTTAATATGTCAATCAGTACAAAAGAATAGACTTCTGGCATTTTAATTAAATATTTTAGGTAGAAATGACCACTAGAAATCTAACAGTAAGTTAAAAGTAAATCAAGTGATTTTTCCATATTGACTGTTCAAGATATATGCAGATCAACTTACTTCTTGAGTTGCTCATATACTTGGCACTGTTCATTGAAACATGCAATCTGCTCGGGCATAGCTCTGCCGATGGCCTCGTTAAGTTTCTGCATGGGAACCTCCACATCACGGGGTTCCTCCTTTTCAGTGTCAAATTCAAAAACCAAATCACATGCAAATATATAAAAATATTTATACAACCCACACAATGTAATAAACAAAAAAAAGAAAAAAAAAAACTCACTGTGATGTGTGCGAGTAACAGTTTCTTCACGCGTTTGAGGAGTGTGTCTCTGCTGCAGGGCAGAAATGACGACAGGTGTGTGTATACCTTGGAGCGCAATTGGCCACCCTGATCCCGACACTGCAGCTCAATACTGGATCAAGACAGTCAAGAGAGCTGCACACTTACAATCTATGCACAATATCACAATGGGCAACTTAAGCCAGGAACACACAAATTTGTGTAATCACAGGATTGGCAGTTTCATCCACCTTACTATTTGTCAAAGTAACTGTAAGAAGGGCATTGCACACTAAAGCTGTTCCTAAGGAGGAGGACACCACCTTACATGGCAGTTTCACAACCATCAGTGTATCATGTACAAGGAATTTGAAGCTTTTACCTTTTCTAATGTTAAAAAGCAATAGACATGCAGTCCTATTTATCACAATTATTGATTTTCATGATTGTGGAAAATCTGCATTACTCTGCTGAAGAATATATGGCAGGCTATTTTGGAGAGCAAGCACACATCAACTGAACCTCAGACCATTACTGAGCAGTTTGATATTTATTCCTCTAATGTGGGCAAATGTGACCTCAAGGTGCCCTGTTGACCTTTTGATCACTAGAAGCACTATGGATTACGTTTATACGAGTGGGTCCCTGTTTTGTTCATATTTCATGCACAGGGAGTCACACAATGCATTTTAATGAGAAACACGCAATGTAAATGAAACTCTTGGGCTACAGAAAAAGTCCACAGGGCAAATCTTTTTGTAGCCTGGCTCCGCCCTCCTATGTACTTCAGCTCAATTTTCATTTCTCTTCAGTACTACGTCTGGGCTAGCGATTGGTTATGGCAGATCCAGAGTGGCTCTGGGCAGATCCAATAGTTTTAAACTTCAGAGTTCCCGCCTTCAAGGAAGTTAACACTTGTCAATGGAGAGTCGACAGACTCTCTGGACAAATTAAATGTACCAGAGTCTGGTAGAACCAGGCTAGTTTGTTTTTTGAGAAAATGACCCAAATCTTACAAGTGCAATCTGCAACACTCAAAATTGTTGCCTGGTTATATTGCAGTTTGCAAGGGTTTAAAAAAAAAAAAAAAAGGCTTCCAGTGTATATAGTGTAAAATGCAATGAAACTTAATTTTATCTGTGTTTTCAGATAACTCACTCAAGCAGGATTGAGTTGATTTCTGGGGTGAAGAACTTGAGTTTTGACTCTCCCTCTGAGGTCTTGGCAACCTGAAAAATTAGCGTCATTGATGCGTCCATCCTGCACTTGTTCACTTACAAGTAATGCTATTCACAAAAAGTATAAAAATGTAATCTTACCACCGTGAGTTTTTGAATGCTATCTTCCAGTTGTGGGGCAAGTCCCTCTGGCAGCGGCACACACTGATGAGGGGAGTTGGAACTGGTTTGTGACAGGAGTTGCATTTGCTCTGAATGAGGCTCCGTGTGTACGTTAGTCTTTGTATTTAACGGTTGGACTTGTGGAGCAGCATCAGACAGGGTCACACCATCTGTTTTGGGTCTGAAAAGCTGCGTCTCTGTTCCAGGTTGAGGAACCAGCTTTGGGGAAAAAGTCTCTTCACTGACATCTAATAAAGAGTCTAAATCAATATCAAAATCCACTGTGTTGGCTGCTTGGATGAGAGCGTGGTCATTGGTTGAACCAATTAAACTGACGAGAGGGTCCGTCAATCCCGACCCTCCGCCCCCACCTGCATCTGCCGGACACAGAGGGAAGGTGACCTCACCCATGAGTGCAGCTGGCATCGGATTTTTTCCCACCATCTTCTTTCGTTCCTTTTCCTTCTCTCTTTGAAACTTTTTCAACATGCTGGTGACACTTAATGTGCCAACAGCATTTTTCTTCTTTTTCTTCTTCATGATCTCACCACCCGGCCCAATTTTAGATGAAGCGCTACAAGATAACATGTTATGCTTACAACAGAAATATTTGAGAATCTTATTAAATCAAATGTTCTACCATCAGGGTGAAATTGGCTCTAAGCAAACACTATAGCTTTGATCAGCCTCACCTTGCCTTAGAATCCACATTGCTTATCGTCTCTCCACCTTCTCTGCAGCACTTCTTTGGCTTATCCTGTCTTCCATTGACTTTACGTTTCTAAAGATTCATGTTTGAAGGTGTGCAAAGAACAGTTTTTGGCATTCAAATCACTTCTGAAATTTAAATCTGTTCAGTGACACTAACAAAACATCCATTACAATACTTTGTGCGTTTCTTAGGCTTACTTTTGCGGGCTCAAGCGTTTTCTCTTCTGTTGGGAGGTCATCGGTCTCAGAAGCTTGGCGGAAATGCAGCACACCCGAATTTACATAGAATCCACCAAATTTAGTGGTGATGGAGGCTGGCACAAATTCATCATACTGCAGAGACCAACCAGAAGCAAGATTATAATTAGATCAAAATGTTGTCAATTGGAAAAGTATTAAAAACAAGCCAAAGAAAAGGTTGAGATTGATGGGCATCGTAATGTCAAAATTAGGAACACATTTGAAGGGAAACACAAACAGAGTGACTGCAAACATTTCTTATTTTGGAATAACATGCGTTTTGATTTTCAGACTTGTTGACCAGAGTGAACTGCCTTCACAAGGAGTCACTTCGAGCGGAGAAGATATCTGCTCAGTGGTAAGTGAAGTAAAATGCTGAAAAGCCAACATTTCCTAATAACTTTAGTTAAGACCAAGGTTTATTTGTAGAGTAATATCAAAACTGTAAAAGGAATTGTGCAAGACAACAGGTCTTCAAAAGATGCAGATACAAGAATTAGGTGAAAATGTAAATGTATGATTTAACACTGACTTACAGCCTCAGAGTTGTCAATGAAAGAATCCTCGTCATCGTAACCGTATCCGATATCAATCAAATCCTGAATACGGTCCTTCTTAGGTTTGCAACCCTGCAATGAGGAGGCAAAACATCGTTGTGTCATTTGTATATTTTGTAATTTTGACGCATAGTTGACTTTACCCAAATTGATCAAATAAATTTAAAAACATCTGGTCTAAATCAAACCAATTTTAAAATTTAGGGGTCACAATTGTCTTCATCGATCTTAAAAAAAAAAAAAAAAAAAAAAAGGGGGTAATCTGTTAGACGGACCAAAAATTCAGGTTTGCAAAAAAAAAAAAAAAAACTACTCACATATTTTTCCTCAAACTTCCTTGAAAGAGCAATGACCTCATCGTTCACGCTCTTTTTACCCTCTTCAATTCTGCTCAGCGGGACTTCATCTTTTGTATGGTTTGTCTAAAAATGTAAAGTCTCATGTCAATCATACATTTTACACAAAATCCTAATAAAGTCCAAGCCACACATTCAGCTCAGTTTTAACATGCACTGATTGTGCAAAACAGCATGGGCCGGTTGCCAAGTTCATAACAAGACAACCATATACACAACATTTGGTTATTATTATGTTAAGGGCTGAATGGAACCCATTTAGGCTACCCATAAGCATTAATCCATAGTGTCAGGAAGAAGTACTCTGAAGTAATCAGAGATGGGGTGGGGGGTCTGAGGGAAGAACAGGAGACAAGGGTAAGGAGAATGCAGAAGACAAAAGGTAGGTAAGATAAAAAGTGGCTGGATCAAACAAACAAATCAAATTCCATACACAACACCCCACTAGAGGAGATCATCTTGGTTCTGGTCCCAGGCCATCTGCATTGAGTTTTTGTATTAGTGCTCATGGGTAGCCTCAATAAGTTCCATTCACACCTTAATATTAAGTCTTTTACTGTTATGGGTCAACAGGATTCAACAAGACATTTTCACCTGGCTATACCCAATGTTTAGTGCTGTTGTGGTATTTATGCAAATTAACACATATTATTTTCAAAAAGTGTTAATTGCAAAAAGGATTATATATGTTTTAATACATCAACATGAACTAACTGGTGATGTTAAACAATATTCACAAACTTTAATTTGGAGTTACCTTAAACTAGGTTAGTGCAATATACTGTACATCAAAAGAATAAGTCTTGAAAAGTCAAATAATGACAAACACCAATCAATTTGTCTTGAAATTTCCTATTACAAAATGATCAATCATGATAGTGATGTGACATAAGGAGAGAATAAAACCTTAGCATTTTTACAGCTGTAACCATCTAGTGATTTTAAAACTCCACAGATAGTATTTTCTGTTCAATAGCCTACAAGCCCAGTCATGACCGACAGGTTAAAAGTTAGACATGTTGGGTATGGATTGATTTTTGTTGTTGTTGTTTAAGCCCCACAGCTGCAAGATATTGACATGGAAGTCTTAATTCCAACCATAAGTTAACTCAGTTGTTTTGTTGTTATATTCCAGTAATAATTAAGATAAAATTCCCACCTTGTTGTCAATGAGCTGACTGTAGCTAAACTCCGGAAAACTCCTCTCATCAGGCTCAGATAATGCGAGCACCAGTCGGACAGTGTCTGTCTCAGCAGGCCGGTCTGGACCGTTTTCTTTCCCCTGCAGGACACCTGACGGAGACCTTTGGACCGAGGCCGGCGGCTTGTCAGAGGATGAAGGCACTACATCACAGGACAACCTGGTCAACTGAACTCTCCGAGATTCAGCCATCACAACTCACAACACAACCAGACTCTGCCAGTTTGTGCTTGAACAAGGCATGGGCCGCTTAATTAGGTAGAAACAGATGCAGGTGTGCCCACGTCTGCCCAGGTGTGTCTGCGCTCGAGCTGCTGCCAATTTCCTCGTTGAAAAATGTCTGTTTATTCCTTTGTTATTATGGTTGTTATTTAGCTAGCCTTCCTTAATGAAACCCAAATAGCCTAATCAAATAAAATATGGCTAAAAGGAAAGGTTTTGACATTTTGGGAATTAAGTTAGCTAGCTAGCTTGTGTTGAAAAGAAGACGTTAGCAGCCGGTTACCTAGTTTAGCTCAAACACTGGAAACGGGAAAGTAGTTAGCTGCCTTGTCAAACAAAAACCGCCTGCACCTAAACCACTTAATAATTTAGGCTACATTTTGTTATTTGTTTTTTTATTTAGAAAATGGCAATTCGCCATATTAAGGAGGTTGTTATTGTTATGCACTGGACTTATTCTTGGCACCAATTTACAGTAGTCTGCGCTGGTTGCCCGGCAACTGCTTAGCACCAAAAATTGTCCAGCACATAGGCTAGTGACTGCATGTACAAAAAGGCTAACCCACCAAAAATGTTGAAATGTGAATTAGAGTAAAGAATAATAATAATAAGTATTGGGGTCAATGAAAGAGAAGCATAAGTTTAACATCAGCACAAAGATACAGCTGTCGTGGATTGAAAATCTCTTTTGCTTCTGCATGGGTTATAATAATCAAGATTTTTTTAAATTATGGCAATATTTAAATTATTTAAAATTATTTTGTTTAATATTGTGTGTTTAGAAAAGTAAACTGCTATTTTTTTCAGTAAAGCACTGTCAACCTTTTTGAAAGGTGCTTGGCTATATAAAGAACATCATTATTATTATTGTTATTATTATTATTATTATTATTATTATTTATATATGTTGTACACAGGCAGACACCGTACATGTAGTGGAGATTCTTCACCACACGGGGGCGTTGGAGATCCATGGGGATGAGCGCACCATACTGTGAGTAAAAACACTGACATACTTCAGTTTGACTATGAAATCCTCAACATCAAATCATGCATACTCGGTAGATCCATATCCTGTTTGACAAAGAAATACAGATATCGTTCAGAAAACTCAACGTCTTATAATAAGGATGTTATATCGCTCATAATCAGCAGCTTTAGGCTATCATAGATTTTCTGGACATTGTTAGCTAGTTCATCTTATAAAATCACTACAGTATAAATAGTAAGCCTAGGCCCTTATTTTGTTTTGTAATAGGTTTTAAAAAAAAATAACAAACATTACTTTTACCAGATGCTAAAACAACACAGCCTATATGTATTTCACAACACATAAAACTGACACTTAATAAGCTTAAAACAATGAATACACAGCCTTCATCATGTAACCTTTTAGCCTGAGGTGATGGCCTAACAGCAGTGTGTTTGTTTAAAGCAGAGATTGTATTAAAACTAGATTGAAAAAAGGGTCAAACAGACCAAATCTAAGTCGTGTGTAAATCGCAAGTCTGTTTCATGCAGCCTGCACTCGGCCTGCAGTGAATTGACTTTGACAATTACAATAACGGGATAATTGCAATCTGTCACCATACATTCTGTGTTAGCATATCACAAAATAACCAATCCGAGCCATTCAACACACACACACACACACACACACACACACACACACACACACACACACACACACATGTCGCCGATCTGCATAACACACACAGGACCCTGCTTTGTAATTATAAATGAATTTCACGGTGCGAGGCTTTTAATGCAAATAATATGGATGTTTTTTCCCCTCCCAGACTAACAGAACTGTGTGTGTGTGTGTGTGTGTGTGTGTTGAAGTGAAAGTTGAAATAGCACAGCTAGACACCAACATGTGCATGATTCACCAGACTAGTACAAAATCTTAATTGGATTTAATTAGTTGGTGCCATTTGAAAACACTGGCTTTTATAATAGCTGACACAAAAAGGAAGGATCTTTGAGTTAGAGGAGTTAAAGTCAAAGAACAACTACGGAAGATGAACAGAAGGAGGTGTGAAGATGTCCACAACAAAGGGGTGATGAATTTACAACTGGATTGTGTGTGTGTGTGTCTGTGTGTTTGTGTGTGTATGTGTGTGTGTGAGTGTGAGAGGATCAGTTTGCGGCCATGCTTTGTTTGACTAGACTCCCCTCTCAAACAAGTTAATGGGATGGAAGTTATTTGCCACTCTGAGCTGACGATGCGAGGTCGAACAGAAGCGTTGGAAAAAAAAAAAAAAAAAAATAGGCGTCAATGAATGTGCTGGAGACAAAGAACTAAAATACACCAGAGCAGGACAAAGCCAGACAGATGGAGACGGCAGGGGTAGTGTGTGTGTGTGTGTGTGTGTGTGTGTGTGTGTGATGTGGTCTGGTTGGTGACAGGGACCCCATCAGTGCAGGATCAGAGTGGGGAAATTGGAGGACAATGTGGAGAGGGGGTTCGGGGGATAATTTAAACCGATTGGGGAGGCGGTGTCCCAGAGGTGCATAATTCACTCGTTCATTAACTAGACCAAACAAGAGCCAATATTAATTAACTCGTTCCTCGTGTCGAGGCGCCTCGAGAAGCGTGTGCTTTGTTGTCAATTGGCCACAACAGTTCTTGGAAGTGAAGGCTTTAAAAAAAAAAAAAACAGAGCTGGCGGGGCAGAGGGTGAAGGAGTGTATATTACACCCCCAGTCACTATGTGCATGAGGGAAGATTTTTATTATGGCTTTTGTAAAAAATAATACCTTTTTAAAAAATAATCGCCTGCTGTAGGCTGCTTAAGAACACTTTTGGAGAACTTTACTTCAGTGTTCCCATTTTCTGCTATCTTATTTATATAGCCTCCATTACATTTCAGATTTAAATTTATTTCATTTAACAGCAAAATGTAGGCCTACATGTAACTTGGGCAATTGAGATTTTAAATTCAAAGCTAATAATTATATAAAATATGAGGCTTTTGTATAGACTTGATACACAACAAAACTAGTTAAAATAAACATATGTAATGATTAATGTTGGTCTTTTACTTTTGTACTTTTACTCTAAGTTAAGTTACATTTTGAATGCAGGACATTTTCTTGTCACAAAGTATTTTACTCTGTGCTACTACCTTCACTTCAGCAAAGTATCTGAGTACTTCTTACACTACTACCTACTGAGTTACTTTACACCAATGATATAATTGGTGGAAAGTATATAGTTAAGTACTGTTCTTCAGTACAATTCTAGTCCCAGGTTAATTGTGTGACAAGTGTTTTTCGGGTACCTTATTAGAGTTATACTCCAACAACAACAAAACAACAAAGCAGTTTTAAGCTTTTGTATCAACATATTGATTATTGTTTTTGTTTGTTTCACACACAGAAATACAAATCCAATTAAATGAATATAAAGTGCATGTACAGGTGTTGTAGAAACTTGGGTTAATGCACGCCGAGCAGCTTTGTTTTTGTCCCCCAGCAGGTTAATCTGCTGGGCTTTACTTCAGTATTTCCATTTGCTTAAAATACTAAAGGGAAGCAATGTAGCCAACTGTTATATCTGCTTACCCATTCATAATAATAATAATAATAATAATAATATAATATAATTTTTATAATACTTTTTCAATAATGGATTAGTAGCTTTCTTTTGCTAATACTACTACCACTACTACTACTACTATTACCACACTACTACTACTACTACTACTACTAATATTAATAATAATACTGATAGAAAATATAAAAAGCCATTCATTCTCACCCATTTTTAGAGCAATAGAAAATAAATAAATAAATAAAATGGAAATACCCTGAGGGACTCCTTCCCCTCTCCTCCACCGGGCGGCGCTCCTCCACTGATCCTCGCTCTGCTGTCAGGCGCCGCTAACTTTGATTAAGGTTTAAATTGGCTGAATTTAATGAAGGTTGCCTAATTAGGCAGGATAACAGCTTTAATTGATAAGTAATTATCTGCCACAAATTGTTATTAATTCTCCGGCTCTGTCTCATCGTGTACTGACTCTCCTCTCCTCTACTCCACTCCTCCGCCCCCCTCTCCCTCCCCCCTCCCCTGCAACATTTTGTATTTATGTAAACAAGCACTAGTAAACAATTAGGCATATGTTAGGATGGGATGTTCCAGAGGGGTATCACCAGGCTGTGTTTGGTGGACTGGCAGTTTATCTGAAATGATTTCTCTCACTGGCTGATATCTTTGAGCATTAATTGCTTAAACTGTCCTGTCATTCTGGCTGCGTGCCATCGACTGCATGCTGTCATGACAAGAACAAAAAGGGCTGCAAGAAAAAAATGGCTATTTATATGTGGTTGTTTAACTCATACATTTTAACTGCACTTTAATTTAAAGAGTAAAAGAGAGTGCAGTTAATGCCAGAATCATTTTATAATCTTGCAACCACAATATTGATGAACAAGTTGTAGTTTAAGTGATTATCCACAGTGAAGTGGCTCAGTTTCATTATGCAGTTTTAGTCTGTATCTTCAATTCTGATATACAGTATATACAGGTAAAAGCCAGTAAATTAGAATATTTTGAAAAACTTGATTTATTTCAGTAATTGCATTCAAAAGGTGTAACTTGTACATTATATTTATTCATTGCACACAGACTGATGCATTCAAATGTTTATTTCATTTAATTTTGATGATTTGAAGTGGCAACAAATGAAAATCCAAAATTCCGTGTGTCACAAAATTAGAATATTGTGTAAGGGTTACATTTTGAAGACACCTGGTGCCACAAAGTAATCAGCTGATTAACTCAAAACACCTGCAAAGGGCTTTAAATGGTCTCTCAGTCCAGTTCTGAAGCCTACACAAACATGGGGAAGACTTCAGATTTGACAGCTGTCCAAAAGGCGACCATCGACACATTGCACAAGGAGGGAAAGACACAAAAGGTTATTGCTGAAGAGGCTGGCTGTTCTCAGAGCTCTGTGTCCAAACACATTAATAGAGAGGCAAAGGGAAGGAAAAACTGTGGTCAGAAAAAGTGTACAAGCGATAGGGATCACCGCGCCTAGTCAAGATTGTGAAAAAGATTCACAAGGAGTGGACAGCTGCTGGAGTCAGTGCTTCAAGATCCACCACCAAGAGACGCTTGAAAGACATGGGTTTCAACTGCCGCATACCTCGTGTCAAGCCACTGTTGACCAAGAAACAGCGAAAAGCGTCTCAC